>VYXD01003405.1:126732-257805 GCA_013397195.1 Hylia prasina
TTTTTTTTTTTAAATCCTGCAGCAAAAGCAGACTTCTTACCGTAAAAAAGCAGCTAAAAAAAACCAGACTTGGGTAGACTAAGGAGTAGGGTAACTTATTTATTTTAATACAGTTTCAGTTTAGCAGTTTAATTTTTTAT
Source organism: Hylia prasina (assembly GCA_013397195.1). Taxonomy (NCBI): domain Eukaryota; kingdom Metazoa; phylum Chordata; class Aves; order Passeriformes; family Sylviidae; genus Hylia; species Hylia prasina. The sequence goes on from VYXD01003405.1 coordinate 126,873, forward strand.
CCTTTTTTTTTAATTTGTGGGTACACACAAGCATTCTATATGTACATATTTGAGCAACATAGCACGTGTTCTAGTGATTATCATAAAGGTAAGCTTAACACGTAATATTGCAAAAATGACCTAGGATATTAACTTACTAAACATTATCAGAAATTAGGATCCAGTGGAGTTCTGTATACTGGTGTTGAGGTTAAAGGCATGAGGAATCAAATATATACAAATTTTCAACAGCACTCTGAAGGTTTATTCCTTTTTCTTTCTTTTTAAAGAAAGTCTGAAGTATCCTCCATATGTTTTTGGGTCTTGTGCAAATGCTTTCCCAAGTATTTAGACACCGTGGTAAGAAGGTTCTTCAAACCAAAAAAGAGCAAAAAGCAGATAGAACTTCAAACCTGAAATAAAGCAGCAGCAAGAGATAGCTGGTGACATCTGAAAGTGACAGGACTGCTGATTGTCATCAAGCAAGTGGCCTAAATTTTAAAGAGAACAGAAAACCTGTTCATTACTTTACTTTGGGGAGTTTGTGACTTATTAAAATGTGGGGGTTAGCATGTTTTGACATCTTGATTTGCAGATCTTAGTAACTTTGCAAAAGACGTTTACACACAATTCTGTCAGGGCTAGTTCACAAAAATCTTGGTGTCTCGATTTGAGGTAATGAATTCATGTCTGATTTTATGATTCTCAAGGTCCTTAGATGGGAGTGAAAGAATAACAGAGACATTCTGGGATAGTCTTTGGTTAGTCTTTGACTGACCTCTTGGAGAATGACTGGATTTCTATTGTGTGGACATCTGTGGTTGGAGCTGAAGGAGGGGCAGGATTCCAGAATTGGGAAAGTCTGAGAACAGCTGGAATATGGTTCCACAGATGCTGTGACAGTATCCAGAAATATCTGTGGAATGACAGAAATGGTGGAGGAGTCATGAGATTATATTATGCACAATTATTACAGCTCTTTTTTTCTTCACCTCACCTTAATTTCTTGATGAAACTGAGCCTGGGGATCCGTTGTCTTACAGTATTTCAAAAAGTAAAATACAGAATTAAACCTCAAGTTTACCATAAAGAAATCTCTGAAAAAAGATCTTGCAGTCAACACAGAAAACATTTTAAAACATCAACTTTGTAAGCCCTATTTAAAATAACTTTAATTACAACATTCTGGAGACTAGATTTACTAGTATCCATTCTTCAAAATGTTGTAGACATTGAATTATTTAAATTTAAATGCACAGCTGAGCACAACGAATACGTTCCCATGTGCTTAATTAATATCGTCCTGCCCAATCACTTTAGGTTTCTCATTCTCCAGTCTCATCACAGATGCAATCATCTGGTTTCCTCCAAGCTTGGAAAAACTCAGCAGCTTCTCAGTCCTTTACAAATTCTTCTGATCCCATTCAACAGAAGTGCTGAGACCACCAAAGCCAGCAGTATTTCAGCCTATCTGCTAATAGCTGTGTCAGTGACCAGTGGGACCAAACCTTTGTAGCCCCAGCAGTACTGGTGCTGTCAGTGCCACAAGATACTTCTTTAAGCCTTGTTCAGCTCAGGCTCCTGGTACAATGACAGGTGAGAAAGGCAAACTGATAGCTCTGTCCACCTATATTTGTAAGCATGCTGTCCTTACTATAATTAATTCACATGCCCAAAATAATGAGGTATTTCCTACTGGACAAATGTCCTTTTACTGAAGTCTCTAATAACCTTTTACACTTTGTTCCACAGTCGTCCTATCCAACTTCTGTGTGCTTTTCAGCTACACTGTCCTTCACTGCCACGGTATAGAAACACAGAATTTCTAGTCTACATCTGAATTTCTCATTCTCTACTTTTTCTTTCTCTGGGTTGAACAAATTCAGGGTAAAGCCTGTGAACTACATGATCAATCTCAGTTCATTAGCTTACCTTTTCCTCCGTTTTTACTGCTTTTTCATTATCTCGCTTAAGCTGATGATTTAACAATTATTAGATTTCCTCAGAAGCTGTGTTGACAATTGTTGATATCTTCATTGTTCATGAAAGAATAGACCAATATTTCACTCTGTTCAGACTATTCAGTCAGATTTGGAGGTTTTTGCTAAAATGGAGAAGATTTACTTCTGGTTGTGTAGGCTTGTGTCAAATTTATATTCAATCTCTGACACTGAGATATTATTCCGAAGTTATTCAGTTATTTCTAATACCTATAAAAATCTAATACCTATAAAAATCTAATTGTTTACAGAAGTTTTGTTCTATTTGTGAAAAAAATTAATTACCCATTCAAAGAAAAAGAAAAAATAAAAGGTGTGCTGCTGAAGTGTGTAAATGCCACAACTTGATGGAAATTTACTTTGGTAGGTGTTATACAAACCTCCCAACAAGTCAGTTGTGTTGCTATAAGACACTGCCTAAGTTCTCATTAAAAGATTTGGCCTTGGTCTCTAAGGTCAGGTCTCACGAGGCTATTTGATTCCAGATGCAGATGTTGTCTAACCTGCATCTACTCACTACTTATACCCCTTCCCAGGAAAAGAAATCTGATTTCAGGATTTTCAACCTCCAAAAAGAATGTATCCATGAATACAGCAAAGAGAGGGATGAGTGTGGTGCACAGTATTAGGAGCAGTGCCTTTGTTAAGGAGACAGCTGTACACCTTGACAACCCTTATCTCTGATGACACCATTGTCCAAACTTGAGTCACAGGTTATCACAGACCTGACCAACCCAAGCTTTTAGAAAGTCTATAGCACTATAGCACAGAAAGGAGCTGAGAGGTAGCAATGTGCTGAGACACAAGGAAATGGCTGGAAATGGTTTGGAAGAGGCATCTGTGTAGAGTAGGCTTTGAAGATGAACAGATTAATGCCCAAGAGATTAAAGACAACATCTAAACAAGCTTGGAAACAGAGGAATGATTTTCATTATGTTCTTCCAGCAGAACCTAGTGTCCCTCTACCACAGACTCTGCAAACTTACACTTCTGGCTCATTTTTTCCTAGTCACCAGGCTATGCATCTTTGCTTGTGGAAATATTCCTGGTTAATCCTATGCTATGGCACAGCTACTCTTTGCTGTCTGGAAATGAAAGAACATTTCCGTGAGCTGCAGATACCAAAACAAGAGGCAAGAAAGGGTAAAAATGGATGAGCAAACTCTAGGCTTAGATTAGGCCTACTAGAAGTAGGCAGAGGATTTTCCTAACTCTCACAGACTTCTTTTATCCCTGGCAATTCATCCTCTGAAGACACCTTGATAAAAGTTCAGGCCTGCCCTTCTAAAAGCAGTACTGGTTTAGTCTTCTAAGATGGAACTCGATAATGCACAACTCTCACAAAAGCATAAAGTTCTTGGGCAGGTTGAGAAAGAGAAGAACTATGAATCAGACTGGGTATCCAGAAGAATATACTGCATTTTTCATTGGAAAAAAAATAATAAATCCTGCCTTAGAGAGTTTCTGCAGCTCTGAACAAAAAGTGCAGCACTACTCTTCTTTCTTGTGAACATAAGGGTCTTTCTATTCCACACTCAGATGCTGGTGGTCAGCTGGGCCATGTCCTGTTATCAGAATTTGGCCAAGTATAAATATTTCCTGGAATTTTTGTTATACTTTTAAGACAAAGGTCAGCATAAGAGAACAGACTTTGTATCAGTCCTTTTTTCTTCAGAATTAAAGCTCCTTTGTTCATCTGCAAGAGCCTGACCGCGTAAGATTTACTTTCCCTATCTTCAAAGCATGGCCATTTGGCACATAGGAATGGCTCTGTGAGTTCTCCAGCTCACTAATCTCAAAGAAACTCTGTCAACTTACTCAAGACCTGTGTATGACCAAACCACAACAAAATGTGCCCCATATACCTTATGAAAGAGATGCTGTAATAAAGGAGAGGGAATAATATTTTGTCATTTGTTAGCATCAACAGAAGCCTCTTCATTGATACTGGAGATTTCAGTCAGCATTGTATCAGCAGCTGGAACTAACTCCACTCAGAATGCTGATCTCAAATTGCAACTGCACAAGCACTAGAAATCAGGAAGAGGCTGTTAGGGAAATGACCTCCCCTTACCTGCCAGCTGTATAAGAGCACATGTTGTACCTGCACCATCTGTGGATACAGCTTCACTGTAATTTAAAGTGTAAAAGCCATCATATTTTTCTGTCAGGATTCAGGACTCCCTAGTGTACACTAATATGTAAAACACTTTGTTGGTATAAGGTCCAATTGCATGTGCACATATGTCAGCCTTTACTGAGGCTCACTAAGTCATTGTCAGGCAGATGTTGTTTTGCCAGGTGTGCTTTTGTAGAACTGACATCTGGATAACTTTCCCAGAGAGGATTTTTAAATTGGAGATGGGTAAAGTCAAAAGGTTTAGGGGTTCAATTAAATAAGCATCTAAAAATCTGATTATCTGAACCAAATCAAGTCCCCAAAATAAGCATATTGACCTTATAGAATAGAAAAAAAATATATATTATCTCCCTGACATGATTACTTTTTAAATTTGTAGATTATTTTAAGTCAGATTTTTGCAAACTACAAAGTTTTGTTTAAATCTTGCATAAGGCTTCAAGTTAGTTTTATTTTAGCCAAATCATTTTCCTTGTCCATAGTTTAAAATCTTGTGAGACATATTGCATTCCATTTAGCCTAGGTGGGAAATTTCCTATTATTTTGAATTAAAAAAATGAAGCTTTGAGCTATGCATCTTACAAAGTATATCTAATGTAAAAAAGCAGAAACTCTGTATAGAAATAAGGCTTTAACTTGCCCATAAGTTTTGATGGGAGAAACAGGATATTCCTACCAATACCAGGGTTCAAAAGCTGGGTTTTTTTGTTTCTTTGTGAAAATGCATTACATTTATAACTTGGGAGAGTTCCAAAAAAACACCTCACTTTTCTGCTGTAGAAAACTAACTAACCTAAAATGAAAAGCAGTTAAGTATTTGATAGACTTGGGCAGTTTGGAAGGTTTGATGCTGTTTGCTGCAGAAATGTTTCAAGGTTGTTTTTTTCTCCCAACAAAATAAACACAATTCTTCCCCTTCACATATTAAACGTTTTAAGGCTCTTGATGCAATAATAAAAGTTTGACCTGATGACTGGATTTGGGGGAATAATTAGTAACAGATATATCATTAAATAGGTATGGATTATTTCTTTATTTAAAAATATTCCCTCAGAGAAAGGAAAAAATTGTGATGGAATTTTCTATCAAGGCTAATAGAAAATTCTTTTCAAGTCAATGAAATTCCTCAAGGTAATTCTCTCCACTTATTGGTTATTTATAATTCTGTGGTGGTAAAGTCTGATGATACTGCTTTATCATTAGTTATTCAGTAACTTACTTTAGAGGTCCAGCATTTTTTCTGTGACTTATTTTTCTTGTAAGTACAGTTTGTCTGATGGAAGATATATTTGTTGAAAATATGTGAGAATTTCACAGAAAAATATTCTAATTCACAGAATTATTTATTATGATACGTTACCAAATACTTCCAGAATATTTCTGTAGAATGTAAACAATTGAACTTTTGGAACCATTGCCAATGAATCAATTGGCTTGACTGAGATATGTAAAAGTACAATGATTTCTACTGATATAAAGAGTAATTAGGAGAAAACAATCTGGAAACAATATAAATGTGCAAACAGGAATTCCACAGTTTTCTGTACTTTTGACTACATTCATACCTTTACAGTAGGTCATAAAAAGACATTGTAGGAGAACCTTTATTTTGCTACACATATTCTCAAAGTTCTCAATGTGTATAGACTTTCAGACTGTGCACAGATCACCAAGAACTCTGTAGATTCTTCTCATTTGACAGCTATACTATATTATATATTTCATTATTTGCCACAACACGACACAAAAGAACTTCATGAGGGCACGGTGATGAGCAAAGCAGGAAAAGCCCGAGTTTATTTACAAAACTCTATTTTATACATTTCCAAAGGTGCCTGTGGATTGGAGGATGCAATCCCACCTCCCAAACCACATTGGTCAAAACAACTGTCAATCAACTTTCTCCACCTACCTAAAAATATGTAGGAAAACAAAGGTATTGTTTATAGTAAAAATGTGGGAAAGTAAAAATTCTGACTCCAATACGAAAGACAAATTAGAAGGCCTAGAAAAAATCTTCAAAGCCAGGTTGACAATTATTCAGTACATTAATGCTGAAAAAACATGAAATATGAGGGAATCAGAATTATATCACAGGAAAAGACCTCCAAGGTCATTGTGTGCAACCTCTGACTGATGATCACCCTGTTAACTAGACTATGGCACTAAGTGTAATTTTAAGTCATTTCTGGAATACTTCCAGGATGGTGCCTCCACCACCTCCCTGGAAAGTTTGCTCCAATGCTTAACGACCCTTTCCATGAAGAAATTCTACTTAGTGTCCAACCTGAACCTCCTCTGGTGCAGCTTGAGGTTATACCCTCTTGTCCTGTCACTTGTCACCTTGGAGAAGGATCTAAGGCCCACCTGCCTCAGCCTCCTTTCAGGTGATTGTAGGGGTTGATAAGGCTCAGTGAGCCTCCTTTTCTCCAGGCTAAACACTCCCAGCTCCCTCAGCTGCTCCTCATAAGACCCTTCACCAGCTTCACTGCCCTTCTCTGGACTCACTCCAGCTCCTCAATGTTTTTTTTGCAGTGAGGGGTCCAGAACTGGACACGGGATTCGAGGCGTGGCCTCACCAGTGACACACACTGGCTCATGTTCAGCTGCTGTTAATCAGCATCCCCAAGTCCTCTTCCACTGGGCAGCTTTCCAGATACTCTCCCCCAGTCTGCAGTGATGCAATGGGGTTGTTGAGACTGAATATATGAGGTCAAATCAGAAAAGACTGAAAGGCTGTTAGAACAGACATTAAAATTCCAGAAACCACCTTGCTTTCAGGTGATGATATATGTTAAAAAGCAAGTAAGGTACCACGTTGTCTTGAGATAAAGCAGAGATGAGTCCTAGTAGTCAGTCTTCATCTAGCAAGGTGTTTTGAGGGGTTTTGTTTGCATGTTAATTGGCTTATATTTATTCATGTACTCTTTATCCTAAAGGCAGACTTCTGTTAAGCAGCCTAGGTAGATCTCCTCAAGCTTTTTAAAGGAGATAACTATTAATGCCTCATGCAGGAGGTTAACAGAAGTACCTTTTCCTCTCCTGAATGTCCCACTTCTGGTCACTCTCCAATTCCTCTCTTGAAGTTGTTCTGTGAAACAAAGAACATAAAGAGGTACAGAGAAGGTTTCAGCAATTTGTACACAGAAACATCTAAGAACAACTCTGCAGCCAATAAATACCCTGAATAAATAAAAAATATTTTATAAGATTTTTATCTATTTTATAGTAAACTAAAATGCTTTAAGATAGCTTAATTACAATAAAACTATGATAAAAAAATTTGTAAACGTGTATTTAAGTTTTCAGTTGGCTAGGTATGTACTTCAAATTATGATAATTTCCAAACCATGAAAGTATTAAAATGTTTCACTGGCTTTTTAAGCCAACACTTTGTGCTGCTGTGGTAATACCTGATTAGTCAGGATGTGGGGTTTTGGATTATGTTCAATGGGATGCATTTGGTTCTGATAGTTCACTACCCATAATGTTAATGTTATCTCATATTTTTACTGCTTTTTCATGAAACATGAGGAATAAAATATGATGCTTAAATTGGTGGCATAGTGTTAGCTTTTTAAGGTCTGGTTGTAATAAAGTTAAAACCTAAAAAGGGAAAATACATTCCTGTAGAATAAATACGTTATGATCAATTGTGAGAAATGGATATCATAAAGAAGTCTAGATAACTTTCTCGGTCATTATCTTATTAGTTCTGATTTATTAAAACTTCCCCTTCTCCAGCATAATTTCTGAATCCAGTGATGAAATGGCTTGTCTGTAGTGAAGTCTACAAGTCCTGGAAGTTCTGGAACCTCAAAACATCATTTTCATCTCACAAACATAATTTTCATCTATTCATAGGGAAAAATAACTAACTAAATAAATAAATATATATATAAAACCCCATAGTTGCTATGATAGGTGCAGGACTGACAATTGTAGAAAAAACATGCTTGTATTCTACTGAAAAAATTCACCAATTGTATTTGCTTCCTTTAAAAAATAAAATATTGTTTGTTCTTTTCAAAGTTGGCCTTATTTTCACATGAAAAGAGAACTTTAAGATAAGCCTATATTTTCAAACATAAAAGGATTTTCTTTATCTTGCTTCCTGACACTTTGCTTCAGCTGCTTTTTCTTTACAATAATCATTTGACCTTTTAAATTACTAGAACTGGAGATAAAACATCACAGAGCCTTTGGAGATGACAGACTCAAATCATCAAATAATCAAATCATCAAAGATCAAATAATTTTCAGTTGCTCTATCTGTATCTTAATAAAGTGGGATGCAAAAACTAGCCACATTTGAACAGCATCAATCTGGCTTTCTGTCATTTATGTACAGAATTTTTTATGGTCACAGATATCCTTAGTAAAACTGACCTGTAAAAGAGTATCTTTTTCCAGATTGTTATGAGAAAAACAAAACATGGGTACTTATCTCATTACATTGGAAATTAGCTCAACCACAAATCAGTGTGCACCTGCTAAAATAATTGCCTCTTTATGGTATTTTCCACATAATGCTCCTTCACTGTGCAATGCAATGTAGGTAAATCAGCTATCTTTTAGGTAGACCTGATGGCAATTAAACTTGATGAATAGCTGCTGTGGTCCCAAGGTATCAGTCTTTTCTTCTTTCAACCTTGCTATTAATATGAATTTTCAACTCAAAGGTGATTTTGTGAAATGTTGTGGAATCTGAAGACAGCCAGAAGATGTTTAAGAAGACAAAATGAGATTATAGGTCATAGATAGCCTTTTAAAAAGTTGAATAAAAATGAATTGAGGTCCAGGAAGATCAGACAGAAGAGCTCCATCTCCTCTTTTACCAGACCTGGGGCTGAGTCTGTGTCATGCAGTGATAAATTTGATTAGATATGCTGGCAGTGTGGCCAAGATGATTCAGGTTTTCCTCTTGTGACAGATTCCTACGATATATGTTACATGCAAAATTTTGGTCCAGATAAACATCATTTAAAAATGCAGCCCTACAGTTTAATCATGCCAGATATGTGCAATGTGTGCTAAAAAACACTGCAAAAAGAGCATGGACCACTAGAGGTCTGAGAATGAAGTCAGATGTGTGTTATTGTCTATCCACACAACCTCCAAAGAAGTTTAAAGGAAACACCTTGAGACTTGTGTGGATTTTTATTAACCCTGCACTGTGAATTGATGGGGTGCTGGGGAAAAACAAACATAGGCAGAGAAAACATGAGGCCTGCCCTGCACAAGAGCTCTTTATTGACAGTTTATGACATGGGCTTGGAGTGGCCCAATATTGTTCCTATGACCTTTGCCTCCCAAAACTTACAGGCGTTTTGAGACTTTGTTCACCCCGTGAGGGCCTGCTGGCCTTGTCATTGCAACTTTCTTCTCAGTGTTGTTCTGAGGATTAATCATGAGACAATTACAAGTGTTTTTTGCCATCCCTTGACCTAAATTTCTGCCAGCTTCACTTTCCTAATCTACACGCAGACCTAGTTCAGGATTGTGACAAATTACACAGGACAGATTAGTAACAAGGTTTACAGTTAACAAAACTTTGAGCTGGCACCCAAATTCCATGCCCATATTGGCCCAAGTTCAAATGTTGTAGGTTGCAAGGTTGCAAGAGAGGAAAGGACACATGCAACCTTGACTTTTTTTCCTTTTGGTCTTCCCCAGGTGTAAGGAAAAGTATTGCAAGAAATAAAGCTGTCTTCAGCTTGTTCGGTTTTTTGTTCTGTGTCAGTTTGCTATTAAAAAACTAAGTTGAGCATGGCTAATCAGGTAAAATCCTACAGATACATTTTTTTAGTAAAGAAAAAATTAGTACAGTTTGGTTTGTTACCTATATGAGTATTAAATTTGTGTAGGTTAGGAAAGGTATCTCCCTTGATCCCGGTATACCCTTCTGTATTATGCTCCGTTAATATTTTTTGCTGTAGTTTTCTTCTCAATTTTCTCCATATCTTAACAAAAACTGTTAAGAAAGCAGACACAGAAAAAAAGGTTTTGGCTAAATACTCTAAAGCCAAGAGGAGACAAAATATAAAAGATCAAGATGAAAATTAAACTTGCTTCAAAAGAAATCCAACATTGCTACCAGACTTCATGTTATCTAACAGGACTCATTAAAACAAAATTGAACAGAGCAGTAAAATAGATAATAAGTACACACTAAGTTCTAGGGCCAATTTTTCTGAGTGATTGAGTTCTTCGAGAGCTTGCAGAGATTAAAAACCTGCAATCTATTTTCCTTACTAGAGTCCCACTGTTGTGTCTTGCCAAATCTGTCTTGAGAACTAGAACAGGAAATACCCTCCCAGAAGTTGTATCTGTAGATTTCTCAACTTGGGCTTTTACTCACAAACAGCATTTTCTGCATTTCTGGGGCATGATCACGTTTTTGCTTCTATTCAAAAAGTTCTCAAATACATGACTTTGACAGTGGATGTTAAATATCTGTCATTCAAAAAAACCCAATAAAATGGAGAATTTCAACCAAGCTGTTAATATATGACAGCCAAGAAAGGACAGTCAGTAGAAAACAAGATCTTTGGAAGTATCAATTCAAGCATAATAATAAATTTGTACTAACTGTAGTGCTCTTGTTCCTCTTTTTTTCTTGCTTTCAGCTTCCACATTACACTATTTGCAATATAATGGATTTTTTAAATTGGTAAGTAGGTATATGGTTGTTAGAACAAGCAAAAAATCACCAGACAATTCTGTGAAGTGAGCAATTACAAGAAAGTACTACATACACTACTTATAGTCTATATAGGACACCTGGTCTCCAAGAGTGGAACACCTTAAAATCTTCTGAAAATGAAGATAAATCCAGAATCTGCTATTTTCTTCTTTTTGGGGGTGGTTTTGGATTTGTTTCTTTTTTTGGTTTTGTTTTTTTTTTTTGTTTCGTTTTATTTTGGTTTTTTTAATGTAGGGATTAGCTAGGAAATTATTTATATATATATAGTCACACCAAATAGTTGCTTCAGGAATATGTTGAACTCCACAAACTTTTTTAGCATTTGTTACATTCTTTGGTAAAGAGTTCTCAGCTGATGTATCCATCTGCACTAAGAACCTCTTCTCTGTTTGGTTTGATGATCCGTAGTTGCACTATTAAGATAAATAACAAACAATTAATGTCTTTTTAACTTCTCCATGCTAGTCTCAAGTTTATTGGTCTCTTTCATGTTCTGCCTCCCCCATTCTATTTATTTCCTAAAATGCTTTTTTTTTCAAAGCAAGTCTTTCTTTGCTCTGATACAATCCTGTCCCCCCTGCTCTGAATATTTGCCAGATCTACTTTATTTGGTTTTCAGATTCAAGGTGTCAGCTGGATTTAAACAGTTGTATAATGAAGCTTCAGATGATCTGAGCAGAACTCTTTCTTCATGGTGTCATCTGAAATACGGGAAAATCATAGATTTTCATAAAAAATCATAGAATTCCATAGATATTCCAAAGAACTACAAGTAGTAATGTTAAAAACAAAATGTTAAGTCCAGGTTTTCATTTTGGGCTTTGTTGCTGGGTTTTTTTTAAACCTTTCTTTGCATTGTTCTTTCCTTTGGAGATTCAAAGTACCAAATTTAAACAAAGAACTTTGAAATATCAGTAAGTCACTATGAACCATTCCGATCTGGAGTTTGAGAAACTGCATATTCTAATGGAGTTCTGTACATATCAGTAAAAGTCTGCGAAAAAAACCTCCACTGCTCATATAAGAAAATTATACAACATTCAAGAAACTTCCACAAAATGTCCATAGTAGTTAATTATTTTTTTCTCTCTCTCTCTCCCTAATCATACCATTAGCTTCTGAGTAGCATGGTAAAGCAAAATCCAACACCAGCTCCAGTTGCTCTTTTTATAAGATGACAATCAGGAAGTGGTTCAGCTGATCAGTGCCAAAGTGTTCCAGAAACCCATAGACACAGATGCTTTGATTTTCATGCAATTTGAAACACAAGAAAAACCTTGCTTAGGGAACAGACATGCTCTCCAGACTGTTTAATTCTACTATTGCTACTTTCTACTGCCTACATACCTCAAAGGCAGCAAATTAATCTTATGTGTGAGCAGATAATGGCTGAGAGTCTACCAAAAGTATAAAAGGAGCTTTCCAGAGCAGCCTGTGGGAAGAAACAAAAGCTTCAATACAGGAAGACAGAAACAGCAGGCAACAAAGCGACAGCAGATGTGGGGTAAAGAGGAAGCAATGAAAAAGTGGATTTGGAAACATGAAAAAAAAGACAAGAACCCAGAGAACAGAGCAGGAAGACTCAATGGAAAACAGGAAAAATTTAATAAGTAAAGGGGTCCAGAGTCAAGATGTCAGAAGAACTAGCAACTTTGTCACCAGAATAAAAAGTGGGGGAGATGAACATCCTACTTCTGTAAAAGATGGAAGCTGGGATGTCATTGATCCGTAGGATTCTTGGCATACATGCAGGAGTTGGTTACTGAAAGGAAGAGCTGGTGAAGGGCACTCACTAGGCGCAGAGATGTGAACTTTGATGAATGGCAGGGAATCTGGGCAAGGTTGGCTTCTCAGGCCACAGAATAAATGAACAGTTCCTGTGCAATTTCTGTCTCATGAAGTCCTGAAAGGTTCTCCTAATCCCTACAGAGACGAATATGTAAATTGTTAAGGGATGGAAGGTGACACAGACCCCAGTGATCTCCATGTTAAGATGTCCTTCACTGCTCTGTGTCATGTCTTCTTGACATTAGGAACAATTGGAAACTCTACAATTAATAAGGTGATTTCATAGTAAATGCTTCAGCTTGTGAAATAAGGTTGTGGGTGAGCAGGAAAGAAAGTCCCACAGAGCATACAAATTTGTGTTCCTTGTCAGCAGCTGTGGGAAGACGACTTAGGAAGCTCAAACCTCTGCCAGGTTGTGTATGAAAAGTAGATGCCTAATTTTGCAGCAGCAGCCAACTTCTCAGTACTTACTGTGAAGTGAGACCCCAAAGAGCACAGAAGATGCTGACAGGGACAGCACCACATTCCATGGTCCACATGCAGCAGAGCTGATAACTTCACGTGCTAATGAACAATTGTGTGATTGAGAAAATTAATTGGATTCCTTCACTACAGAAGTTGCACTGGAGATGGTACCTTGTCCGCATTATTGTTTTTCTTTGGCCAAGCTGGTGTTTATCCCGTCACCTGCATGTATAGATGCCAGTTATGTCCTGAAGCTTCTGAGATGTAAAGTGCCAGACAGTTGCTTCTGCTTCACACTAAAAAAATTACGCCATTTTTTGTGTCTGGAAGTTATTGAAAAGCACAGGAACCAAAAATCCGTACCAGCACAAAAACACTACTTTCATATTGTATAATTGGGTTTTACTTTTCAAATCTTCAAGAAGTTCCATCTTGAGGTCAAGCAGCCTACTGAACTTCAAGGCAAAAAATACCCTTCATGACTCAGAAGTATTGTGGAAATGCAGCTGAAAAATTTAGACATTGCTGTTCCAAGTAGCTGGACATCTTGGACAGCTGGACAGCACTTATGCCCTGCCAAATGTCTTTATTGAGTCACAAGCCATAATTTAGGAATGATTGTCACACAAGCTGTTAAACAAAGCTAGTTATGGACAGCTCAGTTTTCCAAGCATTGCATTTAGTGACCTAAAAATGAATGTTTATAACCTATCATCAGATGCATACGTTATGTTGGCTTATAAAAGTTCTGGAAGAGTCTACTAGAGCTAAGCAGAATTTAATCATTAGGAAAGTATTTCAAGTCATTAAAAAGAGCATATGTGTCTTGGAAAACTTGATATGTAGAATTCTGGTGGAGGGAGGGGGAGAAACAACAATATTTTACTCATTAAATAACTTCTCTGATGTTGTCTTCTAAACTGTGCATGGATACACAGCAGTTCACGGAAAACACATTTGCATCAGATTCCAGGAATTGGATTCTTTTTAGTATTCTTTGATGGAAAATGAAGGCTTGGCTGCTTACCAGATTATTTGCTCTATGATAAATGTACAAGTTTTACAAGCTCTGAAGGATTGTCGACAATCATTCCAGAGAAATTTGATCATCACTGAGGCTGTTGCAAAAACTGAAGATATGCTACCAGCTCAGTAAATCCTATAATTGAGATAGAAGTTGCACGAGAAGACTAATGTAAAGCATATTTATTAATAGTGAATAAGAAATTCAATTGCATACCTCCACGGCAAACTAAGTCTCTTGGAAATAGCATGACTAGCACACTTTCAGGAGATCAGTTATCTTCAAGCTAAGCTATCAGTTGCCTTGCTTGAAGTGCATTAAACTGATAGAATCTCTACAGACAGCACTACTTCCAAACTTTTATTTGCACCTCTCTTTCTGTCTCTGATATCCTAATCTTTTGCAACAAGCTTAAATACCTTCCCTCGGCATTAAAATAGAGAGGGATATTATTTTAGCATCACTAGTTTTAGATTTAAGGTTACTGAAAGGTATCAACGTTTCCAGGTTTCTGCAATGTTACATAAATTTGGGCAGTTCATTCCAGTATCAGAATTATTTCATTCTTCTATTATGCTGATTTCTGTCAACATGCTCTCATAGACATTCACAAAACAACAGGCTTACTTTGGGGTGGAATTTGTGCACAGTTCTATAAATACAGTGGGTATATGTGTTGCAGAATCTTCATAGCAATACATTCATAAGTTGATATTCTGAAGGTTCATGCTGAAATTATTTTATCAGAGGGACTGATAAAAGACTTTGTTTCCCTATCCAGCCACATATTTTGACAAAACTGGGGGGTGTTTCCATCTTTTCTCCCTCTACAAAATTTTGGCTGAAATGGAAGTTATTGAAGAAGTAAGAGGGAAGGATGGGTTTTTTTCTGATAGAGACATAAAGCATAAGTTAATAAGACATTTACTTAGGAAAATTCCAGCCCCTTTATCTCTCACTGAGTCACTTTTTCCCAAGAATGTTTGTGTTTTCTCTGTAAGCATTTAGGCTCTGTTATCCTCATATCTCTCCTCTAAAGATTTACTGTCACAGTGGAAATTCATAGAGGAAATAGGCACCCTAGAAGAGGGAGTTTTTCAGTGGAGACTGCATGACTTCAGAGGAATGGTTTGCAAAGTGTTGGTTGAGCCTAGAAACACACAAAGTCACCAATTCCTCTGCTGAGTCATGATAATAATGCATGCTAGAGCCCTGCACAGAGAAGACAGCAACATGAGGGTCCCAGTGAGATTGTTGAGGGGTTATTTTAAGTAAATTAATAGATAGATCCTAGGTCCAACCAGAGTTAAGTGGGTTTAACATGTTTCACTCTGGGTCTTACAGGACATAAAAAAATAGACCAACTGAATCAAAGGAACAATTTTTTATAACTAAGGACAGTTTTTTTAGAATTCTTGAAATTCATGTGTTCTGTTTTTCTCACCACACCTGCAATGAATTCTAGCTACCCCCAGTGTTTCTGACACAGTTTCAATCTAGCCAAAGAAGGTAATAGTATGCCTGGCATCCATGCAGCATGGATTATCATCTTATGGCAGCATAGCTGACATAACTAAATTAATTTGACTTAAGAAATCAGAGAAGTCTTGAACTGTTGTCTTGTAGATGACAAACCAGTGCCTTATCAGCTGAGCTACTCAGATCCAGTCTGCAGTACTCTTAAGTGTGATTTCATCTAAGTAATGTGTTGCTGAGTCTAACGTCAAATGGGTCTATCACATTACAACCTTTTCTAATTAAAGGAAAAGAAGATTAAATGTATATGATCAGTCTTTTAAAAGGATGTAGTAGATTAATAGCCAGCATTTTTCTAACAATTTCAAAGTGATTTTATCATTATTCCTTTGAGCAGAATCAAATATCTTTTATTAAAATTTTGCAAACTATATGTAGATAGGGCAGACTATACTACATTTGCTTGCAAAAATAAACTGCAGCTCAATGTATAAGTCTATCCGTTCATTGCTTTTATTGGGGAATTAATGTTCAAATTGCACCAATTAAATCCCCTGTGAAATCCTAGCATTTCCCCTTGGCTGGCCACAAGCCAAATGATACAGAATTTAGATCATTAAAGATTTTGAGTATGGGTGAGTAACCCATACCAAGAATATTTCAGTACTTCTTAGAAATACTGAAATATTCTATTTTTCTTCATGTATATTTGTGCAAGAAAAAATAAGACTCATCTGAACAATTTCACTTGAAGCTATATCCTTTGGTTTTTTCCCTTTTAAAATTTGCAATGGTCTTTATCACTTTATGGTGCCAGCAACTGTGTTTTCAAGAAAAAGTGCCATGCAAATGCAGTACACCTCCTGAAATTCTGGCTTTTGGTCATCTAGATAAAGTCAGTGCTCAGATACTATGGGTCAGACTGTCATTTAGCATCAGAATTAAAGATTTCCATGACATAAAACTGCTTGTTAAAACTATATGTAGCCTATTTTTGGTGAGTGTTATCTGTTTCCAATGTCAAACACTTAATTCCTCTCTTTGACCTAAATCCTTTTCCCAAGAGGATCTAGGCACTGGGAATCATACTTCCCACCAAAACTTATTTGGTTTATGCTTCCCTGTCACCCCTGACAATGTAAATGTTTCCAAATCACTTGAGCATCAGGTATGAGAAGGTAATGCTTCAAGCACTCTGGAGGTCTTAGTTGTGGATCTGAGTCCCATACCAGTCTAAGATGGGTCTTAGTCCCACAACACTTCAAGGTATAATAGATACATCAAGCATTAAGGCATCTGAGCAAGGAAAATAACCTACCATATTCTAATTTTAAAAATAAAAATCAAACAATGTTAGCAGAAGTCCCTTATTCAAAACCAAAATTGGGACACACATTAACAACAGACTTAAGAAATGGAATTACCAAAAAAATTATTCCATCATTCCATTCATCCCATCATAAAGAAAATTACTTTATGATATTTTTTCAGGCTAGTCCATATGCTTTCAAAACACAGCAGGCTAGTCAGTATGTTTTCCAGATCACTAGATACAGTGGTAATCTTTGTGGATTCCAAAAGTCAAAGCAGAAATAGCAGAATTTATCCCAGCTCA
Organism: Hylia prasina; assembly: GCA_013397195.1. Taxonomy (NCBI): domain Eukaryota; kingdom Metazoa; phylum Chordata; class Aves; order Passeriformes; family Sylviidae; genus Hylia; species Hylia prasina. The sequence goes on from VYXD01003405.1 coordinate 144,066, forward strand.
GATGGACATTGCAAATTATTTTTCACTCTACCTGTTGAAAACTACCTTTTCTTAAGGTAACAAGAATACCTCAAACCTTATAATTTTTTTTAATAAAAGCGAAATTTAGACCTAAGAAAGGCTGATTATTTACATATACAAGCCAGAAATGTATTTATTTGCTACACAGATATTTAAGTACTTGGTTTCTGCAAATATGTGATTTCTTAGCTTTTTTTCTTCTTCCTTTTTTAAATTCTGCTCCATATTTGCATTTCCTCACACAAAAAGGGTATTTTCATGTTTTGCTGAACAGATTACATCTCTCTTTGGAGTTCAGCACATCTTTAATTACTACCAGATCTTCAAATATTTTCTGAAGATTCCCATTAGAAAGATTGTCAGCCATTTCTATCCTCATTCTCCAAAGGAAACTTTGAGCAGACGCTCTCACCCAGTAGTAACATTGACACATTAACTTTCCTCAGCCACCTCACTTAGACTACTTAGTCTGGCTCCACCACGGCTGGGAGCCTTAATCAGATATCATACTAACGAAAGCTATGTCAGTAATGATGTCAGATGAATGGTGGTCACATGGCAACAGTCTCATTTGAAGCAAACAGTGCCACACTTGTTTTTAGGCTACTTTATGACTTGGCTGAAAAATGACTTTGTTCACAACAAAACACCACTAATGTATGAGCTGTTACCATAGGATTTTAGCACGTCTACTATTTTCTCAACATTCTTTTAATATACCTAGCTGGACAAACAGTGTAAATATCATTAAACTACACTTATTATCAAAATCATCAATCAGCATGTAAGCTAACCAGATGAAACATTGGCAATCCCTTCTGGCATTCTGAATCCTCAAAGAAATGGTATATATATAAAGGAGAAAATACTTAAATTTTGCACTTTGATTTGGCTTATACCAGATTCACACATATACAGGAGGATAGGGAGATGCAGTCAGCTCTCCTGGTAGGTCCCAGAAGTGTGTTTTTCCCTTCCCTGCTCTGGATCTCAGTGGGCTGGTGGGATATACAGAGGGCAGAATAATGAGACTGAGCAGGAGGGAAGAATTTGCCCTCTGGCTCCACTCACACTGCAACAAAACAGAAGCCCCAAAGTCTCCTGTCACTTAAACTCCCTTTCCTTCCCTGGCTTCTGAGGTAAAAATGGCCCTTGCTATTTCTCATGAGCACTTCAGTTAGTGCTCTTACTCCCAGCGTGGGATTACAGGCAAGCATGGCTTTTTTATTGGGAGCTACTGGAAAAGCCACTGATTTCTCAGGAATTCTGATCATGCTTGGAAGTAGGCCACACCAACACAGCAGTACAGCTTGGTTAAAAATTAAGGTTTAAATGACTGGTCATAGACACTTGCCTAGAGAAGGTAAATATCAAAGCCAGCTACCAGAAATTGGAAGTAGCCACGTCCTAAGATAGGCAGCTACATTTTCCAGCCCACAGTCTCATGGCCAGCTTAAGACAGCAGACTGCCACTGCCGATGAGAAGCAAAATGCCCACACCACTCTGCACTGCTGCTGCCCGTCTCTGTGGCACAGGCAAGGGGAATGGGCTGCGGGACAAGCCGGAGCGGTGTACCACAGCCTTGTGAAAATGCATGTGCCACTGGTCCTGCCACAGCCTTGTGCATGTGTGTGCCACTGGTTGTGTGTGCCACAGCCTTGTGAAAATGCATGTGCCACTGGTCCTGCCACAGCCTTGTGCATGTGTGTGCCGCTGGTCCTGCCACAGCCTTGTGGGAGTGTGTGTGCCACTGGGTGTGCCACAGCCTTATGAAAATGCATGTGCCACTAGTCATGCCACAGCCTTGTGGATGTGTGTGCCACTGGTTGTGTGTGCCACAGCCTTGTGGATGCCTGTGCCGCTGGACCAGCCGCTGGCCAGGACTGCGGGAGGGGCGCTGGTGAAGCAGGGAGAGCTGCAGTGCCTCTCGCTGGCATCCTGGGATCGTGCGGCTTAAATTCCCCGTGGAGCTGCGGTACTGCCTTGCACTGACGAGCCTGAAATCCACATGGGGTCACGGGTCTCTCTGTTTGGTCTTCAGTGCTTTAAACGACTGATCAGGAAATAAAAGGGTTGTATTTAACCAACTGGGGATCGGGAATAACAGCCAAGACAACACAGAGAAGCTAACAAAACCCTGAATTTAGGGCAATGAGTGGTCAGAAAAATTTGAAAAAAACATTTCAGTAAAACTCTATCCTGGATGAGTGTGTGGAAATAAAGAAAGATCAAACAAAAGGCAAGAAAATAAAAATCAGATATTTTATAACGCAGTTACTCCTACCTACTAGTATGAGAACAGGGACTAAGAATGCATGCTATAGCATATTCTACTCATAAGGGAGAATTTGAATTTTAACTAGTGACCCTGGAGCCTGGTTGGCATAGACTTTGGATTAACAGAAATTCTGAAAAATCTGTCTTTTAAACCGAGAAGTTCCAACAAACTATAATAGATTCTGGGCACAAACTGCATATCATTCATACAGCTAAGCCTTTAGCACTGCTATTATTTTCTGTTGCCTTCTGGCACCACTTAGTAAGTTCCAAATGAATGAATTCTCTATCCACTGATATATAGTGGGGGAAGAAAAATGCAGACTCTCTGCACTGAAAAATAACATGCATGCTTCTCTTACCTTCCCCTCTCAGCTCCGCTGCAGCATAAATAGCCCTCAGAAAGATGCACTGATTTCACATTGCTAACCAAAAAGAACCAAAAAACAAACAAAAAAATTGTTATATTTCTATGGGGGATTTTATTTTTAATCACTTTTTTTATTTTTACAGAGCACGCAAAAATTTTTGAACCCAGAAAGAGTCAGTCTTTCCCACTAGGCCAGCACAGACCCTACTTTAACTAGACAAACGCATTGGAGCTGAGCATGCATTGGCTCAGGAAAGTACTGTGGAAATCAGGAAAGAAAATGCATGAATTAGAAGAGCAGTAGCAATTCACACCTTGTGTAAAAGAGTTTAAAGAAGGCATAAGATGAGATGGAGCAAGTGTCATCCAAAAATTGCCCAGAAGAGGTGAGGTCTCACCAACATAGTCAAAACATTATTGTGAATCCATATGAGCTTTGAAAGGTTGTGATCCAGCTTTGAGAGAAGGAAGATCACTTACAATTCCCATAAGGATTATTTGGTGAGTAGTCTCACAGATGACTACAAGGAAGAGAGCTGCAGTGGCTTTTTTTTTCTTTCCCCCCTTTTTTTAAAAAAAAGCTAAACCTCTAAAAAGCTAAACTGCTAAAAGTTAATCAGCATCTTCTCTTAAATAAAATACTTTTGTCATCCATTTTTGCTCCTATATTTTGTTCTATCCTGCAAAGTTAGTGGAAATAGCTGCTTTTGAACAAAACAAAACAAAAGCCATCAAAAAACAAAACAAAACAAAACAAAGTCAGGAATAAGCACATGAGCAGCAAAGATAACCACATCAGAGCATACCAGAGTTTTACACTAAGACAAGATACTGTCTTTGATAGCAGTGGCAGATGCCTGCTGGTAAAGGAGATAAGAACAGGTGTGCACATGATGACTAATGTCCTCCCAGAATAATTTTCCGCCTTCCATTAAAAAGATTTGCACATACGGTAGATACAAGATGGCAAAACTTCACTGAACTGATGCAGATGGCAGAGGAAAAGGGTACCATAAGTCCATCTTGCATTCATTGCTCTAGACAAACTTTATGTACCCTACTTGAACTTGCATAAATTGCACAGCTAGTGAAGGCTATGGGAATTATATGCTGTCTATACAGAGATTTTTCTTCCTTTTTTAAACTGAGAACCATATAACAGGTTTGAGATTATGTTTATGCTTACACAATGAATATAATTTAGTTAAAAATACACAGAATATTACTGATTAACATGACCACTATTAAATGTACTTTTTATGTGATCACTGGCTGTTCTCCTTTACCAGCGCACCATAAAAAAATTGTCTTTTAGTAGAAGAATACTGTACAGAGACCAAAATAGAAACTGCTAAAACAAACAAGATAATTATCTAAATTTTATAATATCACTCATAAAACGTCTGCTTTTTCCCTTTATGAGCTTGATAGATTAAATTTAGGGCAGATGTTTCATATAATTTACTCAGAAAACAGGAAAATTATTTTAAAAAAACTAATAAAACCTACAAAAACACAAATGACACTAATCTAAAACATGTGCAGTCTACAGATTTAAGGGAAAAGTTAGTTATTCCTGAAGCTATGGATAAGGATGCTTAAAAGATAAAACCACCTCTCCCACACATTTTATAGTATCAGATATTCTGAACTGTTTTGGGAAACCAAGGCCCCTCTAAATTTAGGGTGCATGAGGTAGCTCTGGCTACTTTCCCAAAAAAAAGAGGAACTCGCAGAAACTCAAACCCTGTTCCTCAGTGCACAGAAGCCAATCTTAATCTTAATTGAATTATAGATGGACCTGCTGTAAATGTGAATGTTGTGGAAAAGTACCAGGTATCACATGTTATCTGTTTATGCACGACAAAAAGAGGAAGAGGAGCAGGTGCAATGTCTTTAATCCTCCAAAGAAAAAGAACTTCTTCACTGTCAAGAGATACTGAAATCAAATACTCTTTTAAATGGAAGGTATTTATTGTCAGACAAAGACATATAGAGGCAAGTTTCATGAACATTTTAAAATATTTTGTTTTGAAGATTCAGAAGTATCCAGGCCACAAGACTCAATTTTAAGAATAGGTCAGCTACAGAGATCCCAGGGGAAAAAATACATTGTGTGCTGTCTTGTTGCAAACTGTTTTAGCCCAAAGTCATCTGTCAGAACATAGTTTATAAAAAACTGGGTTTATATATTAACTGTGTTGTGAGATCCAGTTAAGAGAGCATAAGGTCTGGCAGTGCTTCTGTGAGTGCCATTAGTGGTGGCAAGTAGCATTTTTGGTTCCTCTGTAGACTGACCCTTAGTTGCTGTGAAAGGTAAAGGGCTCTAATTTTTTTTTTTTTTTGAGTGTGAGACTCTTGTAATGCAAGAGGCAACAGAGATGTATTTTTGAAATTAAATTTTCCCAGTCTGTCTCAGTGTAGTGCTGGTTCCTGCACTTGATGAGGGCAGGAAAGGAACTGAAACACTACACGCAAATGAACGCTTCTGAGTTATGTCCTTGGTTTGCAGGATAAAACAAATTATTAAGAAGAAAAAAATCATAATAGAAAAAATCCCTTTTACAAGATTATCAGAGTGTATAGGAATGTGGAATCCATCTATATATTATTATTCACTTATATGTTAGTAAAAAGCACTGAACCAAAGAATCTCCATAACACACACAAACCACGGGAACAAAGTTTAGGTATAAAAGAAATACAGCTACTATGCTGACAGTAGTCATGGATTTCAGGATCACAAGAAAAGCAATAAGTATTCTAAGCCAAACTATATGCTTTAAAAATACCCAAAATCATAGGTAAGGTATCCACTTCTCAGTCCCTGAAGTTCAGAGAGACAGGGTACTGTAGTGTTTCTGCCTAAATTCTGCCCTGCATTGAAAGCAGATCAGCTAGAGAGCAAATCCTGCTGCTGCTGGGTATAAACACCCTCTGTGCAGAAGCAAAGCTTTCCCTTCCAAGACTTTACCCCATTGCACTTTGTTCCTGCTGGCAACACATCACAGCCTGTTTTTGTGAGCTTGATAAAGAGGATTTGGCATTGGAGATACATGCTGTGTGTGAGATACCAAATGAAAGTAGCAAAGGAATGGATGAAAGCGACCAAGTGTGGCTCACCCACCCTGGGTATCATCTGAGAAAGACAAGCCAGCTGCAAACAGAAGAGGAAACAAGCCTACCTCACACGCTTGGGGTAGCAGCAATTAACTCAATGAACTAAAATGTGCTGCGATTCCCTCTTACAAAACAGAGTTCCTTCAAAGGCAAACAATTGCCCTCCTAATACTGAATCAAATATTTTCAAATGTGTCACCTTAAAAACGGCTGCGGGATAATTCCTCTTTCAGAACACATCAGGGGTTACAGCAACACAGGAAGAAAAGTGCAAACAGTTTATGATGGGCAGCATCAAAGCAGTGCAGGACAAACTAGCTGAAATACCTGACCTGAGGTAGGAAGAACAACAAGTTCGCATTGATGTGGCATAAACACATGATCTTGAATAGATATGGCCGAGGCTCCAAAAAAAGCTGCAAAAATAGTTAGCTTAGTTCACATGTCAGTTCTTCCACAGACCATAAATAAGCTTCAAAGAGTTATAAAACCAGGCAGTAGACACCAAATGCGTGCAATCTTGGAGTAGTGCTAGTAAAAGTACATCACCACCTCTCTGCTGCACAGAAAAATTAGGTAAATACTTCATTCATACATGCATACACACATTGCATACACACATTCACTTCAGAGCATTTCTATAGTTTATTAGGTACTGGCACTAAATAAAGTTTTGTAAACATTTTCATTTCATGATTGTTAGTGGTAAAGAGAATATTTGTGGCGCATGGTCACTAAGCAAACAGAGTGAAAATACTTTTACAGGGAATATAAACAGTTTTATGGAGTATCAGAGAGCAAGAGGAAGCTGCAAATATAGAGCACCAGCAGCTGTTCTGGGGCAAGGCAGCTGCTCTGGATCCATCTAGTAGCAAACTGTATTTGAGCAAACAAGTGGGTGGGGGACTGTGTAATGGAATATAGCGACTTTTAAAGTGGCATAACTCATAAATGGATGAGAGGACTTCTTTCTCTCTTTTTTCTATTATTTTTAATAAGAATTGGGAAAGTGGCCCAAAACTGCTCCTGGATAATCAGTTGAATAAAATACTGGATTTATTTCAGTGTTATTGACACCCTTTCTCAACCTATTTTCCATGAATATTCAGTTTAATGGTAGGAAAGCTTGAAAAACAGACACCAGAGCTGGTGCAAGAATGTATGACATTTCCACATTATATATTTTTATAAGATCCAAATCCTTAGAGATTTATTTGTTCTGCCACAAATAAATAACAAAAAAAACCTCTGGAAAACTATGCATACAGGCAAATTTATTACAAGCACTGAAGATATGCTTGCAGAAAGCTTTCAGCAAATACCTGGGAAAGCAAAGTATACTGTAGATTAGCCATGTTGGCTTGTGGGAAATTTATCAATTAAAAATATATATTATATTTATAAAATTTCTTACTCAGCTCCAGTCCAACAAACATACTAGACTGTTGTGCTGTAGCCAGGGCTGCTCGTTCTGTTTCTTCTCTTGAGGTTGCTAGAGTGACAAATGGTTGCCAACACTATATTTTTTGTGGTCACTAATGACTACAGGTTTCTTTCATCGTCAGAAATGTTTTTTGGGTGCAAGCACCAACCCCACTGTGTATGTTGCCATGAGTTGGTATTTCATCCTGCATGCAGGGCACTGTCTGTGTGCCTCTGTTCAGAGGGCAGAACTTCAGTTGCTGTAAGCTCTGTGGCCTCTCCTCACCCATGGGTTTCCATAAATGCTTCTGTTTTGCCTAGCAGTAGATTTCTTTCCGTGACAACCAGAAGTAAATAGGTTATATGTTCTCCAGACAGCTGCTGTAAGTTATTGTGGAATACAAACCCAGAAGCATCAAAGCTGCCCTACAAGTAATGTAACTAAAGCTAACTGGAAGGAAAATTGATTTTTAACTTTAGCTAGCTGAAGGGAATGGACACAACAGTGACATTTTCTGGTTCCTGCAACACACTCGCACAGTTCGGCTGGCCCTTTTCACTTGAGGTGAAAGAGGCGCTGCCCTCTTAGGCTAGTCTGTCCTAAGTACAGCTGATCCAGAGGATCTCTCATAGTGACTGTGAGAGAAAAATATGCCTTTGATCCATCCTCACTGCCAGATTTCTGTGACCTGAAGCATTTATCCTGCTGGGAGTCTACCTTATTTTTTGACATGACAGAGAGAGGCTGGTAGTTCTACTTCATGGCAGCAGCCACTTTTACAACAAGACCATCTTCATTTCTTTCTTTTATTTACATTGTTGGTATGGTTTTATTGCAGTACATTTGAAATTGTGATAAATTATCTCTATGCACGAGATAACCCTTTGGGGATTCCTTGGAGACAGCTTTGCAAAGAACACAAGATTCATAACTGTCATTCATCAACAAAAACCAGAAATAGTCCCTTCCACCATTTATTCAACTGAATCTTGTGTAACAAATGGCCACCACACTCCATAGCTGATATCCCTGGTTATAGGGATTTCTGCCAAACTTTGTATTGTTATCCTTGGCCCATTAACCTAGAGATATTAAGCTCAAGCATTTTGGTACAGTTCCTGCTGTATTCCAGTTGGAGAACAGTGATTCATTCTACCATTTCTCTCAGGAAGAACAGATCAGCTATGGGCATCATTTGCAAAACCTAATGAACTGCAGGCCTGGCTTCTTAGACTAAAGCATTAATTACTTCTTTTTAATCACCTGTTTCTCAGTAATGAACAGATCTCTTGACAATTGGTATGGAGTAGCACTATGCACAGACTTATGGAGAACACTAATGCTGTACTGAATCTGCACCACAAAAGCATCCTTGTGCTGTACTTTCATAGCTGTCTTTTACTCTTGTTTAAAAGAGTATAACTGTCAATAATGCTTTGTTCAGTATGTGTGTGTATATAATAACGTATATGAGGCCATCGTTATGGTGCTCACTGTGGAAATAATGCAGTCACACAAAAGACACATTGCTCAAAATAAAACCTAGGATAAATAAAGGAAGCTATAAAATGCTCTGTTGGGCCAGCTTCTGGACCTATTTAAAGTCAATGGCAAAGTTCCCACTGACCTCAAGCAGGAACTGGCTCCTTTTTCTCTTTTAGATTTGTTTAGAAAGAAATATAATGACAGACTTGAAAGGTAAAATGAAATATTTGAGGAGAGGGAGAGAAAGAAGCAAAAAAGGAAAAAAAATCAAAAGGGGACAAAAGGAAAAGAAAAATCTGTATATTTTTAACACTCTGTATGGGATGTAACAAGAATTGCTTAGGGTGGATTTTTTCAGATTTTCCATGTTCTGGTTTTGCCAGAATACTTTAATATTTTACTGCTTGCATTTCTCTCCCAGCTCTTTCCACCCTCTTCTCTGTGGGCACTTCTGCTGGCCCCAACAAGCATGTGGTGCTTCACAAAACTAAAAATGTGTTTGCCATTAAATATAATGTGTAAAATCTTACAATGCTTTCAGAAAAATAACTCTCACATATCCAAAATGAGGGGGAAATGGTACCTAATCATACATATAATTCACAACATTTATTTCACCGGTAATGGATGTTGTCAGGTTTTTCCTACGTTGAACAGCCATACCTGAGGGGCACGGCGTTAAAGGGCACATTCACCACTGACATAAATGGTAACTACGGCCACTTCAGTGAAGTTATCTCCAATTAAGCCAGCCATTACATTCACTTCAAGGTATGCAATACATTTTAAATGATAGAATCAAGTCCAGGAACTGCTGAGTACTTCTACGAACCCTCTTTGGTGTGTGACTCCCCCTGGACTCGGGCTCCTTTCCTAAACCCAGTGGTTTGGTGGTAAGTGCCGCCCAAGCAAAACAGGGCGATGGTCAGCGCTTGTGTCCTGTTTACCATCGCAATTAACAAAGCGGCATTCAGCGAGACACACCAAAGAGCCTGCTGCACTTAAAGGGCTAAGGAGAGGTGATAACAGCCTTCGCTTCGTTAAGGCTCGCTGCCCAACTTTACTGAAAATGTAGTGACAGATAAAACATAAATCAACATCCTTATCATTCTGGCTTCCTTGCCTGCCAAATGGGGGTTTAGTTTATCAGCGACCTGCAGGCCCACTGGCGGCCTTTACACTTACAGCTGGTCAGCGGGGTGGGACAGGGTGGAAGCTAAATGGCTGCTCTAAAACGCCTTGGTGTAAACAACCCGGGGAAGGACTTCCTTGAACTGCCAGTTACCTGAGTGCGATCCATCTCACTAAAGCGTCTGCCCCAAGAGGGGTAGTATCACCAGGAAAGAAAACAAATAAAAGGCACCCAGCATGTCGCAGCGCAGGCACAGGCTGGGGAATGCTGTCTCCTTGAGGGGGTGAGGGATCCTTTACAAGGTAAGCGCTCAGGAAGCAGGCAAGTACTTTGGAGAAAAAGGGACTTCATCAGCACAGATTGCTGCCTCCGTTTTGTGACCAGAATGACCAGGCCTTTACATATATATGTATGTATACATAATGCACGGTGTGTGCTTTGACTCCCTGCGAGCCTCATCTTTCAAAGGCACCAGTATCCCCCAAGGCTCAGGAGAGGGCTGTATTGAGGGCATATTCATCCCCCCTTGCAAGCCAGCTGACTTCTTCCCCTGTGTGACACAGAGGTTTCCATATATATGTAGGCATTTTAAAAGTATTTGTCTCAATCCATTGTGTCACATTTACATTTGCATTAAGTTCAGCTCATAAAACAAAACCCATTTAAATTAGGCCTTGCTCACGTGGAGGCTATGAGTTTGGACAGGGGAGCCCCCAGTTTTTGCTAGTTATGGGACTACACTGACATAATCAGCCTCATGCAAACACTTGGTGAGGATGAAATTAGTATTTAGGGCGGTGATTTATTTCTCCCTTGAGATACACTGCAGCAAGTAATTTCTTAGGAGTTAAAGTGAGGCAACTGTAATGGTGGGTTTATGTCACTATCAAAGGAGTATCAAATGCAGGTAGGTTTGACAGACATTAGTACAAGGTTTGTGGGGGTTTTGTAACCAAACTTGAATTTATTTTAAAAGTGTTCATTTTTTTCTCCTGTGCTTTGCTGTAATGAGTCACATTACTTCATTTCATTTAGACAGCAAACTATTCCATATTTCTTTGAAAACCCCATCTTCTGGCAACAGCTCCATGGAAAATGATGTGCTGAACACAAGCAAATCACAGGTGGAAAGTAAAGACACAATGTTGCACCCATACTGATGCGCAAAATAATGCAAATGTACACACTGAACAATGTTATATACATCAGAGCCAAACCTTCTGGCAAAAAAATGTGCATTTTATTATGGGAGTTTTGCTTATTAACTCTTTTTTAACAAAGAAGCATTTTCTAAATGCGTTTCAAATACCTGTGATATAAAGAAAGATATTCTCTTCTTTGTGTACTTGTTTGTTTAGCAGTGTACTTTGATAAGGTTACTAAAGCAACAGCAACATATTTGCGCCTATATTTAATCAAAAGTCTTCACAAAAGCTCATATTATATGTGCTTGGAGTGTACATACAAGAATTAGTTAGTCCCCAGGAAGTCTGTCAGAAGAGCATGTTTCAATCTAGAGCCACAAGGAGATGAACAAGGAATTTTTTGAAGGAACAGATAGCAAGACAGCAGTTTCTGGAAAGGACAGAGATGAGAGCAAAGCCCTTCCACTCTCAGTGCACTCCTGACAGAGAGGCAATGGAGCAAAAGAAATGGCCTGCACAGCCAGGATAAGTAGAAGGCATATTTGGAAATGCATCAAGTTTATAGGAGTTGTAAAGATGTGAGAGGGCAGGAAAGAGAGTGAGAAGGGAACCAAAGGCAGAAACCAAAGTTGAAGTCAAAGAAAAAGAGAAGGGCCAAAGCCAGAATGTATGAAAGGATGAATGCAACTCACAAGTGGAGATAGAGGGAGACTGTAATATTAGGGAAAATGGAACAGAACCAGAACATTGGAAATATTGGTGGATGTTCAACTTTAGTTAAAAGTTTCCAAACTTCCTCCGCTATAAGCTGTGAATTGTACTTATAAAAATGACTGGTCTTCCTGTAGCTGCTGAAAATAGCCTAAAAAAGACAAATTACCTTCTACTACAGCTACCAGTCACTATGTGGCCAACCATTTTGTTCAAACACAGCACAAACTAGGTTTGAAAAAAAATCTGCCTATGATATCTGTTTGTGTCTTACACGATTCCACATGACAGAACTGACTCTGAGATGGGGCTTTTTAGTTATTTCTAATTTAAAAAAAAAAAAAAAAAATCGATGTGACCACCCAAAGTCATAAATGTCTAGTGTCCAGATTGTCCACATGACTTGAATTCCTCTCACTTATTCACATGTTTCATGAGAACATGTCCCTATCATTTTTTGCTCTGCAGCTTCTTCATATATGCAAAAAGCCTAATATAGGCCCTGTTGTCTTCCAGGGGCTAAGGATCATACAGTTTGGAAGAGGTTGTGCTACTGGCCAGAAAATTTTCTTCCTAATGGAGGCTCAGCTAACCACAGGATCTGCTACAGACCACAGACCAGCCAAGCACTACTAAAGACAGCCCACTAGGTTGGAATGCAGACCATAGTTTGGAAACCACTGGATTATGAAATAAACAAGATAATATTTTAACCTATACTGTCAAACATGTTTTTCTTGGAGTACTGTCAGGGCTATGTAAGAAACAGGGTCATGTCCATAGGATTGTCCCAGAAGCTCACCGGAAATACAGTGAACCGTGTTCTTCCAGAAATCATCACAAACGTAGACAACTGAAAGAGAATGGTAGTCTTTCATCTGCAAAGCCTGCAAAGGTGATTCAGATGTTGCAGTCAGAATTTGGAGTTTTGCGTCATCAAAGCCTTCATCAAAAACTAAAATGTACGTCAGTTTATGATAACCAGTACTGCAAACTATGATTTCACTTCACACATGAAAATGTCTCTCTGGATGTGTCAGTCATGACCACTACCAAGTTAATATCACACATCTAAGTATGAGAAATTAGTGCCAAATATTTCAATATCATGAGTTTGAGCATTCATATGTGAACTTTTTGACATTAAAGGTAAGGAAATAAAAGGTTATTATAGAAAATGGAGATATTTCCTCACAAATCCAGAATTACACAATTTTGAAAGATAATATTTAACCTTCGGAAAGGCCAAAATTCTTTGGACTGATGCAGAAGTTATAAAGACAGATCCTGCCAAATGTCGAGTAATTTTTGAAGAATTACTCTTTTTCACAATGCTAATACAAAAATCCTTGGACAAAAAACTGAGAACTCTGGAACAGGAAGGAGAAATGATAGATGCTTTAAAAAACAAATCTATTTAGAAGCCATTTGTTTGAATTTTGTAACATCCGATGGCAATAATATATTTTCATTCTTGACTGTATTTTACAAGTTCATTTCTTCATGTACAGGAATCAGTATATTTAGCCTCACAAAATACATGTTTTAAAAGTGGCTGGTGATTACTTCCTTCTATATTTTATAAAAGAAAGGGGGAAAAAAATAGGATACTCTGAGAAATAAAGCAAACATATACACATAGGGCCACATGTATAAACCTGTTCATACATTTACATTGAAATTGATTAACACAGTTGTTAAGAAGTGGGATTAACAATGGAGCTTTTCCTTTTCTGTAATATCCCAATTTTAGTATAAGGAACTCCATATGCTTCTGCAGATGGAAACTATGCTTCCTCTGAATCAGAGCTTCCTATGTAGAGTTTCTGCCTAGAGAAACATTGAACACAAATAATTCTCTTATTTTGAATAACTTCTTTTTGGTTTTGTTGCTGTTGAATGATTAAACCACAACAAAAGCTAAAGAACTACACAGTAGTAAAGTAGCAAATTTCATAAATTTGCAGTGGAGTTTCTGTATTGTAAACTCCAAAAACTTGAGCCTTTCTAGGGTGCTTGCATTCAGGACATGTTGAGGAAAATTACACACAAATGAAGGATGTCATAATAGCAAAAAAAAAGAGAGAAACAGGGAGGAAGGAAACAGCAAATACTGAGAACACAACATCTGTAAAATGCACCCACAATTCCAAGCTTACAATGGGCTGTCACTGCACACGCAATGAGGAAATTTCATTTAAAAGTTACAAAAATGACCTTGCTTTGAACCAAGTGAATGTGATTATTTCTGAACTGAACGGAAAGTAAAGAAGTTTGGATTAAATGTTTTACCAGTGCCAATGTCCCAGAACTTTCTTTGGCTCTATATTCTCTTTTCCTATGTTTGTCAGCTGAATTTAATGTTCTCTTCTTTTTGTCTCCTGGTCTCTTTGACCTTAATGTGACATTTTAGTTGGGTGATTAATTACTATTAAATGGCACTGCATTTATTAAATGGAGCCCTTGTCTGTGTTAGAGCACAGTCACAATGCAACGATTCAGTTTGATAAGCTTAAATATACACAGTTAGATGTGGTAATATCTAATTTGTCAAGGATCTTGTGGCTAGCTTTTTTGCCACACAGCTAGGGAGGAGATGTGATCGCACAAAAAGCTTAATATTCAGAGCTTAAATGTTCTCAGTAAATTGATCTTCTCCATCATGTAATCTTATTTCAGAGTGTGCAGGAGACAGCAAAGTTCCACACAAGCCTAAGTTGCCTTAATAATAGGCCTGAGGGTTCCTGACCATAGAAATAAAAGCTGTGTGACAAGATTTGTATGTCTCTTTTCAACAGACAACATCTGACTCGCCTTGCCAGAAGCTTTCTTTCCGGGTTAATTGAATAAAAATAAGAACTAATGTCAGTAAAAGGATGAAAAGTTCGTTGAGAAAGAAAAAATACATCTATAGTTTGGATGCCTAAGTGAAAAAGAGATTGTGAATATTTAGCTTAGCAGGTAAAACTCCAACACCTAAATTTGTAATCAACCAGGTTATTACTCTGTCACTTATATACTCCAAACACTGCTTTACTCTGAACACTGCTTTACTCTTTGCTTTTCTAACAGCTGATTTGGAACTTTTTTTCAGATTACAATGAATCATCAAAGTAAAACTTCTTGCAAGCAAAAGGTTGGTTTTAACAGCTGCTGGTAAAAAAATCAGGCTGTACAAACTAAAAATGTGAGGGTGACATTCACAAAAAGCTCAAGGGTTCTGGGTACTCATGGGGAAAACAGACAGCAGCTGGGGCTAGTTGCTGCCTGTTTCTTATATCAATTCTTTTTCCCTTTGGTTAAACACAACTAGGCCAGCAAGAAGAATAACAGAAGTTTTTCTCAGGTTTCACTCTCAGTTCTCATGTCTTCCACTTCCAAAACATTAATTATTGCTCCTACATCTGCAGAGTCAGTGCCTGTCTCTATTTCCTACTACACACAAAAAAACCCTAGAAATTAAAATAAAAATATTAAACAGATCAGGTTAATATAAGAAGCAAGAGGCGTTCAGCCTTATCTCAAATCTGCAGATACTTTCTCACAGCGTAAATTGTAAATGCTGTAAGAGTCACACACCTCATCTGAATTTAGGAGTTTACAGAGATCTTGTAGAGATACTGTGGAGTTGTGGGCAATATTTGGGCATGCATCTTCGGACCTTCTTTAGATCTGAGATGAATACCAACATATCAGCCACAGTGGGACTCCAGATGCAGACCTTTACCAGAGACACATTTACACATGGTTGGGGAACAGCTCCCACCTTTCTGCTGGAAAAGTGAATCACAAAACTATAACATAGAGGCATACTCTTTGCATGATGAAGAGTCAAGCTGAACTCTGTGCACAAGGAGATACAAGGAGCTTGCATGTTCTGCAGGTTGGCAGACACTGTGCCATCTGGAGACATAGAAATAACCCTGCCTTCAGGCCAAACATCAGTAGTGAAGTGAATCTAAATGAACCAAGTAAGGCCATAATCCTGACTACCTCTAACAGGATTATATTGTTGTCTTGACTACTGATGACAGTCTAGTGATAAGATTGCACAAGAAAAACACACTTACAATTCTCATTAAGGAGTAAGTCAGCACATTCCCAGTTGGTGCTGCATAGGTTTGTTCACCACCAACTTCCATTACCAGCAACAGGAAAAGAAGCACATCCATATTGTCCAGAAACTTATGGGCTCAGGATTACAGGCAGGAAGATGCACCAGGACTGTGTTTTAGCAGACTCAAAATATAAATCTCTTCAACATTAAGGATGCTAGAGACATGTCAGGCATTTCTTCCTGAAAACTTTATAGAAATTATATCCAACTGCAAAAAATGCTCGTTTAGTCTGGCAATAGAACCTACTTTAAAAGCACCTGATTCCTACCTTCCTTGCAGAAGTATATTTTTATTGGTCTAATTTGCTGGTCTTAAGAAACAAAATAAAGGCATTTAGTAGTCTGTCCCCATGACCTTCAGAACAAATTTCTAGGCAATGCTGAGCCACTTTGCAAATACAATTATTTAGTCTCAAAAATAGTGTAACTATTTTCAAGTGAGAGACTGCTCTACTTCTAAAGCCAAGTTAATCTTACTTTATATGATTAATAAAAATTGGTTAATAGCAACACAATACATTTCATGTATCTCTAAATGAAATGTTTTAATTTATTTATCCAAAGTAAAATTTTACTTCAAGGAAGAATTGGAAATATTCTTAAAGATTTTACAAGTCAAGAAATTCTTTTTCAAACAATGCCTAAAGTTTGATTTTGGCAGGGGATGAAATTTTATATCATATTCACTAGAGCATTTATGGGATTTCAGGCTATTGATAAAATATATGCAGAGAATTTACCATCTTTGAAAGAAGTGGTAAGCAAAGATTTACCTTATTCACTCAAAATATATGAACAAGTTTCTGTGGCTCAAATCACAAGACATAATAGAGATTAAACTAAAAGCACACTCTAACATAACTTCTTTCTATATGCAAAGAATAAACCCCCACAGATTCATAGTATACACTGCTGATCGCCATGCTAATTTTCAAGTCATAGTTTAATGATCTCCTTGTGCAGGCAAGCAATCAGGGAAATAACTGTAAAGAGTCTGTAAAATGGAGGAGTGCAATATTATATGACAACACACCAGTAGTAGTTTCAAATTACAAGAAAATCTGAGCAGGGGAAAAAAGTCTTCTCCCCTTTCTCCCAAACACATGCACAATTTCCTTTAAAAGAAAAACAAGAGAAATAAATGCATTGCTTGCTTTTTCTCAAAGGTATATCAAATGCTGATTAATTCTAAATCATCTGAATTGTAATGTGACCATCAGAGCAAACTGTGGCCTTACAGTGCTTTCCTGTAACTCAAAGGGCAGTACAAAAGTGACTGTGTTGAAAGAATTATAGCCAAGGACATAACTGTAATGAAGTATTATCACAGACATATAATATTATCAAAATATCAAACTCTACACATGTCAACAGTCACCCAACGTGATTAGAGGCAGATCTGGTTTTCAGTTTAGGTGAAAGTAGGCAGTTGTTTACGTTGGCGGATCACGGGGAAAGGGAGGAAATGAAATGCCCCCATACAGGGTGCCATGGCCTCACGACCTGTTTTGAGGACCCTGAGAGGAAGACAGGCAGGGACAGGAGCTCCGTGCCCCGCCACCATCAGATCAGCTCAGAGAGGGAGCAGAAGGTTAATGCTTCCCTGCCCACCAGTTCCTAGTAAATCTGCTCCCTCCCAATAAATCCCTGCTTTATTTCTCCAATCCTTCACATTTACCTCCGGGAATGGGGCAGGAAACAAAAAAACCCTCTGCCCACCACCACCTCCAGATTGGTGGTGGCTCCCTGGAGGCCACAGCCAATTCTTTTCAATCCCCTTCCCTGACAGCTGCCACCAACACAGAAAAGGTTTGTGCCAGGTCCCCAAGCCTGGTGACCTGCTCCCAGATTTGTGACTTCTCACAGAAGCTGCCATAGTGCTGCCAGGCTTTGCTCCGAAATTTCCTTTTTCGTCCTTTGCCCAGTGGCTTCTCCTTGCAAGGCCACGCCTGCAAGCCTGGGTGTCGATTCACCAAGCAGGCAGTATTAACTTGAAACACACCAACCATTAAGCATGGCTAAAGGTGAGCATGTCGAGGAAAGGCAGTGTCTGCTGTCAGATTACAACCCTTTTGAACTGCAGCCTTATACAACTGTCCTCTATGCCTATTATTTATGAGGTGAACTGAGGATATGACAGCCTCGTCTACTGATGTGACAGAAAAAGCATATTTTTCACTTTGAACCTTGCAGAAACGTGGAAAGCTTTCTTGTGCTCCTTTCAGCATAGCCCCACTCCAAGAACCATATTGACTTGTAATAGCTTCTGTTTATGCAGTGCAATGAGCTGAGGTCAGTGGGAAAGTGTCAGCTGCAGTGTATGACTTTGCTTTCACTGCATCATGGAACTTGGCACGGCCTCGCAGTGACAGATAACAAACTGCATTCTATAGCTTTCAAAACCCTCAAAGGATATGTGGCTGGGAAAGGCTTGCAAATGCCTTCTCTTGATTAATAGTCACAACACTGAAGTGAACATAATTTAGTCCTAGCAAGGAGATGTACTTCTTTCCAGCAGTAATAAAGAAAGACACAAAAGCCCACAAATGTACACAGTATAAAGAAATTGTCTTTAAAGAAATTCACAGCCATCATGCCAGACACTAAATGAATTATTTCTCTCATTTCTTGTCTCACCACAGTTTCCTCCCACTTGGACACACATGTTAGGCATTCAGTTAACCTCAAGCATAGCTCTCCTGGCCCTATCACTGTATCTGCACTCCCCATCAGAAGGGTATGTTAGCTTACATTTTTGCAATGTAAAAAGAGTGACATCATTTTTTTTCTTGAAGTAGCTTGTCTGTAAGAACACTTCAGCTGTACTCAGCTCCACTCAGTCCCAGAATATGCTTGTTCCTGTGCACTTTCCCATCCTGTGCTCAGCACAGTGTTCAGAGCTGCTCTGACTCACAGCCCTGTGCTATATACCCCATTCTGAACCTCTCAGCTGCATTTGCTTCCCCATCTATAACTTTCATCGACCTCCTGCTCTTGCGCTGCACTTCCTGGGAAGTGTTTTGTTCACGGACCCAGCGGAGGAATATGTTATGACAATGGAGTTTTAAGGAAAGCTTTTTGTTTTGTTGTATCATGCACTTTATCCATCCCATTTTGTCATCTGGTGGTTTTCCTTTCTTGTTCTAGCACATATTTCATTGCTAAAGCTATTTCACAAGCAGCTTTGGAAGTCAATCCTTTTTCAGATAACATTTTTTTCAGCTGATCCACCTTCCTATGTACTTCCAAATCCGTCAGAGAGTACTTTATTTGGCTACGGTCCTGCATTATACACTGGAATATTTATAGAATAAGTTACAGTGCCATGATACTCTGAATGAATCACAGAATTTTAGAATCTTTTTTTGCTTTCTTTCCAATCAGAAAATTCAGCTTGGGATACTAACACTGAACTTCACTGACTGTGTAGAAACAAAAAGCTAAAAAAACCTCAGGTTACACAGGACCTTCATTTGGGAAAGAGTTACCTTTATTTCTTCAGGAAAAGTTGAATTTTGAATAGTTTGATCACTTGTTAGATCTAATAAGTGGCTTTTTCTGATATTTTAAACATTCAAAAGAATATGTTATGAAAATTTAAAAAATGGATTAATTTCTCCTTACAGAGCCTCTGGTCACTTTTCAGAATCCTATGTTACAAAGTGCCATCATTCTGATTTCACTGAAAGAATTTCACCTGCATTTCACAGCCTTCCCCATTTATTGTTTGGTTTCCTTCTCTTTACTGAACTGCATTGAATATTGGGTTAACAAGACTCAGTGAAATTTCTCTTCTTTCCTGTATCCTGATAATATATACAAGTAACATGTGGCTTAAAGTCTAGAAAAAGTTTTTAATTAAAACCAAGTGCTAGAATTATACTGTCTTCGGGTTTCCTCATGTTTCCTGGCTTTTTTTGTGTCCAGTTCACAGAAAAAAAGAAAAAAAAAATTGTCAAGAGCACAAACTTTATTGTTACTGGTATCTTGTAAATACGTTGATACTCATGCAGTTTGTTTTGTTGATTATTGCAAGAGTAATGTTATGGATATGCAGTTTTAGGGTATTAACTGTAAGAATGGGAAACTTTCATGCTTTTAAAGATACCTCTGATTATGAAATTACTGTTGAAGTACAGTAAATTAAATACTATGTTCATTGCCTTTCTTCTTCTTTTACATCATGGATTTTGTTTTAAGCAGGAAAACACACCAAAACCCTGAAAGTAGGTTATATAATCTAATATGCTATATTTGCCTTCTGATAACTTTCACCAGCATCTAAAGGTAGCCATTTGACTTTTAATGACAGCCACTGTTCATGTTATATCTGAAAATTTCCTTCTTGAAAGAGCTGGTTCTCTTATTATTGCGATACCACTGCTTCTGCATTTGCAAGGACAGAGGAGGTGTAGTTGGCCTGGATTCAGTTCTTACATAGCGTCTGCAGGGATTTAAACACATCAAAGTGTCAGCTAGACAGAATGAGCCAGAATCTATTTTAGAGTAATAGAAAGTTTGACATCCATTTGCCCAAGGTCTCTATTTTAACTTCACTAAAATTTCCTGGGCATTATCATATTAATTACAGTCTTGTTATCTTTCCCTCTTTGCACTTTCTTAATGACAGCGGACTGAAATGTTTCTTGCAAGTATCTTAGTCCTAAGTACCAGTGTTTTGCAACAAAACAGGGGCACCATCTTGTATGTAAGTTTCTGATTTTCCATATTCAAATGGATACAACTCCTGTTTATTCTTCAACTTTTGGTTGTAATTTGAAAGCCAGGAAGAATATTTCTCACAGAAGCCTTTGAACTAATTAAAAAACAAATCACATTTATTTAGAAGTAATTTAAGAAAACCTTAATTGTACATTTTTGGTCCTACTATATGTTTTCAGGCCCATGACATCGCCTGAAGACCTTTCTTTCATTAAAAATCTCATTGCATTTTTTGAGATGAGATTTTCATCTGCCCAGATTTAGAGAACAAAAGGCTGATCCAGATCGTATACCCATCCTTTTCTACCAGAAAAGTGTGTAAAGACCAAAGGGGTACTTCAGTGGTATTTCCATCACACTGCTCATATGCTGGTCTTGTCTTCCTCACTCATTGCTTCCTATACTCTATTACCACCTCTTTAAGAACACATGCACCCAACAGGATGTTTCTGCAAAATCCTTTGAAAGTCAAGCCAAACTCCCTTGATTGCTATGAAAAAGAGAGAAAAGAATTGGATCTTTATTCAATTATTCTTACTTTAGGGAGTGTTCAGAAACAGACTCTCATAATTAGGGGATTGGCTGAAGGCTGGCCCCTGTGTGAAGTCTGAAATTGTCTTTTAGACTTCTTACATATAAATTGGTAACAATTTTGGCAGTCCACTTAACAAGTATAATATTCAGGAGGACCTGTATTTGTACTTATTTTGAAAGTAGTTATCTATATTTCAATATCAAAATATATGCTTTGCCTGTATTCAAGGTCCCTGAGACTCACAAGAGCACACAACTTTCCTGTTTTCTTCAACCATCTCAGCAAGAGAAGTTTTATAAATGCTGCATCACTGACTTAAATTCTAAACTTTTTGGATAAATTCATAAACAAGAGTAGAAGATATGATAAACAGTCCCCAAAATCCACCAACTACTACTAAGTCCCTCCCCACCAGAAAAAAAAGGAAAAAAACCCACAAAACACACAAAAAAGACCCAAGAATGAGAAAAACAGTAAAAAGTGTGCAGCTACACCAAAGCTCTTCTCTTATTCCAGAAGGCTGAGAACTGTGCATTTTACACTGCTTGAGGATATTTACAGGCCAGCCTCAATTCTGTCCCATTAAAGTCAAAAGGACTCTAACTAAAGTCCTTTCATGTGTTGTCAGGACATAGGCAAATATGTTCAAAAATGAATATTGCCTCTGAACAAATTACCTTCTTCTTTACCATGCTCTTCAGGGCCAAGAATGTGTGCATAATGGGACTTTTGTATTAATGGAAGCCCAAATCTAACGGAAAATTATGAGAAAAAATTGATTATTTAACTTCTCTAGTCTGTGTCTTTTCTTTGCCCTTTAAACCACTCTTCTAAAAACAAACAAAAAATCTTGCAACTCACACAGTAGACAATGACCCTTTCTACGTCTGCTTCTAATAACATGAAGAATATTATTCTCTCCTACAAGCTGTGCTAAGAATCTCTTTTGGGAAGTAATGACATCTTTGCATTATTAATAGCTGATTCAATCTGACTTGCTGTATTAACAGCTTTTACCATTGTGAGATTAGGTTCAACTAACAGCCTTACAAATTTCAGCATGTCTTTATCTAGAAGGGTATTATAACACAGTGTCCTTCTCTGCCCAAGAAAAGTAGCCAAACAGAAACCATGCCTGCCTCATATCATCAATCATGAGCAAGCAATTCTCAATGACACTTATCCCCTTTTTTAAGGAATTATTTTTGAATCTCAAAGAGAAAGACTAAAATAAGAGGGCAAACACTTTCATGATTCTTCCTCATTTTATTCTTTGCTCTTTCTTCAAATATCTCAAAGCATCTCTCCCTGCCTCTTGCTAAAGAGTATCTATTTCTCACTGACTTCCTTTCAGTGTATTTTTCAATCTTTCTCCACCTCTGTTTCATATTTCCTTTGAGAATATAATTGTTACCCATACTTCCACCCACTTTTAACTTCCCATCCATGCTATAAGAATGCCTGTAATACTACTGAGCAGATATTAGGACTTTGGTAGATTTCTAACACCACAAGGGGCAGGACTGGAAGAGTGACATTTTGACCTCTCGTTTACTGCCAGATGAGCTATTGGGTGTTCTGGATACATTGGTTCTCCTTTTCCTGTCAGAGCAGACCATTCTTTTGCAGGTATTATCTCATCAGTCTTTCAGACAAGTGTGCACACTAAGCTAGTCTGGCTCGTGAGTGATCATTTGTTTTCCAATTTTGTTCATCTTCTTCATTAAGTGAGTTTAGATGACACAGAAACCAAGAGTTTGAGGGCAAGGAGGATTGAAGCACTTGAGTCTGCAAAAGGTTGCTGATACTATACAAAATAAGGAAAACTTTGAGAGAAGACTTAGGACACAATTTGAAAGAAACAGAAATAAAAGTAGCAGACAGACAGAAACTAGAAAGAACGGAAGCTTTTGGAGCTGTCTTTTTCTACTCTAAGCCTTATTGGTTTTATTACTGATACTTTATTCAATCTTAGGTGCACATAAAATTTGTAATTTTATTTTCTTTCCTTTAAGGTGAATTTTTCCTGTTTTAGAAAAAATAGTAAGAGTACCTGTCTTTAAAGCAAGAAAATAATTTCCTGAAAAGTTAAAGAGAATGAAATATGCCTAAAACAGGATCATAGTATATAGGATGAGTACTAAACTGATTTTAAAACCTCACAAAATCAGTCTGTTCCTCAGAGAGTCTGATCAGGATACAAATTATGGTTGGCAAGACAAACAAGGAGCATCTGCTCAGCAGCTAAGTCAAAATCAGCCAAGCTAAATTCAGATCAACAGCATAAAATTGAAAAGGTTTCCATCACTCCCCAAATCTCAATTACCCACTTATATTTGCCTCTTTTTCTTGTTCTGTTTGTAGCTGGTGTGTTGATCTCATCTCTGTAATACTAATGGATTTTTGTCGGCTCCTTAAAAAACACGACAGGAAAGTTCCGAAGACATAACATCTTTTTCCCCATTCTCAGATTGTCTTAATAACCAAGATTTTTATGAAGAATGTTTTCAGTTTTGCTCAGCAGTATTCATAAGCAATTAGCCATGTGTACTCCACAGGAAAATGCATGGAAATATTGAAAAGTTGTTTAAAAAATTAGGGGAGATTATACTACAGAATAATATTCAGATTTTTCACATTCCCCAATATAATCAGAAAATTATTATGACCATGTTTCAGGTTTCATAGTAAAGCTGGTTTTTGGGAGAAATGAATTATTGCAGGGCTAAGAGCTATGTGGCTGCTGAAAGACTACCAACCTATGATGGTCTCTCCATTGAGATGAGTGCTATCAAAACCATGGTAAAACCTTAATATTGAGCTGTAAAACTCAAGGGAAAATATATTCACATGAAGTGATTATCTCTTATGTTTCTAGACATTCTAAAGATACATTACATTCTCCTAATAATACTTGCCTTCTTTTGGATATGATATTTTAGAAGAACAGCTTGCACTTATAATCAGCACAATTTATCACCTATCCCCAAAGTACCCTGCCGTTGAAATGCCTGACATATATATTAGGTGTTGTGGATTTAGCAAAAATTGAATTATAAATTGCCTTGCCAGCTTTTGCCTCTGGAAATAATGAAAAAGTGAGCTAAAGAAATGTCCTCCTGAAGGATTTATTTTTAGTGGCAATAGAGAAAGAAACAACAAACATGGATTGACCAGACTTTATCATTTTAAGGACTGAATATTTTTGTCTCAAGAAAAGTCTTCATTCTTTTTCTTGTAAGAAAAAAACAACTGCACTGAGATTGCTTGAATGTCCCTGAAAATAACCCATTAAGAAAGGAAGGAAAAAAAACCCCACAAACCCTAACAAAACATTGATTTGTATTCAGTAAGCCCTCAATTTCTCAAGATTCTCAGATCCTGAGAATTTCAAGATCTCATGCTCAAAGGAAGTCAAGTTAAATGTCATCCAAAATACTTTCTTTTCTTTTTTTTCTGCTAAGTGCTGTTTCTCAATGAATGAAATTATTTGCAATAGCCTTTTAGAATTTAACACTATCCAACTCCCCAAAATAGCGCCTCTAATAAGTTATCGAAATTGGCATAGTGATGTAGAATCCATTTCTAGCAATATTTCAGCATCAAATGTGCATAGTTAAATTATTATAAAGATAATCATAAATACAGTAACCTTTTAGTTCTTCACTTTTAAACATCTAATATTTCCTTATGAAGTCTGTGTTGTCCCTTAACAAGTTCCTGCCCAGAAAGAGAAGGAACTTGTGTTCATCTGCAGTTACACAGTACAGTACAGTACATAATTTAAAGAACAAACAGTGAGCACACACACAAATATATAGCCTCTGTATTTCAGTGCATCTAAGAATAGACTTTCCACTTATTAACCTAAGTTGAAATTTTAGCTCAGTTTGTGTAATTTTTAAAGAACTTATGATTTACCATCTTATTAGACATTTTTGCTTTAATTAAGAGATCTTTCAGCATAAATGCTGGAAATATTTGTTCCTTTATCAAGTTTAAACAACACCCATCATTTTGGATGCAATTTTTTTTGATACAAGTGATAAAAGAATACAAAACCATGGAGCTGGCAGGGAGGAGAGGGGGTGAGGGGGTGGGGAAAGGTTGGATGTGTTTGTGGAAAGAATTTAAAAGTAAATACTTATCATCCAAATATTGCTCTTTCTTATATTAAATTTCCTATTACAAAATGAGCTGACCATAAAGTTTCAATGTGTCTTTGCTAGTACTTGGAGAAACCTGTATGAATTGTCTTTTAAAATTTGATGTCTTCTACAGTATGAATTTCAAATTACAGCACATGAAATTCACTCAGTAGTTTGACTGCAGAGATTAATAAAATTTAACTATTCATGCAATGTTGATAGGAGTGCAGGCAAACAGATGAATTTGTGCCAAAGTCTGGTTAAGAATATAAATTATATAAATCATATAAATAAAGTTTGTCTCACAAAGTGACTGCTGTTCCTTAGGAAATGATGCAAAGAAACTACCAAAACAAAAGGAAGCAGAGCTGTAACTTCTGAGAAGGTGGCTCCTTAAAAAACACAATGAGTAGGATCCTTACTATCAAGTAAGAAGGCAAGAATATCCAACATTTTGAAGGATCAAGTGAATAAGTTTTGTAAAACAAAAAACGAACACATTAGAGAAAGGTGTAAAGGACGTTATTTCTCATGAAAGTAAATTCTCAATGGAAGGCTTTACTTACAGAAGTGGGGTGAACAAGTCTTCATCCTTTTCAAAATTGTAAGTAGTAACAGGCTTTGGCGGGGGGAACCAAAACACACACACAAAAATAGTCAAAACAAACAAACAAAGAAGCAGCTTAAAGAAAGAACACAGAATAGGAGAAAGGGTGAGTTCTAGTAGCTGTATTTATATTCTGGTTCATCCTTGTTAGAGGGTAAGCTTTTAATGCCTTGCCATTTATTTTTTCTTTTAAATGGCTATGTACTCGGTTTTACTGGTCACTGTAGGTGACTGAGGTTGAGGAAAGAATTTAAAAATATATGCAAGAGGTCATAATTTACTTGCATATTATAAAATACATATATAAAGGTTTACAAGTCAGGCAACATGCTGAAGAAATGAGTTGTCATCATATAGCCACAAAACATCCTGCAGATTAATCCTATGGTGGCCCTGCACGACACCTGTAGTATATGTGGGCATTAGGTCAGAATATTAGCTGGAGCTAATGATGGGCCCATTATAACCCTCCTTAGTGCTCATTACTTAGGGGACCTTTTGAAGGTGCTCTGTATCATTCTCTGGCTGACAGGCCAGTCAGTGAAGGTTAGCAACTCCCTCTGAAGTCCTGTTCCTCTGTTGCAGCTAACAACCTACTTGGGGTCACGGAAGGCACACATGGATTCTTCACCTAAGTGACAGAAACCATATAGGAAATAATTAACATCTGCATGTGGTACAAAGATTTCGATGGAAAATAGATTTACTGGTTTTCGAGGTTAATTTTTTTTTTTCCTGAATTGAGCATTATCAGTGCAACAATGAATCAACATTGTTAGCTTTGCACTCAGATCAGGGGCAACGTGAGTGTGCATGATGTGTTCAGAAGCCCAGTGAAGGAATTCTACACAGATGTGCATGGTGAAGGCAAGGGGTTAAAATAATATTCCCCTAATCGTAGATTATAGCAATAAGGTTCTTCACCAATAGCCCTGATGCTTCAGACCTTAGATTGGTCTTCCTCCTCCTTTTAAGCCTCCATTGCAACATCCTACAGTTCATTTTTATTCTGCTTCTCAGCTTTAATAATCTATATTTGATCCACAATCAACTTGGTTTACTATAAGCATGCAGTATTCCTGTTTAGTTTAATGAATGCATAACATGGAGGAATAATTGTGCTTTTCCAACTTACTTTCTATTTCTTGCATATCTTATTACATAAAAAATAATAACTATTGAAATTTTCTTTCTTATCTTCCTGTCCTTGCAATGATTCTAATGTCAAAAAACCCCAACATATGCAGGGTTATAGGCCTGTTCAGTCTTTTTAACTCCCTAGTTTTGAATATGACCTTGTCTTTCCCCAGCTTAAATAACAATTCCTATCAGATGTCAAAACTACTTTTAAAGCTGTCATATTTACTTTCCTTTAGACCTTGTTTTCACACTGATGTTTCACTCAGATTTCTGAGTGATTGTTTGATGAATTTGCATACATATTCCATTAACTTCTTTCTGTCCTTTGCAAAACACAGAGATGAAATTATATTTGTATGCAATAGATGCTCCCCATTCATAAATAAAAGACAATTTGGTGAAATTTATGCTTGTATATTTTGCCCCAGGAAAGAAAAAATCTATTAGCATGTGCATCTTTTTTTCTGGCTAACACCTACAAGCAGACAGCAAGAGACATAAGCCTGCTGAACAAGACACAGTGTAGCTGTGAACAAGAAAGCATGAATAATAGTGCTGTGGAAATATTGTTCCTCAAAACCTGAATACGTTCCAGCAAAAAAAATGCATCACAAACTATGGAGCTGAAGATAACCATATGGAACTGCTGCATACTCAACTATTTCTCCAAATGCAGATTTACAGATTTCTCAAAAAAGAAAAGAGAAAAAAGAGAAAAAAGAGAAAAAAGAGAGAAAAAAGAGAAAAGAAAAAAGAGATAAAAAAGAGAGAGACAAGAGAGAAAAAAGGAAAAAAGAGAGAAAAAAAGAGAGAAAAAAGAGATAAAAAAGAGAGAAAAAAGGGAGAAAAAAGAGAAAGAAGAGAGAGAAGAGAGAAGAGAGAAGAGAGAAGAGAGAAGAGAGAAGAGAGAAGAGAGAAGAGAGAAGAGAGAAGAGAGAAGAGAGAAGAGAGAAAGACCTTTGAAAGTTTGAAGCTGTTATCTGCCAAGTTTTAGTACAGTATAATACATGGCATCAAGTAAGACAATAATTTGATTCCTGAAGTATTCAGGTAACTCAAACTGAAAAAGTCAACAAAATTTAACAATGGTTAAAACATTGGAATTTGGGTACATTTATTGTTCAAGGAAAATTTAAAAAGAAAAGCAAAACTAAAGGAAAGAAACATCCTCCAGTGTATCAACAGTAAAATGAAAGTCATTCCTTCATAAAACAGTCCACCAGTAAAAGCTCTGAGTTGTGTTCTGGAGAAATAAAATATTCCTTGAATAGATCAGTAACAAAGAAGAGCAATAGAAAGCAGTTATTTCAGAAAAGCAGGAGGAAATTCTCCAAAAATAACACTGCTTCAATTTGAGAATTCTGAGTGTCATTTACTGCACTGAAGCTGAGGTCTTGGAATAGGTCTCACGTCTTCAGCATCTGACCAGACCCTAGGGATTGGTAGACAGCCAAGGGAAACAATTTCTGATGGGTCAGTGAGACACAAGTTTGTCTATATTACAGGTCTGAGGCTACAAAAATATTGATGGACAGTGAATAATCAAACCCAAGGCACCTCACACTAGGTTAAATAAATGAGATTTCAAAGGTCAATATAAAGAAGTAAATTGAAGTATCAAAACACCAATTTTCTAACAGCCAAAGCTTCAACAATATTTTGCAAAAGCTAGAAAAATGTGTCAATGCACCTTGTTACCACCACAAAATCCACCGCAAAACTACAACAAAACAACTTGTGTGTTCATTTTTTTTCACTGTATTACCCTTTCCTCACCACAATGACACAGAATCCTCCTCACTTACATTATTTTCAGTACAGTAGAGTATGGTAGTGGGCAAACATCTCAGGCAGTTCTAGAGTTCAAAATAATTTGAAAACTAATTCATTCCCCACTCCAGTCAAGCAGTCTCCAATAAAAGAAATAATCTGTTTCTAACCTGAGATGACATTTGGCAAGTTTCAGCACAAATATTCATGACAAAGTCAAAAGCCTTTGTTAACAGAGTTTTCCACTGGAAATGCTGACAGGTCCTTAAGAACAGTGGTGTGAACAGCACCTCTGTAATAAGCAGTAATTTAAAGGCTGTGCACTAGTTAACTATTAGTGCTAGTAAACAAGTGACCCTGATGGGATTTCAAATTAGAGCTTCAAGCAACTCATTTGATATTTAACCCTCATGCTTTCCCACCCCATGGCAATGGGAACATTATATAGGATAAGAACATTATTTAGCTCCCTCACTCATGCGATAGAAATAGAAATCCAATAAAAGCAGATAAAACATTTGTGACAAAAAGAAACACCATATTTCAACAAATTCAGCCATTTAACATTTTTCTGATGGTGATTGCATCTGTCACTTTACACTGGTCTGTGTTGGCCGTGACATCTAACAATGGGCAAATAGTGTGCCAAGCACACTATTCTGCCAAGCAGTAGTAATGTAAAAAGACCAACTTTAAAATAATCATCTCTCCTTTGACAAGGAACCCGTGTCATGAAACACACTGGAGTCTTGCCACCTCGCTGCTCTGTGCCCTTTGGATAGACCAGAACTAATCACACTGCCCCCCAAAAAATTGCTGCTTCTTCCAACCTGAAACCAAAAAGCCACAGCTGACTCTCCAGGGAACACCAACGACATGGTTAGGGTATGGGAGAGCATTTGATTTATAGTCTTTAAATCATGAACTCTTCTAGTGCCTAAGCAAAGTAAAACATTTGAACACGCTTTTATATTACCCCAGAACATCAGAGAGGTCTTATGTCATATCCTCAGCCACACATGCTGTGGTGCTGTACCACATGAGCTGTAAACAGCCCTGAAAATTCAAGGAGAGAATTTCATCACTGTCACTTACATTGACCTCCTGCAGGTATATAAAGAAACCACAGCCCCTCCTCCCCCTGTTTCTCCTAGTCAAATGCAGTAAGTTTTCACAGAGAGGTAACTGCTATGTGCTTTTGACTGAGAAGCCAGGAAGTGACAGGATATATATTCATTTGCACATAGTCCTGTCCAGCTCTCTTAGGCCCTTTAACCTCACAGCAACCTTGCCTTTGCCCATCTAGATGCTCCGCTGATGTTATGTCCACCACTGTTGCATTTGAATTCCAAGACTCTACAGAAGCCTTTATTTTTCTTATATTTCAACACAACTTACAGACAACAGTTTTTCTGCACATGGTACAAACGCAGTTCACATAGTTCTTCCTGTAAAAATATGTTACCAAAGAGAAAAATCCTAAAATGTAGGACACAAAATACACATAATTTACTGAAGCACAACTACAAGAAGAAATACTAAAGAGACAATGTAACCCTTTAAAACAAAATATTTCTACTCCATCCTGCTAATATTAATCAGATGTTTAAGTACGCTTAGTATTTTAAAGAAAACTTTTACAATGTATTTTGGTCTCTACAGATAGTTTCACAATGGCATTTCTAAAAAAGTTAATTATTCTTCCAGCAAGATACCATGGAAATATGCATAGTTATCTGTTATGAGAGTCATTTTCAGTTATAAACAGATTTATTATGACTACAGAAGGAAAACTCAATTAAGCAAATAATCACGAAAAAGCAGTAATCTTATCTTCTTCCCATTAATTACAAAGAAATAAAAAGGAAAAAGGAAGAGGAAAGGAACAGAATTCCTTTACCTGGTCAATGTATATTTGCATTTTTCAAGTAGGCACTAATATGTCTTTATAATCAAAACCAAAAAAGTACTATTATATCTCTCCCAGATTTTGTACCACAGCCATAGCAAGTCTATGACAGGTCTTTTAATTGTTAGTCAGCAGCTAGAAGCTTATCACAGTTTACTATGGTACTTTTCTCTTGTATTTGATTTGGCATTACTATGCTGCTAATAGCCTTTTTTTTCTATTTTAATAGGTTTGGTATTACAGAGAAGTAGTGACATGCAGAGGTATTGTGCCCTTCTTCAAGGTGATATTCTTGCAAGTGTTACTATAAATTTAATATTTTCAATATACTTTATTTAACTCTTTGCAATTAAGTATGCCTCAAGTATAATTGATGGTATATTTAAGTACCATGCATTACA
Source organism: Hylia prasina (assembly GCA_013397195.1). NCBI lineage: Eukaryota > Metazoa > Chordata > Aves > Passeriformes > Sylviidae > Hylia > Hylia prasina. The sequence continues at coordinate 175,100 of VYXD01003405.1, forward strand.
CTTGCAATGTTGAAGAACGCACCCTCCTACATTTCCTTGCTACACCAATTATTTCTGCAAGAGTATTAAAATACCTCCCCCAGTTCTTTCTCAGCCTCCCCTTCAGCTAAAAAGAAAAGATTCAGAAAACTTCTTATTCTATCTATTTCCTCAAAATCATTTTTCATATTATCATGCAACAATGAAAGGACAGAAAACAAAAAATTAAAGATATTTCCATGTCAGATCACCCAAAAGGCAAAATAACATTTCTCAGAAATTGACTCAAGCATTTTTTCACAAAGTCAGGTACTTTTTTCTTTTTTTTTTTCCCCATAGACATTTACAGATTTCTTCATAGTATGATGAAGTGTCAATCATTCTAAAATGGATAAATTCTAGCTGAAATATCTAATCATTACAGCACCAAGTCAATTTGATACAATTCCACTGACTTCCTTCCTGTAGCACATGGAACTCTGAATTTGCTCCAGAGAGTTTAGGCATACACTTCTGTTTTGCACTGAACTACTGAATTGGTCAATCATAGCCAGAGGTCTCTACCTCTTTGCAGAAAAGCTACTTCCAGCACAAGCAAGCCAGACCAGTAATACATCCATGCTGGTCATTTGGGTTGGATTTGAGCTAGGGACAACATAGTTCAATGGGCAGCACAAATGAGCTCTCTGATATGAGCTAAAGCATCACTCATTGATGAGACACAGGGATCAGTCATTTGGGAGCTCCAGCTGTCCCACAGCAAGACACAGGTATCTGTGCACCCACCTCTGCAATGTGTTTTATCAGATACAGTGGAAAAACAATACAGTTCCCATCATTTTAATCAGTATCTCTAGTCCTTTCTTTAACATGCATTTTAAATTTGAGAGGGCAGAATGGTTTGCCTGTCTTTTGCGTTTTCCTGGTCCTGTCAGACGTAGTTCTGTTCATCCTCCTGCTGGTCCCAGATATCTGCTGTGTGAACCTATGCCCTCTGTTCTGGCATACCATTTCTGTGTTGTGTCTCCAGAAACTCCTAGTCTCATTACCAAATGAATACACTTAGCAAAATTAGCATGCGGCCCAGCTGAATACTTTTTTTATTTTAAAAGTGCATTTGAGTCAGTTTACAGCTGTAGTCAGGTGTATTAGATCAGGACGCAAAAAGATTTGGCACTGTAGCCTATTTCTTTTACTGTGTTGTCTGACTAGCCTGAAAATAAAATATTTGCCTAAAATGTTTTAGAACAATAAGCCAAAATGAACTTTCATAACCTATAAAAACTGGCTTTGTTTCTCATTCTTCAGTTTCTTCAGTCTTTGTTTAGGTTTGGGGTTTTTCGCATTAAGGTAAAGGTCTAATCCCACAAGGGACTGAGCCTGAATGTCCTCTAGTACAACAGTCATTAAAAATATTCAGACTCTCATTATGTCATTGGATATGGTCTTTTTTGGACCAAAAGAGAAAAAAAAGAATTATAAAAATGAAGCCAAACAGCACCAAANTTCTAAAACCTCCATTTCCCTCTCCACTTTTCTCTAGACTTCTTCCAAGTTTTCTCAGACTCTGTTGTAAAATGCAAGGGACTGTATCATTCATCAAAGCATGCTCTGCAGAATGAGATACTCATTTACAGGATAAAGATAGTCAATAGTCTCTTGTTTATAAAGCTAAAAAAATAAGCATCTGCCCATTTGATAGTATCGTAAGAAACCCCGGCTATCATGATACGACACATCATGTTCCTTGCTTATTCTGTTTGTGGGCTATTTACACTTCTGTCAGACGAGTTTGTCTTCAACATGTGCTTTCTATATAGCCCACTGGTGTAAAAAATAATTATAATGTTTATTAAATTAAAATAATGAGGTTTATATGAACTTTCAATAATGCAGACAGGCAGACTATAACTGTAAACCACATGCTATATACTTTGGACTTTTACGGCTTTTAATTTATCAAAGGAAATAATTAGCACACTTTGTGGCAGCCAGTGATGGAATTTATTCATTTGGAAGCCATGGGTTTCCTGTCATTAAAACTACATCATGTCCTTCCTTTTCTATTAAACTTCAACTGAGGGCAGTAAGAAGTCACTAAAAGGAAATGAAGAGTTTTTTTGGCAACATTCACATGCAATGATTTAATACTGCTAAAAGATAGCAAGCCATAATCTATGCCAATAAGGGATAAGGGTTCCAATTACCACATTATTTCCTTTATTTGCTGCTTTGTTTGTGGCTCAATTAACTGTGATTTGCAAACTCACTTCAATAAATTTATTTTCTCTTCGTTGACTTGCTGCATTTTTCATTCCTAATTGCAAGTGCTTTTCTTTGTGGCAAATAAAATGATTTAGACCTTTAAAAAATACACATAGATTTATATGTAATAGGATATTACTTTTTTCCTTTCATAGTGATCAATCACATCTCATTAACTAAAAATTCATTTTGCTAATATTAATGCTTTTAATTTTCTTTAATTATTTTTTCAAATATAAGTGGCAAAATATCTGGGAGCTCTTCAAGTCGAAAAGGAAACCAATAAATGTTTCCCTTCTCCTTCTTACCTACACACACAAAAGACCTTCTGCCTTATGCACAAGCTATAAATGGCTCCTGAAGACCTAAACTTGTACCACAGAAGTAGCTCAGCCCAGAGTGAAGCTGACTGAAGGACGCACACACTTTTTCTTCAAAGGAGGTCGAAAAGAGAATTAGCATAGAGACAGACTTACCCTCTCTTTTACAAGAGTGGGTGGTCCTTCCAGGTCATGACCAAGGTACACCACCAGCAGCAGCGTGCTGCAGCTACAGGAATTTTATTAAGTGATGCCAGGAAATGCTCAGAATAGGTGATACACAATAGTGTAAGGTTTCTGGGGTTTAAAACTTATAGATATTAGTTAAAAATTATTCAAAATATGTAAAAGAGCCAGACCTGGTCCACAGCAAATTATTATGAAAATATCTTTAACTGCTTCACAGATTTATAATTTCTAGCACTTTATGTTTGCTGCACTGAATTCAGAAAAAATTCAGCAAAACTTACAGTTTGAATCTTCTGGATGCATATTTGATTCCTATATCTAGGATCTACCAGACAGTTTAACTGAGACAGACACTGGATAGCCAGAATATTTATTATAAGAACCTATAAAATTGGGGGAGAGGAAGTCTTTAAAGCAATGTGCAGACAATTGTAAAAAGGGCCTTTATTGCAGGTCAATGGGAAATTGTTTAAATTCAAAAATATTTCCTCATATCCCCTAAAGTTGGGCACTGATATTGCTGCTGAGTTTTCAAATTAAGATGTAAGATCAGAGCTAGCTAAGATTGTCATATTGTCTCCTCTAATTTGGAAAAATAGAAGTAGGCTAGAGAAAAACCCATAAAAGGGACTTTATGACTCTCTTCAAGGCTGACATAGAAGCCAATGCTCCAATCCTTTCTCCCAGCCTCTTGCAATTACATTTCCGCAGGAAGAAAGAAAAGGAATTAGAAACAGGATAATGTAGCTTTAAATCATTTCTCCTAGTCTTTGTCTTCTTGTGAGCTTTTTAAACATGCTCCTCATATTGTTTAGTGTGACATAACAAAAAGCACAACTTGTTTGACCCTTCGTCAATAAAAAATCATTTTGTTCTGACATCCTATAAAAAGCTGTGTATGAGCCTACTAAGCTGCAGTGTCTCCTCTAATTGACAAGGAGCAAGCACAGTAAACACATACGGTACAGATCTCTTACAGACTCATTAAAAGCAGCTCTGACAAAAGAATACATATCATTAATACACCACACTAACAGACAAGCATGTGCCACCGTGGAAAACAGTGATGTTTGCAAAACTGAGAGTTACTTCATCATCAGACTTTAAAGTTTCTGAGTCACCAGGGGTGTCTTGATTGGATTATGTCACTTGTGCACATGAGCAGGTATGACATTGCCCAAAACTTCGTTGTCGTTGCAATCCAAATCTGAGAGTGCATCAACATGGGCAGATCAGCATCCTAAGGAAGAGCAGTGTGTTAAAACATTTGACCTGACAACACTAAAAAAAGGCTGAAAAGTTTAGCTGATTGCTTACCTCTCCCCACCACTACCTTTGAAACAGTGAAATCCAGGTACAAACTTGCCAAAGATCGCAGTAGTTGTTGACAAATACTGTAGCATTGTATAAGAACAATTGTATTCTGAACAAGATACATGTAGAAAACTTTATGTTTATTGAAAAGACAACTCCTGAATAAAGATGCTGTATAATATTTTCAGCAGTAGACTTGTATTCTATTTGTGATGCTCTCACTGCAGTATTATAAAATCCTATGTCTGTAATGTTTGTAGCAAGAAATTAGAATTTTCCTGCAAGAAATACCTATATAAATTCCAACCAAAATCCTCTTTAGTTCCAGAATTATGATTCTTCAGCAATCTTATTTGAATATATATCTACTTTTACAACAGTTTTCCAAACAATTTTTATTCTAGCAACATACTCTTTAACATTAATTAAATTTTGCAAGTCTTCTTAATGGTGAATTTCTATTATGATGTCTATTGTTAAGACGAGTAAAATGGCAAAACTAAGAAAAATACCTAAATTAATTTTGGATGTCCAGTGTGAGATATCTAGGACCATTCTCAGACTTCATAACATTAAAGCTATTTAAGGAAATTAAACAGTGGAAAATTTCAACTCCAAAAGTAAACAAAATCTGAAATATTTTGGCTCACAATTAAAATACTTCAGTAATGAAATACTACCATAATACCCCAGGCAGCTGTAGTCCATAATCTTACTATTCCCATCTTCCTCTGCAGCACAGAATAACACATGGGAAGAACACATAGCCTTGTGTGAGGCTTCACCCCATGGAATTGGAAAGAAAAGAGGGAAAGAATTCAAAGAGGAACAAGGAGAGGGAAATTGAAAAATAATAAAATGTTTCTTAAAGATATTGTGGATGGCAAGCTAAACTGAAGTATTTTGGTTCCCAGGTATTTGATTTTAGGAAATATATAAACAACTGTTACACATAAGACCAGCCTAGCTGACATTTTCCCCTTCTCCTAATGTAGGAAAAGTAACATTCCCTGAATCTTGTACCTTCAAGGACAAACTCCCATCAGCTTCAGGAATGTGTGGCCACTTACCACTTCAGCAATGACAATCTCAGAGACTCAAGTCAGGTGTCATGAAAATAAGATCATATGGTGAGGCAGAATAAGGAGCCACTTTCTCACCCCAGAGCACAGTCCCTTCAGAGCTTTCTTCTGAGGTTGCACTGCTTCCCACGCTGCCTGTCTTCAATTAACACCTCCATCCCAGAACTTCTGTCTCTTAAGGAGTCAAAAGAGCATTTTCTGCTTCCTTTTCAACTCTAGGTTCAAGAGAAATTTCAGGCTTCTTAGCACACAGATGAATGAGAGGACACTGGAATGGAGTGTTCTCTTTCAGTTGAACTAATGTAAATGTTTCAAGAGGTTTTCTTGCTTACAATAAAGACGGAGGGTCTGACCGTGGCACAAGCCACTATAGTGGATGAAGGGAAGTGTGTGTGCTTGCTCAAAGGAGATGTTCCCAACTCTTCCAGGGCCCTCCTTGTTTCCTAAATTAGACACAGGCTGAAGTAAACTTGCCCCAACAATGTATGTGTTAAATACCCCAGTCCTCAGTTCTGTTCCTGTTTGATCATACTACTTGCTAACATGAACCAAGCATGAACCTGAGAGGACCAAGCATCCCCAAAAAATTTCATAGAAGAGTGACTGTGCCTTGAGTAATTTGTAATAGATGAGTCAATTGAGAAAAACCATTGGTTTGACAAGGAAATTAAAACTGTTAGCCAGCTCTGTCTGTGCAGCTGATGGTAAATCTTTAGGGCGATCAAAATCCATTGAAGATCACCAAAATCAAGATTAACAAAGATTTCCCAAATCTGGGAGGGCAAGGTTTGTTTCTATGCATCATTTATGGAGAATTGAGGTGGAAGAAAATGAAAGAAAGGGACATGGTTACTGCAGCTTCATTTTCTGCAGAAAGTGGGGGTGGGATAGATTGTAGATGGCAAGGAGAAAAAAGGCTTTGTAGACAAGGTGCAGAAAACCTTTACCTTTTAGCAGCTCTTTCTCTTTTTATCCTTTGTGGTGTGTTCTGTGGCTGCCCATTATGCAGTCCTGGTGAGAATGAAGCTGTCAAAGGAACAGAGGGTCTCTTCCATCCCACAGATAACTTGGTGGCTGTAGATAAAGGTGTTCCCTAAAGTGGCCGTGTCTTTGGTGGGCAGATTGAAATAACAATCCTTTCAAAAGAAGGAAATCTCCCCCAAAGTCACTGCATGTGAAATCTGTGAGAGGCACGTCTTTGTACATCTGCAAGTACATCAGCTGATGGAAGGAAGGTATAGACAAATCTCCTAGAAAAAGAGCTTTATGTATAATATCTAAGTCCACAGTCCACCATAAGCCAGCTCTTCTGTGAAATGTGGGTCCTCTGCTCAACTAAGTGAATAATCCACAATTAATTGCCTACAGTGGGCAGATCTACACCAAATATATGAGACCAATCATCGGAGAAATAGTTTAAAAAATAGGCAAAAACAGAATTATCAATCCAATTATTTTCAAGACTTATCAGGAGTTCTTTGGGCTTGTTCCAGAAGTTACAATGAGGATTTAAAGAAAACAGGAGGCGAAGAAAATTCAGAGAAATATAATGAATGCATGTATGTAATTTGTCACTCCATTTAGTAGACACTGCAAAATATTCAAGAACAGAAGAGTATAAGAGAAATAACAGAATTCAACTGTAGAAAAACATGTATGTAGAAAAACATTGTCCTAATATATCTGTAATAAAGCATAAATATGCATTACAATGCTGGAGATAAAGTTCGTGTTTTACTTTTTAATCTTTGTCAAAATCCCTCTAATAGTGTAATTTTTGAAAAAGAAAAATGACAATGCAACTTAATCCCATTGAGTACCTTTTGGCCAAAATACTGTGCTTGACTTACACACTATTACCCAGTAACTGACAAGGGCCAAATGCTTTATCAGTCTGGAACCTACGAAGGTGTTGCCACAGGGCTTCCCAGTCTGTTTGCTCTGCAGAGCTGCTTAAAAGGTCTAAGTGATCACAGCTAGGTGGAAATATAACCTCCTTCATGCCAGATCAATCACATGACTGAACAGAAGAATCAGCATACACCACATGTATGAATGGCTTTAGCAAAATCCTCACCAAAACTAAATTCTGAATTCATGATACATTCCTTACCTCCACCCTTTTCAAGATAGAGGAAGCTTTTTTTGTCCTGCCACAATAATACTTCACAAGATGGTAGTACAGTATTACATACTGTTCACATAGCAGGAAAGACAGTCTATATGGAGGAGAGGAATTTAATATTGCTACTTATTCATGTAGATCCTCAGCAGTTCTCTGTATTGCAACCAGGTCATTAGGGTCAGGGGTGAACAAACCTCTAGGAATAAAATTAAATCTAGATTAACTTCCCCTAAAAATACTTTAAAAACAAACTTTTTTCTCTTTTTCCAGTTGCTATGTGCCTTTTTTCTTTCAAATTTTGTGAAATGTCAAAACATTTGAAAACTGAATCTTGAGCTATCTCCAAACTGCTCAAATCCACTTTTTAATCTAACTAAACATCATATAACGAAAACTTTTCTCAACCATAAGTAATACAATTTAGAAAATACCCTATATATAGATGATAATAGTAAACAGTATTTTAGTCTGCAGATAAATTAACCTTGCATTGCTGACTATCATCTTTTCATATTTGTAGCAAAATTAAATATGGTTGATTACACAAAAAGTGCCCTAAAACTCACTTTTTATAAAAATACAGAAAATTTTGCATTAAATACTTGATAATTCTTGAGTGAGAAATCTTGGATTCCCCATTTATTACAAATTTCAAATCTTCTGAACTGAGCTGCAAATACCATCCAGACCTGCCACTTTCATACTCTTTCCAGGGTCTGGTTTGGCCACAGTTGGGGGCAGAGCTTCACATGCTTCTTGTTTTGATCAAGTATGGCTGGGTTTTACATTGTTAGATATTGTACTGCTTGGTAATTTTAATACAGTGTGTTCTTTTTCAGTTTTAATGTAGATGGATATTTCCTAGCATTGAAAAAAGAGAAACAATAGAATTTAATTTTTCTTTTTTTTAAAAAAAAAATGTGCTCACTCAATAGAAATCCAGCAGGAATGTGCATGGAATACTCATTCCTATAAATCATGTGCCCTCAGTCTAGTCTTGTAAATATATTTCATGTTGTTAAAATAATGACAGAGAAAGCAGAAATGTAGATCTGAAATATTAGAATGATGCCAGTAAGAAAATAAAAATCATTAAACTAAATTTTTTTAAAAAATAAATAAATTGAAAGGAAGCTTGCATTCCTTGAATTACACAAAATGCTACAATGACATGATGTCAGTAAGACATGAAATCTCTACTGAACAGCAGAAGAAAAAATGGAAATTGCTAAAAAAACCTAAATAGAGTTCTTGGTACTGATAACAGGAGGAACATAAAGATGGAAGAAGAAAACTTCCAAGGAAACACAATTCAAATACATTTAGATTAGCAAACCACAAATAATAAAAAATTAAGTACTAATAAAATTCAACCTACCCAACTGCCATTTGGTAGAGAGGGAAGATAACAGCCCTTTTTTTTCAGGCTGTATCATATATTTCTGCACAAAAAGCATAATGCCATATGTATGGAATATAGTACTACAGTGTGACTGGGCAGCTCCTCTTCAGGCAGATGTAAATGTTTAAGCGGGGTATTACACTGTGAGTTGGGGAGCTTCTTTAAATTCTTCTGATAAAGAACAACATCAGAACTGAACAGCTGCTTATCAGCCAGGTTGTTGTCAGATGCAAATTACCAAATCATACCACTGCAATAATGTGATACTGTACAAAAAATACTGCAATTGCTCCACAATTACACGCTGATGTAGCTTTGCATTTGAAGCAAAATCACCTTACATGGAATGTTACAGAATGATGAAGCAATGATGAAGCTTAAATATTTTATTAAAATCAATCTGCAATAAGGACCATGCAAATTATATTCACGTTAGCAGTTTATTTGAATTTTGTGTCTTGGTTAATCCTTACAGAAAATCCTTCCGTTAGTCTTGGAAGAGGGTGTGAGTACTTCACACAAAAAATTCAACTTCAATTCATAACAAAGGCTAAGGTATTTCAGAAAAACCGAAATCCTTGTGACATTTAAAATTGTTCTCAGAGTCTGAATAACCATTTCCCATAGAGGAAAAGCTCTTGGGAAATTCTTTTTTCCCTATGTCATATGATTCCATTCAGTACACGGTGCAAGTATGAATGCAAGCCCGAGCCTGTAGGCCTTGGATTCCATGTTCACCCACAAGGCAAAGAGGCTCTTTAAAGAGCACATTAGAATATAAATCTGCATATAAGTCAATTTTTGCCATACAGATTAAAATAAACATTCCCAATAGAATCTGAAGTTCCGGTCTTTCATTGAACCTAAGAACCTTAAGTGTGCGGTCTTCATCTGCAGTCAAATTCAGCACCTGATATATATATTTAATCTTAGTTCAGATCTAGTTATTTTTGTTGGCTGAAGAATTGGTGCTAAAATCCTAACATATCCCAGTTTTCTCATTCTATTCCACTTTAGTATATGTATTATCTGAAATTATCTGACATATTGTCTGTATATGTCCATATACAGTTCAATGAAATTTAATGGGTCAAGCTACAATGTCCCTGAAACTTTACTATTCAGAACTCCTTCAAACTAACTTTAGAGAATGCCGGAGGTACTGAGACACTAGTTTATTTGTTTAGGCAATAATTGTCCTCTGCCTCCAGAGAAGCCCTAAAATTGCTTCTATGTTTAGAATCAAGATTGGTCTGTTAAGGCTGCTTGTCACAAAGTTTCACCACTTCTTAGAACTGTTTATTCCCACTACTCTATTTTCCAATTTAGACCATTATGGAGCTTGATTGATGTATCTGCCTGACAATATAGCAAGAACACTAGAATCCTTTATCAGATGCCTTAGGCAGTACAATTACTATTTAGGGGTTACAGTGACATTGTTTGTTAAAGGTTTATTGCCTGCCTTTCAGAACAAACATTATTATTTGTAGCTATTGGGGTTTTTACTCTCTCAGATTGGAGAGAAAAGACAGTGAAAATTCATCCATATAAGAAATAGGTAGAGACTCACACTCCCATCCCTTGGCAGACATATGACATTCTGCTGGAAATTAGTGCTGTTAGTGACATTCTTGTATAGAGGGGAAACAGAAAAATAGTTTCTGGTCTTGTTCCATTGACTAAAATAAGGAATGATCAGCCTCTTCAGTGATGGAAACTTGGGTACTACTGCTTAATAGCCAGTACTAAAACAGATACTGTCTGTACAAGAGGTGAGTCAGAGCAGCTACAACCACACAAAAATAGACTGGGAAGGGGACTTGAAAAGTCATCTGGTCTATCTCTTGCCCCAGGATATGATCAGCTCTAGTTATGTTATTCTTGAAAATGTTTGTTTGGCTTGTACCTAAAGACTCTCCAGAGTTGTGATGCCCCAAATTTCCCTACATAATCTCTTTTGTGATTAACTCCTCCAAACTCACTACCTAGTGGTTGAGAATGAATATTTCTGTCTGAATTTCAGGTCTGGTCGCTCTTGCCACAGCCAGCATGGACACAAATTATTGCTATCTTTTTTGCAGCTCTTCATTCAGAAGCAGTGACTGTGTAATTCCTTTGGTGAAACATAGTTCCACTCCTGCTCCTTTGTGCCTGAAACTTCCTGCAAGGGGCTACTGCACAGTTTAGGAAACACAGATTAGGGATGGCCATGGTGGAATGGAAGAGGAGCAGGAGAGAAGATAAAATCTCCTTTATGACTGAACACAGTTCTTTAGTTCTCTTCATCCTGCTCATTCCATCCCTTTGAAGTTAAAAGTTACAACGGCTTCAATGACTTATTCCTGTAGATAACTTCATACCTAAAGGTCTGGCTAAAAAAATTGCAGGAATATTGAACCCTCATTTAAACTAAAACTGCAGCCTTTGCAAATATTAAACTAAACAGCCAAAATAATAAATAAATTCACAGATATATGCATGCATAGCATGAATCTGGTTTAAATAGCATTTTGTTTTCCTAGACACTCTTTAAATATCTGCAAGTTTCCATTAATTTTCATTTTTTTAGTAGTTTCTGGGAGTACAAGCATTTTTATTATCCATTAAACAATGAGTAAACAATCATATTCCATCAGTGCATTTATCATATAACAGTTATAATTTGACAGACTTCAGAGCTGTCTTCACAGCATTTACCAGAAGCCACCTGATTTGACAACTAGGAAATACAAAATTCTGCATTTCAATGCAAATTATCATAATCCCATAATCACTGTACTGTGGCCCATTCTCAAATACTATCATTGCCATTATAGTAAAAGAAAACACTCCATGCTTTGTTGTAGAATAGTCCTAGAAAGGCTTTCTTTAAAAGCACAGTAGTTTAGGCAATTAAAATTGTTTTTCAAGGTAGCCAAAATCTATACAAACTTCTATACCACTGTCCAATGCTGTCATGTTGGTTTGCTCTGGTTCTTGGAGATTGTGACAAAAAATAACAATGTTCTCATTGTGGCTTTCCAATTTAAATTAACACAGCTTCCTTCCTATGGCTGAGATTTTTTCAGGTCCTATGTGAATTTCCTTTATGAACGTGTTTTAGCTTCAAACTTCTCTTACTCTTCCTTTCCTCACTTCTTTTAGAAACTCTTTTTCAGTCCCTGATTCCTCTCCTTGTCCCTCTCACTAAACAGCACCTTACCTGACATGCTCTCCACAGTCTCTGACTTCCATGATAAAGTTGGCCCTTTGGCCTTAAACTGAACTCCCATCTTCTGCATTTTCATTCTTTATCCTATTCATCAGAAGTGTTCTAGTTGAGGACACAGTGCCTAACATTTTTGTCCTACAATTTTATAATAGTTTTTTTTTCTGAAATGACTGAAGAGATATTAAAAGATGACATTGTTTAGACTCAGATATTAAACTTTCAGTCCATATTTCTTGATATTTTCAATTTGGTGGGACTCGTACCAATATTTCATGTGGAACTTCTTTATTTGTTTGTGTTTCCACACTTTGCACCCTTTGTAACCAAGCAATACAGCAGGTCTGGTTCATTTGGTATTTCATCTGGTCTGGCCAGCCCAAATAAGTATAGAACTCTGCACAGAAAAAGAAATTTAATTTGGCTCTTGTCAAAACCTCTCCAAATTTCCTCTCTCTCAACACTAGAATTAAACATGCAGTGAACATAAAGAAAAGCATGAACCTTCTCCATCTGCACAATTTGCAGAAATAAAAGTGGTGGTGGTGGGTTCTGTCAGCTGACATAAATCAACGTGGTTTGCCCAGAGGTATTAGAGCCTCACTAAGGTGATATCAGTAGCAGCTAAAGAGTTAGTCCCTGTGTTTGCAAGATACTTTTCAGATTAAATCCACTGGATATAAAAATCTGCAGTGTCTTTTCTCTTCTTGCCTTAATCTTTTCCCTGCCATCTGACCATTCCACCACAGTCAATGTGGAAATCTCCCCACTGGAAACAGAGACCAAAGGATGTGCTCTTGCCAAAAGCTGTATGTTAACAGAAAATAAAGATGTTTTGGTCTATAATTCCAGCTCTAGGTGGCTGAATCTTTGAAGTCTTTCCAAGAACCCCTAGTTTCTATTTCCATTAATGGAAACAATTGACATGTACTTGAGCTCTCACAGGTAGCTTGGTGTCTCTGTTCATAGCTAAAACACGAGGCATGGTTTGAACAAGAGAGCCTTGATTGTTATTTACTAACACTTGTAGAAAATGTCACTGTCTCTGAGGTTTGCCAGAATTTCCTTTTCTTTCTAGATTCAACCCCTATAAGGAAAGCTGTTCGAAACAACAGTATCAGGGAACTATGCAATAGATGCATGTATCCATTAACTGTACTATATTTTATGCAAATTCATTTATTTTTATGGATTTATTTCTGGAACACTATGCCAAATATTTCAAGTCAAATTTTATAAGGAAACTCCTTCACATTAAATCTACCCACTTCATAAAGATTCTTGACTGACTTAATTTTGGATTCTATCTAAAAAAACCCAATTTGTTAGCACCCATGAATTGATTCATGCATCAGAGTTAAAATGTAAATACTGCCTAACTTACAATCAGAGAATCCAAGCATATCTGGAGCTAGGAAGGACATTTTAGGATCAGCAAAATCCAGCTCCTGGCCCTGCATGGGACGAGAAGCACACCATGTGCCTGAGAGTGCTGTGCAAATGCTTCTTGGTGCTCTGGTCATTTCCCTGGGAATAGACTATTTCTGTGAAAACTCCAAAACTACAGCAGATCCAATGCACTAAAATCCCATTTTAGGTAAAACTGTCTTTTTATGTGTAGTTCCTTATTCTAATATTGTTTTAATTTCTAATGTTGCAAGACCTTCTATGTATAGGTCACATGAAAATTCTGTGCCATGAAAATATTTTCTTTTAACCTTGAAGTAAAGCTAATGAAGGTAATGTATAGTCTTGTGCATTTGTATTCTAGTTCAGATTAATTCTTGTAGGTGCTGAACATATCTAAATATATTGTTCATCTAAATTTTTGTAGTTATAACACTGCATAAAAATTTAAACTTATGCAAAACCATGTCAAATATCATCTAGACAAATATCCTTGAGAAATCTAGATTCTCTTCTACTGGCAAGAAAAGCCTAGCAATGCCACATTTAAGACAGATACAGAAGGTATGACATGGGTAGTTTTTTTAGATCAATACTTTGATGTTTCTTTAGATTTCCCATAAAAACTAGTGGACTTCTGCCTGTAATTATATGTACTTCTGAAAGACTTCACATTAGATAAATACAGAGTTTAGATTCCTGATGTACCATTTAGATCCTTTATGGATTCAGTTTGTGATCCCTAAGATCATCTTCAACTGTCCATCCCTTCATAAACACCAGTCTTCAAAGGATTCTGTTTTGAAATGAGGATTATTTGAATTTGGGTTATGCTTCTGTTCAAGTGAGGGGTCATCCTTCAACCCTGCCCACATTTCAGTGAAACTAATTTTCTGGTCTTTCTAAAGAGATAATAATCACATCCTACTAAGAACAGCACAGTTTTTTATCTTGAAGTAAGGAACATGATAATACTGTTTCACTTTGGTACAGTCTTCTCTTTCTTTCATTTCAACTGTCATTTATCAATGTCTCGAAGTACTACAATTCAGTTTACTTGTGTTATTAGGACTCCTTCCATGTAGATTGGGATAATAAATTTTAGATGATCTGTTTTCAGAAGCAGACATATTGCTGCCTAAATCTAACAGGGAGGAGAACCCTTGTAAAAAAGGAGAAAGTCTTGTTTTAAAAGGTCCTTTGTTTTAAGTGCTGGCATAGTTATTAAAAAGGTTGAATTTATGTTCTTTGAATTTCCTTAGATATATTAAAACTTTATAAATGATGTTCAACATGTTTCCAGCCATTCATCTATTTGTTTGTTAAGACTATTGTATACCATTCATCAAAGAAAGCAGCATTTCTTGCTTAGCTGCTAATATGCTTCTCTTTTCAAAATTCACAGATTTAAACTGGTTTGCTTTTACGTTTTTATTATCATTTTAAGTAAGATTAATGTGTGTGCATGCTAGAATGATAGTTATTGTATTAATTCTATAGTTGTTAAAACTCTTGTTACCTCATACAGTAGGATAAAAGAGTACACTTACCACACATACAGCCACTGTGAGACTTGGATTTAATAAAATCAGGCTTTGTGTCCTTGAAAAATAATCCTGCAACAGATTTCTTGGCAAAAAGGCTTGACATGGAAAAAAAATGTACAAAGGTGATTGTCTGTTCTCTTAACTAATCATCACCTTTCCAAAGAGGAAAACAATATCTTCAGCAGAATTTTGAGGAGTGGAAAACAATTTCTGGCCTTTCTCTGACTCTCTTTTACGTCCTAGGGAAGTCTGCTCCTCTGCCATGGTGGATAAAATGAAGGTAAAGGAACCCAAAATAGTCCACTAGTTCTCGGCAAGAAAATTGGAGGTTGTGATGTTCCCGAAGGTGGGACCGGTGTATGAGGTACATGTAGTACTTACACACATAGAATAGAAAGTCTTCAACTTTCCCTGTCTTCTGGAATAGTTTATATCTACTGATTCCTTTTCCTTTCCAAGGAGCAAAGGCAATGGATGTTCCTATGGAACATAAGATGAAAATACATTCTTTAACCACAATCATGTGGTTAAATCAAGATGCCTTTAGAAATCAAGAAGCTTAATCCAGTTTTCAAATAATTTTCACAAAGTGGCTCTCCTATACAAACTTTTCTTTAGCTTTACATAAGTGCTGCATTCATTATGGTTGAAATTAAATAGAAATCAGAGGTACAGCCTTTATCAAGATTTACACTTCAGTCAAAGATATATATATATTGAATTTCCTCTTTAAGTCCCATGGAGACTTTTCCTTATCTGTACTGTCTCCCTGCCATATTTGTATTCTATTAGAGATGAATGGATTACCTTGAAAACAGCCACCTGAACTGGCAAGCTTTTTCTTGTAATTTGTTCTTTTTTGGTTCAGAATTACAGGTTAGGGTCAAGCCACTCTGAGACCAGAGTAGACTGTAAAGAACACCCCCAATGGATTAGTCCTAATTTATTTGACCCAGGTGTTCCTGTAATTGTGACACACTGAAAAATTTCACAGTGCTTTAATGACCCTTAAACTTGCATTTCCACCTGCTCTTTCTGGCAGTGTGGTATTGCTCACGTTCCTTATGTTCCTTTGTTTATTTAGGTGTGTTTCTTTGTTTCTGTATCTAATTTAGCACATTTTTGAAAAGAGGGAATAGTAAAATTTAAAAGGCTGGTAGTGAGAGTTTCTCACATTACCACCACATGCACTACTAAGACACAGGTGTTCACCAGAGGAACAGGTAAAGTATGGTGTGAATGATATTCATAATGAATGTTTCCCCAGATGCAATTAAACATCTGTTATATACGCTATGTAGCTCATTTCTTTCCTGCATCACTATCAGAAGAGGTTAAAACAGAGCCCCAGAGGTAGTTCCCTAAAATTTGCGTGTATCTACCCATGTCTCTTTTGATGGGGTGAAAGACAATCTCATTTCACTGAACAACCTTATATCTGAGAACTTCAACAGTAAGATTTTTCAAAATCTGATGCTAGAACCTGCTTATTCTGTGATCTGCTCCAAAGGATCTGCCACATTTTGAAGATTTTTCAAGCAGTTCATAATGCGCTTGATGTAAACAATGACACTTCTGCCAGGGAAGCAAGAAACCAAGCATGAAGAAATTCAGGAACAACAGAGGGAAGGGTAGCAAGCTGAAGTCCAAAACACTCACATTAGAATGCTTTTCCATAGTAATTAAGAACAAAAGTGCCTGGAAGAATGTGCTGGTCAGTATTCTTACCGAATAATGTTGCAAAAAATAAGTCTCTGTGTAGTCTAACAACAGCTTGCAGCTCACAAATGCTAGAATATGCTTATTTGTAATGCTCTGTACCTGTAGTTTCCCCAAAATAGTAAAGAACCAGCAAGAATCAGGGCTATCGTCTTACAGAGTTTCAACTACACATCAACTTATCTACTAAATTAGTAATATCTTTTAATCTTTTGTCATGTCTTTGGGGTGTAGTTTTGCTGGTCATTCTCATTAAGGACAATTTCTTCCGGTAAGCCCAAATTTGATATTGTGTAATAAACCCTGACTTAACTAATGCTTCATTCGTGCCTCAAACTGATCTTGGCTGCCCTTATATGTGCTTGTTTTTGCATTTTATCCTCTCAGTTTTCAGCAGTAGATATTGCCCATAACATTCTTTTCATGTGTAACCAGTATTAAATATTGACTTTTAAATCAAATCTTTCCATTTAGGTCTTTCATTTTTCAGAGAACTGCCTTCCTGCTTCCTTCAACTGTCCCCCATTTCAGCTGCCCACAGTTCATGAGGAGTCATTGGCACTTGATGTTGCTAAATGTATGTAAGACTTTGCTTACAGCCTCACCCCAGATGCATTTCAACACTGTAATGATTTATTACTTCACTGAATTTCATCTGCTTTGTCATCTTGGCATTTATGAGTCTGAATTGACCGATGTCCAATGCAATAATAGTACCAAGCATGGGTCAAGCATGTCTGACACTCGTACGCTGTTATCTGTGGGCTAAGGAGTTTAGCTCTGGATCATCCAAAGTCATGTCTTCCAATTCATCTGAACTTGCATCCAGTTCAAGAACGTGCTGAAAAGTGACCGTGATTGCCTTCCTTTTTCATACTAAACACTGACCTGAAGCTTTTGTTTCATTTCTGTCACTGTTTGCCATGCAGTACACATAAATTCTATAGATGTTATTGTTCCCCCAGTGTTACTGCTATATGTTTTTTCCTGTTATCCATCATGGACTCTTCCTAAAGGATACTTTCTAAAATTAATGAAGATGTCTTCTAGTCCTATTTTCTTTCTTCTCTCTCTTCCCCTCCCCTCAGTTTTTGCTGCAGTTGACACTCTGGCTTGCGGCCAGAAATTGTATGTTCTTTTCCAACAAGCTCATTTTGGTCTTTTGATCTTGTAGCTTTCTGAAAGATGTAGTAGTAAAAACACTGGATGAGACAAAACACATGTATAGATATGCAAGTAAAAATGCTACAAATTCATTTTGAAATTCCTTGCTTATGGTTATTTCCTGTTAACATAACCTCTGCCATCACCTGCATTTTCATAAATGGAAGTGCAGTAGAGCAGAATCTATCTGGCTAAAAGATAAAATCCAACAGCAGCTGGGCACACCACAGCACAAGTATAGGCCCAAACTTCTTTTGCACCAAGACTGGGTTGAGGTTTTTACTCTGGCTTTGCAGTGAGCCAACATGGACTTATGTGATAGACAGTAAAAGATACTAAGATAGTCATCACATAGCAGGAAGCATGTTGTCTTCAAATTGTACGCCTGCTGACCATCCCACAAATTTTTATGTCAAGGAAAATATGCTGGTGGGAGGGAAGTCTGTGAAAATGACAAGACTGCCTTAAAAACCAGTTCTGTTCTCTTCTTCAGAGGACAACTTCAGATTACAGTGGTGAGCAGAGAGAGGAGAGTTGAATTTTGGACTTGCCACCTAGATAGGAGTTATTGTCCCCTTTTAAGAGATAGCATTTGGGTAGCGTAGCAAGTGACACAGCACTGTTGGAGCAAATCTATAGAGTACAAGAGTTGTTACTGAGGGTTTAATGCAAGCACTATATGCATTTCAGGATTTTCTATTACTTTATGAGGCTCAGAGCTGATGTCCTTCTCTGCCTACCCGTTTGAAGCTAGGGCATCTTCCAGAATTTGTCTTACCTGAAAGGACCCCAGCTCTGAAACCCCTGGCAGAGCCTCTGGAAAGTTATGCTGAAATGCCCCCTCAATCCACTTTATTACATCAGTATGGACACCTCCAGGGAAAATTGAAAGATAAAGACCCATGATAGAAATCAAAAGAGCAAAATATAAAGGCATTAAAAGTGGGCAAAAGGAGGACTAGACTGACCATAGGGCTAGGAATTTATGTATTCCAGATAGTCCAAATTCACATGAGTCTTTGGTTCACTGTTTGTTCGTTTTTTAGAGGAAATAATTAGACATCTTGTAAAATCTTCTTATCTCCTTCTATTTTTATAAGAGAATACATAAAATATGTGACAGACATGGAAGTGAAAAATCACTTTTAACAGCGGTCATTTCCCCTTCCACTACAACCTTTCTATATTTCCTCTTGTGAGCCTATTATTTTGGGGAAAATGGGAAAGAGGGAGATGAAAATATGAGGCAGAAAAGTAAAGATAGATTTATTTTGAGTTGGGGAAAAGTGTAAGCAAAAGAAATTTCTTTAGAATGAAACAAATTTTTTTTTTATCCTTTAAAAATGTTAGCTACTGTCTCTATGCTGAAAAAACTGTTTTCATAGTTTTACCAGTTTGGACTCCTCAAATTTTTAGACTGAGTGTGTTTGCTTGCAGGTGGGTGATGAGAGAGGGGGACATTATATTTTATTATCATTCTTTTGCGTGTTACTATTTTTTAATGCCCATAAGACAGCAGTACTCAGAGACCTTACTTTCTATTAAACAGAAAATATTTTTATTAGTAAATTACATCCTGGAAATAATTAATTTTAATTGTAGCTTCAGCAGTGCTTCAGTAGCCTTGGGTATTTTTATTTTTGTGTAAATATTTTATATTTTTTAAGTATTGTCACAATCAGGCTTGCATGTATTGCTATGCCTAATGACTGAGATTTTTGCCCTTTATATAGTACCATCCTCTGTGACATATCATATCCCATTATTTAAAATGTAGGAACCATTTGGTGACTCATACTTTCAAGGGGCAGAGTTAAATAATTTTAGTGTTGAATTCATAAACTTCTGTGTGTTTAACACTATAATCTCCCTGACAATCCATTTGCTTTTGCTTTAGAATAGCTACATATTCTCACACATAAATAAGTAGGTATCAGCTTGTATTATATGTACAAAGTTGTGTACTCACCTTATTTATCTTCTATCTCTGCTCTATTTGCAATCTGTTAAAATATCACTTTGGGGATGAAGGGACTGAAGAACTCCAGAAAAACTTTTTTACTCCCTTGCAAATTTGAATTTTATCTTCTTCTCCAGGGTTTTCTACTCTCAAAATTATGCTTTCTTAATGCTCAGGTAGCCAACATTCAGCCCCAGGCTAGAAAGCTTGAAATTCAGATATCTTGCTATGTTATTGAATTGGAAATTAAGACTTCGTGAGGAAAATAAACCTCATTCTCACAGCTTCCAAGTACCACTACCACTCCTAGAGTTTTAAATAATTATGTTCTTAAGCATAAAAAAGTTATCTTTTGTAAGGTGTCAAAGTTCTTCTTGCATTATCCTCACCCATGCTGCTGAACAAGTCTGACTGTAAGAACGAGGCAGTAAGGAAAAGAGTTCCTATTAAAAAAAAGGAATTACTCTTCTGTAGTTTCTAAGATTTTGCTATTGTTGCACAAGATCCCCTTATATATTCTATGCACTTGCATGATATAGTTTTAACATCACCAATTGCCAATTTAGACCAAAGAGCTTCATCCCCTCACAAAGTATTATCCATATCTATAATTTGCTTGTACTTGTATCTGGGAGAGCTATTATGATATGTGCTTCTCATTTTACAACTGAAAGGAAGAAAAGAGAAGCTCACAGTCGATGCACACAGTTACAGAGCTTGGCAGAAATTACCATTATCCTGCACCATGCATAAAGCTTTCACTAAGAGCTCCCTTCATCCAGTAAATGAAGATGAATGCTTATTAGGAAAAAAGGGCTTGCTGTGATCAACTTCCCAAAAATAATCAGAGTGAGGCACGCAACCTGAACATTAGGGCTCTTAATGGCTGCTTTGGAGTGAACTGAGGAAAGCTAAGGATCCTTGGCTGCTTGCACTGAGTCATAACTTTTTAAACAAGGCCCTAAGTCAGAGCTATCAGTCCTGTGGTGCTGTTTTCCTGGCTCAAGATAAGCCTGTCTCTTTCTATCCCAGGCTAGGGCCTGTGATTTAACATAGCAATGACAGCAATTGCTAGCCCCAAAAACATCCTTAGCAACTCTCATCTAATACAAATCACTTATTCTTTGTGAAAGATGAGTGAGTCATGCAAGTAACAGACAGCACATTAAGAGTACATTGTTGAAGTGTGCTTTAATTAGTTATGTGGCATATAATGATGTGGGGTCAAATAATAATTTAATTTTTGTACACTATCCTTTTTTTGTACATTACCAGTGGACCACCCTCTATGATGAAGGAACTCTCAATAATATACAGGATACTTAACAGGATACTAACTAGAGAACATGAGGAAATTCTTTATTCTTTGGCCACAATAGCTCTTTACGTGTTTTTAAAGTGCTTTTTGTGTTATATAAGTGACTTTGAAAGCTGTGGCACAAAACTTTGTAAAATATCATTGGAAAAAAGAAAACAGATGCAAACCCCATGCCATAAAATTAAATGAGCTTTTTAGACAAAGTATAACATACCACTTAGCTATTAATTTTTACTTTACATCATAAAAGCCTAAGGCTAACCCTTTATATAGCTCTAAGCATACTGGAGTTGGTTTCTGGAAGAAAAATCTCTGGTTTATTTTTGTAATATGAAATAATGTAATATCACACTGATTAAAGAAATAAACCACACCAACAATAACAAAACAAAAAACAGTATGAAGTGACTCCATATAAAATAAGATGGATATACTTTAAATAATTAGTACAGTAGCACATAAGAAAAAACATTTTTCAAAAAATGAAAATAACTCACTCATTAAATAAACCTGAAAGCAGAAAAATAAGCAATAAACTCTAAGCTTTAGCTCTTCAGATTTTGACATGAAGTCCTCCCCATGAACATGGCATTATTACCTTATAATCAGATCAGATTCTGGATCAGCCCACTGAAATCAGGAGATCCTGTCTTTGAAGCCAACAAGATTTGATTTTTATACTTTGTTTAAACTGCTGTTCACATTCACTTTATTCACAACATTTTAACATTTACTGAAGAGCAAGGATACAAGAACAACCTGCAAATGTGTTGATTTCAGCTTCCATATTAGACAAATTTAAAGCTACAAGTATTTGTGTACACACTCCTACATTTTGTAGGGTAGTGCTTCGGCCTTTACCAGACAGGTGTCATTGCTGTGACCCTATGGAGAGCTTGAGACTCCAGCAGAACCCTGCAGAGATGCAAGTAGTCACTCCATGTAGCACCAATTACAGGAACTGAGTCCTGGGAAAAAAAGGACAAATCGTCATTATTATATCTCCTTAGGAAATGAAGTCTCACTTTGGTTATTCTTATCAGTGGCCAGCAGTGGTGGGACTGTGCAGAGATTGACAAAGTGTCCTCACAAGGGTTCTAATAGATGGAAATTATGAAATTATAACAATTCCATTATATGGGGCACTTTATTCCCCCAAAGCATGTGGCATCTTTCCAATGCATATTTTATGAATCATACATTTCTCTTTCATCTCATTTAATCTTTGAGCTGTCTCTCTGACCAGTGACTACATTTGAAATTCTCTCCAACATTCAGACCCAGCACAGTCATGGTGAAAAGATGGATACTGATATTGTCAACATGGAAATCCAATTCCTGCCATAGTTACCTCACATGTATTTCTCTCATGTACAAAGTTTGCCATTGTCTCCTACACTGTTATCATCCTACTGGACTAGCAGAATAGAGTTGAATTTTTTTACAAATTATCTTGGATCCTCAGACTGTCACCCTATGTATTTTATGATATGAAAACAATAAAGCTTCTTACCTCCTACACACTATTCTGTAATAGTTGCTACTGTGCCAACAAATTTTCAGAGTATTAGTCTTGACACACAGACCACTTCATAGTCTAAAATGAAGTTATTTGATTGATTGCTTCTTATGTTTCTCCCTAAATGTGATTCTATCAGGATCTGGTGATAAGAATTTTCTCTTGATAAGAACTATGAACTTGGGACCAAGTCATTCACAAGCTGAACTTTTTCTGTTAGTCATTTGGGTAATTCCTGCAACAGTCACTGAGGCAGTTCATTCTCTTTCAAAGACCCAGAGACAGGATTATAACATGTCTACCTCGTAGCCCCTTAAAAAACTGATTACTTTTTCATTAAAAACTAATGATAATAATATGAAAACATTACTTGACTTCTAGATATCCATCCCAACTAGACATCCACTACAAGCTAGGGTTTGAGGGTCAACAAGGCTATTTTGTAGCATGAACAATACTCTAGGTAGAACCTCAAAACTTCAGTGTTCCAGTATCCTCAATGTTTTTTATCATTGCTGACATGAACTAATGAAGTACTAAATTAGACTTGTACTAATACATATTAATCAAATTGTCAGTTTGGACTGCTTATCCTCTCTCCCATTTGATTTATAGATCTCATAATTTTCTTCATTCACAAATTAAGACATATCAGTAGCATATTAAAACAGAGTTAAAAGTCAGCTGGATAAATTATTTAAAGTATTTTTAGTCATGATGTCTTTTGAAATTTTAGTTAAAGAAAATCCATCTTGAAAGTCTCACTCTGAGCAGTCAAAACTGAGAAATCACTTTAAATTAAGATGGCATTAAGGAGGGTCAGTCCATCCTTCATCCAGGTATTCCCTTACTGGTATTAGGAATGAATACAAGCCTAGAGGCTTGTAGTATGGTCTTGCAGGCCCATTAAAGGAAAGTAAACATCATTTAAATCTTCTGAACATTTTATATAACACACATAACAAATAAGACCAGAGTAAAGATTAAGGTTGATATTCGTACCAGTAACTAAAAATGGCTAATAAGCCTCCATTTTATTTACGGATGGGCAAAGTATTTTTCCAGATAGTCATTCAAAGCAGAACACTAATTTATTGATCCACGGTTGGAAAAAATTTAGAAAGAGGATAACTTTGTCCACTGAGTACAAGGGAGGCTGGACTCTTAAATCAGACCCCTAAAGACAGAATATCTGTTATGTGAAACACTACATAGAGAAGAATCATATCATAGAGAATAAGATCACTTACAAACGGTAGGGATATTATCACGTAAAACTTCTATGAAGTTTGAATTCTTGGATGAATGCGGACTCTGGTTTCTCAGCTGAGCCTCTTGTAGCTTTGCTATTAATAAATAATTCATTAGAATGTTACAAACAGAGTATTGGTTCTCAACAAGACTGTTCTGAATACATTTCCAAAAGTAGGCGGTTAGGCCAGTGGCACAATTTCAAGTCAATACATCACTCAGGGGTACTGAAAGAGACCTCTTATTCTATTATTACTCTCCAATTACACTACTCCAAAAGTTAGTTAATTAGCAGCCAAGTACGACAGTTTCATCCTGTGATGGTTTCCTGTCTGTGAAAGGATATCAGTTTAAGTAGGGTTGCTAAGATTTAGTATTGTATATCACAGAATTGGGCTTCAAGGCACTTGCAGATTGTCTTCTTGAGAACTCTAAGTGTCTTGCTGAATTTGTTCCAAAGAGCCTGCCTTTTAAAAAAATGTGCATGCTTAACACACTTGACCTTAACACACACAGTAGTTTTTGTAGCTTCATGATAATTATTTATATTGGTAAGAAAAAAGATGGATTACTAAGATCAATATAAAATAAAACTGACACAAGCACAAGATACAAGCAAAATCCAAGGTAGTCTGCTTTTTTAGGCTGGGAATTCCATCTACATGGTACGGAAGGAGAAAGAGCAAAGGAAGGGGGGATGAAAGAAGATTTTAAAGGAACATACAGAAAAATTAGATACATTATTTTAAAGAAAGTAGTAGCTGTATGACAGAGATGGGAATTAGGTGGCAAGAGATACAGCTTAGGAAAGACAGTGGTAAGAGAAGGTAAATATTTCAGAAAGTTTCTAAATAGTAGTACAGGTTGTTTCTGCCTACCTGGCTTTGTTGTAGAGATGACCGCACAGTCATTTGATAGTGAGCAGTAGGTTTTGAGCATTGTTAACAATGTAAAAAAATATGTGTTTGTAACAAGGTAAAGAAATATATTTTTATATGAATCACTGGCAGTTATAATAGGTGATTCATGTTCATGTTCACCAACTGATTTAGTTTGAATAAAGCCTTATCAACTACATCAAATAGCAGCACTGAGTACTGATTGAGTTTAAGATCATCAAGTTCTTCTTGACAGTAAATTTGAAAATTGGAGTTAATGTTTAAATAAAGAGTAGCTGAACATAAATTACATCTTTTCCCTATGGTCATCACATTACCACAGGTGATGCTCCGTGTATTTCATTTATGCAATTATGAAATTTACATTTGCAGAAAATTTCATCCAAAATTTGTTGACTGTGTATTAAATTAGCTTTTATAAGAGTGATTTAGACATAGTAATTGTTTACTGCATATTTTACAATATGCAGGTTATAAAGTGTTCTGTTGCATTTTTTTTAAAAGCAATCATCTTAATGAAAAAAATAGAGTTGAAGATGTTTCTTATATCAAGTATGTGAATCCTAAAAGCTTGAGTTTTCTGGACATTCCTGGACAAATAATTTCTTCTTAGTTTACTTGACTTCCTTTGGTTTCTAAGCTGGCTTAGAAACAAACGTGAAGTTTTGCCAGTGTTATCAATTTCCTTCCAACTTGGAGTCAAAGCCATTAAATACAAAGTTTCCTATAATCCCATAACTTTTGCTAGATTTCATTTATTTTTCTGGTAATCTTAATTTCTTTTAACATTACTAAACTTATTATCAAATAGCAGATAAAAGAGACTGTATGAGTCAGTCCAATTAGAAATGGCTTAAACCATGAGATTTTGAAATCTTTGTGTGGTCTCTTCTGTGTTTTATCACTTGTTTTGCAACAGTCCATCCTCAATTTAACATCAGTGGCCATAAAACAGAAAATCTAAAAAGGCAGGCATGAATATGATACTAAAAAAGTGGAGCTTTTCCTGCTGTTTATGGAGAATACTAAAACCAACTTACTGAGTTTTCAAGAATTCATATATTTGTGAAACCTGTTTACTTTTGCATTTCTTTATAAGTAATGCTAATCTTTGGGCTCCTGACTTAGCAGATATCAGAGCTGGAAAGTCTGTTTATGCCCTTTTTATCATCTGATCATACTAAATTTTGTTGCTGTTTTTCAATGGATTCTCTCAAAACTTAATTTTAATAAAGCTGATTTGTTAGGTTATTTCCTAATAACTATTATGTAATACCATAGCATACTAGCATATATCTTCCCTCTGATGTCCATTAAGACAACTTTTTAAAAATCATCCCTCTACTAGGAAGAAGACAAGGCTTGACAGATAGTGGCTGCCCGCAATCCTTTGCATAGATTTAGCTGCGATCAAATCTCCAAGTACAATTATTTTCAGTGTAAGCAAATAGGAGCTGAACTGTGCAACACAAGTGAGTGGACTGAACTGCAATCTGTGCAGAGTGGTCTGTGCTGCAATCAGACCTGATGGCAAGGGTTGACACAAAAACCATGAGCCTGATGTGCCCAGGTTGCACACAGCAGTTTTTCACATTACACACGCAGATGAATTATGTGGCTTCCTCCGCCTTCACCTAGGACTGTGGAATATCTGAAAGCCCATCTAACTCAGTTTAGTTTTTTTCTGTCTAATGAAGAGTGCCTAATCAATATTCTTTACCTTTATAACCTTCGGCCTTTATTCAAAATACTATTTAAGCCTATTTGAATCCAGTAGGAGCCAGTTGACTGAGAACATTTTTCCCTGCCTGAAGTTTTGGGCTACCACAGTATAATAAGAAATATAAGTAATAAAATATCATTATTATTTCATCAATCAGTAGCAGCCTGAAGAGTAAACCAATAAAATCTGTTATTCCTGACACCTCTAATTTTTTGCTTCAGTTACAGTTTTTAAAATATGTCATTCATCAAGCTACTGGATATTTCCAATTAAAGAAGCAGTCAAATAAGCTAAAAAGCTTGTTAGCTAATGTCTGACAATCAGCCACATGCAAAGCCTTACCAAAAGCAAGTGGCTTTCATTATTTCCAGTAGAGACTGAAAGTTACAGGATTAAAGAAATTGATTCCAATTATTTAGGATCCCATTCCAAGCACAAATAATAAATCAAACCATAAGTGGCATCAGTCTCACTAAAATATAGCAATCGCACCTTTACCACTGAAGAATATGCGCTTAGCCATTGGCCATTTCTTTTTTCAGGGGGAATTTCAGATATGTGATGGAATTCAAGTTACTTGTAGAAAGTCCAGCCACGTGGTCATAAATAGAATTTTGCAGCATGTAAGCTTCAGATGACTAAGGTTTGGTTATAAAATAACATAGCACTCCATATTGGGAAATCTTTTTAAAGTTGAGTGGTTCCTTTTATTCTCTATATATCAGCTTCCTAATGGCTTTTCAACAGTTTGAGCCATTTTCTAAAATTACCACAGCTGCTTCACATTAGTTATGGGGTTTTGTTGCTAAGAGACCTTCTGCTTGCTAAGTCTCACTAGATCCCTAAACTAGATGTTTTTGTTGCTGATTGCATATTCACAGCAAACACTATCATGAAGCAAGAGTTAGTATAACTTTTCCTTCCAAACTGATTCAAAGGGTTCAGAGACTTTCAAATTGCTAATAGCAGAGCTGTCTTATGTAATGCTGCCTCTGCCTATTGACTAAGCAAGTCACTGTTCTCAAGGCTTCAGTAGGTTTTGTACACTCCCCTTCTTTGTTTTTCATTGAATGTTTCACAGAGATGAATTTTGTATTTATTTTGCTGTTTTGACAATAATCATATTTCCATTAACAGACATATTTCGATACACAAGTCATGAATTTCACCAGTTCATGAGGAATGGGAGGTAACTTCTACAAGAAGGAAGCAGGATGTATCTGAAAGCAGAAAGGGCTGGTGGACTCAGCTCACCAGTGTTCTGTTCACTGAGCAGTCATTTCCATCCCAGTGGTGAATACAACATATTCTGTCTTACCTTTTAGATCTGATCATAGTTTCATTGTTTGAACCATGAGAAAACAAGGTAAAAATCAACAGCAGCCAGGTCCCAGAAGGAGTAATTAAACAGTAGTCCCTATTTAGAACAAACATCATGGAAAGTGAAGAGGGAGAAGTCTGTGATGGACGGAAGTGGGTAAGGACTGACAGGAATACTTGCATCAGAAATGTAACCAGGACAGAAATATAAGCTGGAGTAGACCAGTCATGAAAGAGGGAGTGAATCACAGTACGTACCTGAGAAACACCCAAATGTTGTGATAGTCCTTTCTTTCATGGCAACTCAGGCCTCCACCTCAACTGGACAGGGATGGTGACTTCCAGCTGAAAAATTGGATGGTGTGTGATGAAGAAATGCTGGGCTGCCAGCTCTCAGTTATGGTGAGGGAGAGCAGAGAAAGGTGACCCATGGATGTATCTGCAGAATTGCTCTCAGGACAGGAAAAGAAACAACACATGGGACTTCTCTGGATAACAATTCCCAGAAAGAGGAATGGGTTCACAAAATTAGGAATGGTGGAGGTGGAGTTTTATTTCTGGTTTTGACATCATATCCCAGAAGACTTGAGTTTTGGGTTCCAGAGTCACAGCATTTAGTCAATGAGAAAAGGAACGTGGAAAGTTCATTTCCTTTTCCATGGAAAGGAACTTTCCACGTTCCTTTTCTCATTGACTAAATGACTGTTATCAAAAAGTTCATTGTCAGGTAGCTGGGGTACAGGAACACCAACACGGTACTTGAGAGAAATGTCCAGATGATACTTGCAGACAAAATAGAACAAAAAAGTTAATGTAATTCAGAATAATTTGGTATAGGAAAAATTTGAGGTAATATTTTGATTAGAAAATGAGGTGTTTGGAAATTAAGTACAAAAAAGTGCTTATTGCCATGAGGAGATTAAGCAGGTTGAACCCTCATACCCATATTTTTAGCTCTGTCCAACAAAGTATATCAAAGAATGAGAGATAAATCTTTTTTGATATGCGGTTTTAAGATTCCAGAATCACCAAGCATTTCACTGCTTTATAGTTAGCTGCTGAAGCCTTGTTCTTGGGTAAAAATTTCAAAGGTTTGGCATGACTGGAAAAGGGAAAAAAATAAAGTGTGAAAATGGAATATAATTGCTAACATTCATAAACAAAGGAAAGAGTTTGGTTAGATATGAGAGAAGACTCTCTGGTGGTGAAGATTATGAAGCATATTCCACAGAAGTGGAGGAGTCTCCACTATTTGAGTTTTCTCAGGATAAGTTTGACAAAAACCTGTTGGTGACAGTGGTGCAGCAGATCCTGTCTTACAGGGGAGGGATAGTCTTCTTCAACAACACATGATACTCTTTCAATCCCCTGACAGAATTTCTTACAGTCCAGGAAGAGAAACACTTAAAAGAGACTCTGAAATCTGTAGGATTTTCCAGTCCTCACTTATCTGGAAAGGGTGTCATGCTGGGCTGATCTGAAGTGTTACTGTAGAGGTAACCTGTGCATGTTAGCATAAGTACATGCATCCTAATCAGCTTCAGGTATCATGAGCAACTGAATAGAGTGGAAGAAGAATTATCAATGTCATTACGTCAGAGCGTATCACAACCCTTACGAGAATCAAAGGACATACTTGACATTAAGTAGAGCTTTTCTCTTTTAATGTTATTGTCACTGTGTTCATGGGAATTAAATTATATAATCTTAATTGTTTACTTGAAAAAAAAAGCAATGCTGGTTTTGATGGTAAATAGGAATTCATGGATTCCTGACTCCTGGATGAGTTACATAGTATTTGGCTCTGCTATGACATGTAATGTTGAAATATGAACTCAAGATTGGTCTAGCCTGGAATAATATTTCAACCACCAGGGAACATGATACTTCTGTAAAAATAGGCTTGCAATTCAGATAATGAAATTTCCACTGCATTATTTATTTGTTATGTCTGACAGTGAACTTGGCCTTTTAGAAGAAAAGCTAAAAACTTTTTCTACCCTGGGACTATACAGCCTTAGGCCCCAGTCTTAGAAAGATTTATGTTTGTATAACTTGAGCAATCTCGCTGGGATTTAAACATAATACTGAATTTACAAAATTGGTGCACGTGGCCAATGAGTGGGATTACAGTCCAGAACATGGAAAGAAGAATGTAACATGGCATTAGTAGTTTGATCCACATTGTAAGTGTTCAGTGGAGCAAAATGAAAAGTTTGCTGCAAGGCACTTATTTTGAAGACAAGATAACCTGTAAAACAGGGATCTGACTAAAAAACAGGGATCACAGTGGAATGACCAATAAAAGAAACCTTGATTTTAAACTTACTATCAGCTAAAATCTCTTCAAACATGAAATGCTTTCATTTACAATCATGTGCCACTCAAGAGACATGCATTACTGGACTGTCTGGTGAGCTCATCAGTCTGGATCATGTGAAACTAACCTCACTGAAGGTTTTTAAGAATTCATTTCCTATTCTGTTGCCATAGATTGCCTAAACTGAATATTATCTCTCTAAGCTTATCTATAGACAAAATGTCTAAACTTTCTTTGAACATTGTCAGCATAATAGTGAAATGTTCAACTCTACCATGTGCATCCAAACAAGAGAGTACATAACATCAGAAATGACATTTTATTTTTTAACTTTTATTACTCGTCTTACTGAACTTGAAAACTTCTTCCTTTTCATTGATTTTTATGGGAAAAGACTTCTAAAAACTGCATATTTTTGTTCAAAATGTCAGCAACCAATAAAAAGTAAATAGCAAGTATAAGTATATAATAGTATAATGGTATAAGTAAAAAAGTATAAGTATAGATAAGTACATATATATTTTTATATAAGTATAAGGATAATATATAGTAAAAAATATAAATAAAAAATAGTGGTATCAACCATATTCACATATACTTGAATTCTGAAGATTTCTTTCATGGTACACAACACACACAACTTAAACATGATATAAAAGGACTGAAAATTCAGACTTTTTCCACAAACTGTTTTATCTCTCCTTTTGTAATGTTGGTACACAACAGGTGACTGAAAAGGCACAGCCTTGAAATATTTAGCAGTTAAGATCTGAATTCTCTCTTTTGCAGAACCTGGGTCTCTCTGCTACCAATCAGATCTCCGCAAAACATAAACAGAAAAATTTTGCCTATTATATTTAACAAATTGCTTCAGCAATAAATATTATTATCTTTTTCCAGAAGAGCTCAGGCACACAGGTTGATGCTGGAAGCATGATAGGGAAATTTATTCCTTTCTGCTACACCAGTTTTAAATCATCACTAATACTATTACTCTTGACAGAAAAATATATAAAAGTTCCACAATAAAAATTTCTTAATAACAGTGTTGTTAGTAAACAGTCAAACTATGCTATTTCTGTATGTCTCTGTGGTCTAAATGTCTAACTGCAAAATAAATTTTAAATTTTTGAAGCTCCCTGTTCCTTTCGTTTCAGAAATTACTGTAAGGCTTTGAAAGTAAGAGAATCTATCACTATCTTATCATTTGTAGCATTTTTGCAGGCCTCTATAAAAGGTCGGATCAAAACTGCTTGTAATTGATTTTTTCCTTCTAGCAGTGTTAGATTTCCTTCTTCCTCAAAACTGACCTGAACAGCTTTCATTTTTGCAGGTATGAGACTGCAGAGAGTTAATAGGACTTCTGAAAAAATTGCAATAATTTAGGACTGGGAATTTTTTGTTTTTGTTGGTTTTTTTGGTTTTCTTTTTGTTTCACAGAATAATAAAGGAATGTGAAAGCTCAAAATTCAGAAATTATTTTTCCACTCTACAGTAAGTTCTAAACACCAGGACAACTCCTTGTATAAACTTGAGAATTGATAGACAAACTTATTTATGCTAAGTCATGCATGTTCACCTTCTATTCCATTCACAAAATCTCTTTCTTACCTAGCTTAGTTGAGAAACTGAAGGTTCATAAAGTGACATTTTTTGATCATCTTTTTCAGAAAATAGTAAGTATGGTGGTGGGAACTGAAAAGATGGCAAATAATCATAGTAGACTTCATTATGTGCTGCTGGCTTCTTAAATACAGGACACAGATTTCACTGTCCTAGGTGCTGTCAGCAGGGGCAGAGTGGGTTTGCCTCTTTCTCCAAGGGAGGTCTGGAGAACATCAGGAGGATATTTTCACTGTTATGCGACTTAAACAAGCTTCATTCCTTGCTAGGGTTTAAAGTAAGAAAGTAATTGCATAAAATAAATAAAGCAAGGACTGAGATGGTGAATTATTAGGCAGCAGTTGTCTTGAAGTAGAAAATTGAGCTAAAAATATAAGTCAAAATATGTAAAGAGATATCTTTTCATATTTTCATTACATTCTTGTTCATTTGTCCCTATAAAGAGAAAAACTTTCATTTTTGCCAGTGGCATGAAGGGAAAATTAAAAACAGAGCCTTAAAAGCTAAAATTACAGCCAGATATTTTTAATAGTACCCTTACTGTTGTTGTTTACATAGTTTAAGAACCTTCAACTATTTGCATTCTAGTTTAATTGAAGAGAAATCAGAGCAAATCCTATTTGGGCAGCTTTTCAGCCTGTGTTGAAAATAACAAGATAGAATTTTTTTCTAATATGCAATACTACAAAAATATATTTAATCTCACACAATATTACAGCTGAATGACAAAAAAAAAAGAAAAATGTGTGTCATATACATTTAGGTTCTTCAGTTTTAAAAAACCACAGAATTTTCCCTGAGGTTTTGTTTTTGCTTTTGTTTTGAAAGTTAAGTGTCTGCAGCAGTATTTCTTTATGTAATTTACTTCTAACCATCACAAAGTTAGAGTTTCCAGACTTTGTGCATTGGTATTTGATAGCAGTACCCAAATCATTTTAGCAAGAATGCCTGCCCAGGAAACACTTCCACATACAGAAAAGTGTTTGCTCTTTACAGTCTAGGTTAATGGACATTAGAGGAGAAGAAATGTATTTTATGCAGAAGGAAAATAGAACCATAACACTGTGCTCTTGATCTTCTGTGCTGAATGCAGCACCGGTATAGATCACGATATGCACACAGGATGAAGAGGTCTGAAAATAAACTGACCAACTTTCTCCCTATTCTCCATGTCAAATGTTGATTGGCTTGTAAAAAGGTGGTTCATGGGCTAGGAGCAGGAAAACTCCTGCTTCCCCACGTTTGGCTGGTAAAACTGATACAAGTACGAGTACAAGATCCTTATTTCAAGGACGCTGAGTCAACTAGGTTCTTGAGTGAGTCTAAATAGCTCGCTACAACTGGGTTCAGGTGAAGGAAAATAACAAAATAGCTCACCCTGAGTTATCAGTGATGCAAAATATTTTTACCCCAAAACAAAACCTCAGGAAAAGGTCTTTATCTTATCATAAAACACAAAGAGTTTGCTCTTCTGATTTATGTTGTATCTAGTATGTAGCAAGATAAGTCTGTGGAAAACTAGAAACTTGCTTCTACAATGTGGACCCAGTATAAAGCTGGAATAGACAAGAGATACAGAAGCTTATTTGAGTTTTTTTTTTTCTTCTCTAAATACTATTTTGAGACAACTCTTTTTAAATTATTTTCTGCGCATGGCATAAAATTATGAGTAAATATTTACATAGTACTTAATAACGAAGGTGAGCTATGTAAGTAAAAGATATAAGACTGCAAAATTATCAATGCAGTCCTCAGAAATATTCTCAAGAGCTGGTAGTGGAGGGCACTTACTTCACAAAAAATTAACTAAGTTCTGTTGACAGGTAAAAGAAAGGAGAACTTGCATAATAATCCTTCTAAACCTATGACCATGAATCAGAGGCCATACTTGAAATTAATACAATGAAAAAATAAAACCAAAGTCTTCAAAGCACTGTCTTTCCCAAGTAGTCAAAAATATGAACTGACAGTTTTTGGAAAATATCCGACCAATGGAGTCTTCTGAAAATGGAGATGAAGAAGTGGTAGAGAAAAGTACAAAATCTGAGAAAATAAATTTTAAAGAATTTCTGGTAAAGACAAAGTAATAAAAATATTCATTGAATGGTATTGTACTTCTTCGCGACTGCATTTAAATAAACATCATAATGCAAAGGTGTTAAAGGATAAAAGTAGAAGAAACTTTAGAGGACCCTGAGAAAGTGCTAAGAAAATCTAGCCTACTCGAAACCATTTTCTTTCATTCATAATCAGCCACATATTTAGATTTACAGGATTTTAAAGACATCTGATCCTGAAATATTAAATTTTTCCCATTTACAATGATCACATCAGTGTGCAGTATTTTTTTAGTGCATAGCATGGGTTTTGCTACATTAAATACATTGTATAAGCACTAATGAGTTTTTGAACAGATTTTGAAATATTTTTTTAACTTCTCATGACTCTTGTACTCATGAAATACTTAGGCTCCCTTTAAAATATGATTTAGACTCTACAGAAATCTGAAGCACAACATCCTTGCTAAGTTGCCAATAGACTATAGGGAGAAATTATACCTTTTCTGTGATAGAGATGTTTGCAAAATGGAGAAAAAAAAAATTATGGCCAATCTCCTATATTTCCTGTTTCATATAACACTAGAATTTAATTTTTTTTTTTTTGCCTATGATTTGTCAAAGGAAACAGGGAACATTTTTCTTTAACTTCCAAATCATATTGTGATCCCACTAAAGTTAATAGGATGATTCCCTCTGAATGCACTGCGTCAGGGCTAAAATGATGGAAAACATTTATGACTCACAATGGCAGAAAAAATAAAGTAGATGGCTCTGACCCCACAGCTCTCAGACTGTCCTGGACTTGTCTGAAATCAGAGCAACCTCTCAGTAGAACTCTCACTAGACCATAGAGGGTAGCCAATACACAAATATTTATTTTTTTAGTTATTTGAGATTAATTTGCAATAAAATTAAATTCTTTTAATTAATTTAATAATTACTGTGGAGTTTTCAGACACTTGTTATCAGTTAAAAAAATATATTCGTTTGCAGTACCTAGTGTCATTCGATGATCTAAGGGAATCAGTAACACTATTGGGTTGGTTGTAAAAAGCTTGGTTGAAAGACGACAATTTTTTGTCACTTAGTATTTTTATGGAACACTAAATTTAGTCGTGTAACACAAGTTGCAAGTTGGAATTCAACTGTGCTGAGTAAAATGTGGTTTGTAAATGAATAAGCATGGTGAAAAATAGATCATAGTTGTGTAATAATCATATTTCACTGGTGACATATCCGGTATTATATTTCTTAATAGGCTGGTAACAGCTCCAAGTTAATCACCTATTCCTAAAGCCATTTCTGGAAAAAAAAAAAAAAACAGACAGGCTGATCTGCCTCCTCAGAGCTGCTCATGGGCAAGATAATAGGTGATGCCAAATATTTTTAGGAACACAGCTAATGGATAACCCAAATCCTTGCCCTCAAAACAGTCTGATAGTCTCGAAAAAGTGTTGAGTACCTACATACTAAAAATCAGGTTTCTCTGATAATTCTGGTTTACCCTTATCATTTCTCTTTTGAAATTTTGGAATGCTGGAGGGAAAATAAGTGTGGTATCTTTGAGATAAGACAACCAGACTTCCCTTTAATTCAAGGGTCCAAATGCTGATATGCCAATTGCAATGTAAAGAAGCCAGAATTGCAAACAATTATATGATTTGTTAAATACTTTCCTTACACTTTAATAGATTATTGTGCACATCTGCCTCTTGAATGCAGCAAGTAAATTTTTTCCATAGTTCTCCTTGCAAATAAAATTGGCAGATCTGCCAGAACATAATGATTTCCCTAATAATATATTACCCTAGGATTTAGCTTGAAGTCACGTACAAAATCTTCAATTTCTCCTGTTGAGTGCAGACATAAATGTTTAAGAGTCCCCAGGGATGGTGAAAGACACTGGAAGGAAACACAATCACTATGAAGATGATGAAAATATTGAAGATTAGCCAACATAGATAATAAATAACATAAAAGAAAGACCCTGTTCTCTAATGTTCCGTGAGAGCTATTCTAAGCACTACTTATGTCAGCCAATTGGCCGGTAGAGGAAAGAGGATTCACAGTGTCTGGATGCATCAAGCAAATAAAGATCTTCATCCAGGACAACTATCTTTTCATTGTTGCCTTCTGTAGGGAAATTTAATTCCATAACATTCTGATCACCTCACATTTTGCTTTGTTGCACTTACAATCATAAATTAAGCCCCTTTTTTTTCACTTTCCCGAACAGCTGCTCTAGTATGAAGTACAGGTGGATCTGACATGCTCAGCTTTAACAGTCTCCTGGCTAGTACAGGGCAGGACATTGGAAAGCCCTCAGAGACAGGCTGTGGCCACGCTCAGTGACAGGCAGCTGAGCTTCCAGGCTCCTCTCACCACATTAGACAGGGCAGGATTCAGGCAGAGCAGCAGCAAGGAAATCAAGTAACTTTCAAAACTCACTAGGGATTAATGTGAATTTTTCCACCTCAAGTATACTGTACCAAAATACTTATCTTCCAATAAATAAGAAAATTCTTATTGAAAGAGCATTTTAGCATTGGCTTTACTGATTTGCAAATCTCCTGAGCTCTGTTTCCTGTTTATTACAGTATACGGGAAGATTTCTACTGTCAAAACAAAAGAGTATGGAAATAAAAAAAATAAAATTAAAAAAAAAACTCATACCATCCAAGTTTAAATGTCTTCATTGCTTATGGAAACTGCATTCTGAGTTCTAATATTAATGAAACAAGGACATGCAAAACTCAAGTTTTTACTTACAAAATTAATTTCTCTACAGTGCAGAATCATGAACAAAAGGTATTTTAATATTTTAAGTAATGGAATCATCTGACATTTATTTTACTCACTTTTTCAACAGATCTCTTTAATAAGCAAGTTAAAACTTTGTTTTCCTTATTTAAGACAACTTAAACTGCATTCAGTTTCACATTATTAGATTTAGAAATCGAAGTCTTAGCGATTTTCTTGACTAGCTGACATTGAGCCTGCAACAATCTTATCTCCAGTAGGACTTCATTGTGGCTTAATCATCCCAGGCTGTCTAGGTCTGGACTAAGATTATCTTTTCTTCCTCTTTGGAAGAGGTGGTTTACAGGTTTCTGAATGAGAAAGGAAGTTGAGAGGTGCTTAGATCAGGGATAAGTTTGCTGCAACAGAAGAACTCTAATAGTCTTTCAGTAGAGAGGCACTAGATGAGAATTAGCTCTTGATTAAAAGGGATAATACATATTAGAGGAAAAATTGAACCCTTGTTACTTTGAGATGGTACAGACAGGGGGCAAACAAAAGTCCCAGATTTTGAGAAAAGGTGAAACATATTGGATATGAGTAATTTCTCACAAATTTCTTGTTCCCTGAACATCTCTTAATACCAGATTACAAGGTCTCATCTGACTTGTGGCTTGACTTGAGCTCACATCTACAAAAACTTCCTTTTGAAGGGACAGTTTTACGCTCTGAATCTCTGTGTTAATGTAGAGATGTGACCCTGAGGAATGGTTTGTGCTATTGGAGTCTCAATGTTGCTCAGTGTCATACAATAAATCACACAAAGATAAAGCACACACAGTCTCTACAGAGATGGTTGGAGTCAGTGCTGCATAGGCTGGAAACCTTCTCATTTGAATTGGAAACAGAATCTGCTAGCTTCCTAAAAGGAAATACTGTGTGTAGGCTTGCCCATTGAATGACTTCACTAAAATGCTAAACTAATATAATCAGAAACATTTAGCTATAATTTTTGCAGACACCATTGATAGTACAGGCTTCCCAACTCTAAATGTGTTTTGCATTTGTTTAAGGCTTGAAATAATTGGGCCTGGTCTTAATTGTGCCAGTGCAACAAGTTATAGAGTTGTTTTACTGCTTAAAATACTTTTAATGAAACTTAATTGTCTGATTGAGTTACAGTATATTCTTTAAACACACAAAGGGAAAGAGAATTAATCAAATTACTTTCTTGTAAATAAGGAGAAAAACCTTTTCATGAAAACTTTGTAATTGTTCTGGAGAAACTTTTTTTTGAGTTAGGTGCCAAGGATTCACATTTGTTGTGCACCAACCTGCTGTCCCACTGCTGAGTGCCAGATGTGGAAAGAGCAGGTCCTCTGCAGCCACTGGTATCTACAGCTCAAACCCCAACCTTTCACAAAGTCATGAGAAGGACATCCATCAGTGCCAGTTCTGTGTTTGTTTATAATATCTATAACTTGAGAAGAAGTGTGTTGTAATTAAAGGTATTAGTGAGGAGGGAAGCAAAAAAAAGGCTAAGAAGGTGGGACCCTTGGAGGCAAAACTATCAAGAGCTAGCAAACTACAATTTAGAGGAAGAAAGCCTGAAGGGGAATATGATTTGGGTTCACAAAGTCATTTATGTATTGTGAGCTAAGCAGAGAACTGTTATTCAGCTGCTCATTCTGGATAAGAATCAGCAATATCCATGAAACTAGTATGAAGTTGGCTTAAAACAGTCAAAAAAGTGATTATTTTCTCAGCGGGTCAGGAAATTTCAGAGCCTATTGTCCAAGCATGTTGTGGAGGAAAGCAGTGGAAGATGTTCCACAAATTTATTAGAACAAGCAGGTCCATAAATTGCTTCCAAAATGACTGAGAAGGCTGTTCTCCTTAATATCCCAAATGCATCAACCATTAAGGCTGAAAAAGCACAAGTTAAAAGAATTGCATGAAGTAGTCAGCCATGCAATCTCTTCTTAAATACCCCTCATAATGCTACTTTTTGACGGCAGAATGCAACACTGAGTGGACCACTAGC
Organism: Hylia prasina; assembly: GCA_013397195.1. Classification (NCBI taxonomy): domain Eukaryota; kingdom Metazoa; phylum Chordata; class Aves; order Passeriformes; family Sylviidae; genus Hylia; species Hylia prasina. The sequence continues at coordinate 213,600 of VYXD01003405.1, forward strand.
CTAACCCAGTAGAGCACTTCCTACATTCAATGGTCTTTGGGCATGACTGGAAGGAAGCAAGTGGTGTAACAAGGGTTTAAAACTGAACTGAACTGAACTGAAAGTGAAATGTGGTCCAGTTTCATAAAAAAAATGTGAAAGTCATTACTTCCAACAATGGCAGTTAACTGTTTCTGGAACTACTTGCCCCATAAATCGTGGTGTGATTCTCGGGGTATCTGCACAGGGCCAGGAGTTGGACTTGATGATCCTTCATAGATTGTCCACTGAATCTATTACTTTTAAGGTTTTGTAAAATTTTTAGACAGGTGTATCTTCAAAAATGGATACAGTGTTCAAGAACTTTGCATCCTGAGCATTTAAAACCACTAAAAAAAACACCAAAAAAACCCCAAACCCTGGGAAAAAAAAAAAAATCAAAGCTCACTTTGCGATCACTTTGTGGTGGTGAGGGAAATCTAAAGCTGATCAGAAGATCTGCATTTCCTGGGGATAGTTCAGCTTGAATGTTTAGGTTTTCACAGAAAACTTCCTGAGACGGTTTGAAAAAATGGAAAGAATGTTTTTCCATTTGAAGTAATCTTTTTCAGAGAGCTATCTAAGCAAAAAAATATGATAAAGCTTGTCTGTAGGTGAGATTAGGCTGAAAGACTTTCTCAGTCCCACAGCCATTTCACAAATCTGCGTGTACAGTTTGGTACTATATGGAGCAAAAAATTGCTTGTCCCTACAGCATATTGGTGCAGTGAAAATAGCAGAGAAGGATTTCTTATCCCTTTTAAGTTTTAAATATGCTTGTTTCCAAGATAAGGAACATAAGGTTCACAAGTTGTGTAAGACTTTCCAGGCAGGGCCCCTCAGGGTTGGAGCAGGGCAGGATCCTGCCAGGGAGCATAGCTGTGCCCCAGAGCTCCTCTGGTGCTGGATGGATGCTTTGCTCACCCTGAGTATGAAACATGGGAACTAACAGCACCTCTGAGCTTGCAGTTGGACCTGGGCTTGGATGCCAGCATGCATCTGCCACTGAGGTCTGCAAAACTGTGGCAGACACAGCAACAATACAAATTATTGTACGTAACAAACCACCTAAATGGAATAGGTCTACAAGAGTTTCATGAGCACAGAGAGTTTCTCGTCTCTATAATATCACCATTTCTGGAAACAGATTCATATCTTGCCCAAACTGTACCACTGTAAGTGGATTTCTATGTCTCTGAGCCTTTCCCTCAAAACTCTTATTTAAATGTTGGTGGTTCTATTGGATTCCTTGAGGATTTTTTTTATTTTACATTCATCATAGCATCAGTCAATTAAATAAACTTAGATAACTTTATCATCAATTCAAAATTCTCTTTCCATTCTCCTCTGTGGAACCACTTAGCCTGTCTCTGGTATTGTTTCTCTCTGTTCAGCCAGTTTATCCAATCTCGGCTGTTTCCTCTTGTATAATCTTCCATGTTTGTGACTCTTGGGGGACCCGCCTTTCATTTTTATTGCCCCACCCACTGGAAAGTTCTTTGCTCGTTATTTTATTTTAAAGTTTTTAAATTTTCACTAGTCTGACTTATTTCCTCTCCATCTATCAAGTGTTCTGAAAGCAAAAAAAAGATAAATCTATGAAAGGAATGGTACTGTATTTATACTGATACTCTTGAATTTAGGTCTGCATGGCAAAGAGGTCTGAGCTCCACAATGTACAGAATAAAGGTCTACGGAAAAAGCAATCCACTCCTTTCTTCATCATGGAAATACCCAGTCACTGTACATTCACAAATGGGTTTTACTTCAAAGTTGCATGTCACGCAAAATAATGAGTTGTTAGCTGCGACATTTAAGAAAAGGATTACTGTGAACTTATTTTAAAAGGTAATCTTATTTCTCTTACTCATGGTGACTCATTGGTTATGACATTTGATTTAGAAAACATGCCATATAGAGATAACTGCTCAGGGTGTTATTCGTAATCAGTGTCTGACAAACATTGAGTAGCAGGAAACCAAGACAACAGAGGCTGTCTGCTGTGCTTTCTTTGAGGGCACAGGACAAGTGTGCTTAGTTTTAATCTTTGACCTTTCAGTAAAGGATTATGGAACAGGCAACCAGATAAATATTATTTTGGAACAAACAAAGTGAACCAAAAAAAAAGAGGTTTGGTCTTCCATCAGTAGAGAAATGTTCCTACTTAAACCTATGTAAAATCATAGGTTCATTTTGTTTTACAGCAGAAAAAAAATGAAACTTCAAATTTATGGAAGTCTATCAGGGATTTAGTATCTAGAAGAGGGATGACCTCTTTTTAATACTGCCAACTTCTAAAGTAAATATGGAGGAGGAAAGAAATATTCAGTACATGAAGATGAATGTTGATATGATGAATATGATGAATATGATTTGGGGGAGAAAGAACAGTGCATCACTGTATAAAAATGCAATAGCTACTAGATGAAAACTGCTTGTGAGATGCCAATGGACATCATCCTGATCAACATCACAGAATGTTATGAAGCCTGCATGTGACTGCTGCAGCAATGGTACGAAACAGCCAAGAAACAGAGTTATAACAGAAATTACTTGTCAAATGTTTGGGGGAGTTTAAATTGACAGGTATGTTGTGTTTTCCCACAGAGATATTAGCAAAATTTTTAAGCCTAATGAAACCTGGCTTAACTAGCCAGATCTCTCTGGACCTTCTCATAAACATTAATTGAAGTATTGAAAGAAATAGGTCAATCAATCTATATTTTAAATATATATATGGCAAACTGTATATTGTGGATATTTAGACTCAGGAGGAAGGGAAGAAATGCTCCAGACTCTACTAAATCAGGGCAAATTTCTGAGTAAAAAATTGAAGCTCAAGTTTGTCACACCAGTGGGAATGCAGCAGCCCTTCACTTGGACCCCAAACAGTGTAACAAATCCACCTGAACACACACACTACATGGCCAAAAACCCATTTCTTCCCTTTCTGTGTCAATGCAAATGGAATAAACATTTCTTTCAATAGTTTTCTAACATCATTGAATTGGAATATGTCTACATACTGAAACTACGTATTTTTTGTACATGTAAAGAAAAAAAGCAATGAATATCAAAATGTTCAACAAGGTAGAGTTTGTGGCTTCCAAATGTCTTCCCTTTTTGGTATCACACTGACTTATTTGGCTTATAAAATCTTGAAAGCATTATATTATGTCAAAATTTGACAAGTCAGAATGATGAAATTTTAAAAGGCACTGTTTATGTGCATTCTAGTTGGAACATATATTTCGCTTTTGCTGTGAATTTGCCTTCTTAAATACTTCCCTGCAAAGCTCAACTAAAGCATAGAGGAACAGTATGTTCCATCCATATGTGTCTATGTTATCCACTTGAGGTAAAGCACTGTTTATTTTAGGATCCATTTGCCACTGAACTGTGGAGGGAATGTGATACACTTCTAGATTCTGTTGTAGACTGAGAAGGGCAGGTGATAATGAACTCTTATCTTTCTTTAATATTTTAGGAAAAGGAAAAATAGAGTTGGAAGATTTCTTACGTGAAATGTTCCTAGCAAGTAGATTAGATGCTATCTGTCTGTTATGATAATATTGCTTTCTGGAGCCTCTTTTCAGACAGACAGCTGCAGCACTTTGGCTAAATAATTAACAAAACATTTGACTAAAGATATCAACTTATTTACTAGACATTTGGTGAGCTATTTAACATAATAAAAGAGAGACAGTATTTATGGTTTGTTAAGAAAACACTTTGTTTTTAAAACATTTTTATCAAACAGATAGAGAACACCTACTGGTGGTCACATGGGTTTACCCAGAAAGGAGAGTAACCTAGTCCATCAAGTACCCTGAAACAGAGTTACACAATGCAAAGTTTTCTGACCAAGTTGCTTGAGCATGAAAAGAGAAAGAAACAAGTTTGGAGTAGCCAAGAGAGTGTGTCTTGACTGACCACTTGTCCAGCCATCAAATGCTTTCTCCTCTTGGCCTACCAGTTAGGGCTAGCAGGCTTTTTATAGGTATTCAAACACGTATGTGTAGATACATATAGACCTTAGTAGCCTAGTAGACAAGCCAGCCCTGAGCCAGTCTATAGTTGTAACCACAAGTATACTCTGCTCTATTACAGATAATGAGCACTTCTGTATTTGGAGACATAAGGAACAAACCACAGATATATATGGATGTCTCTGCCAGAGAAAGCTGTGGCCCAGCACAAAGAGTACCAAGTAAGACCTGATAACCCCAAAGGACCTGGCTCCCCATGATTAGTTACAGCAGTCCCCATAACATCAAATACTACCTCTGCTGCCCACTTTTTTTGCCTATATTGGCCTGGGTAATGAAGAAATAATATCATAAACATCCTGTCATATTAGGCCAATTACCAACAGAAAAATGTCTTGATTGGTAACATTTTAAGACTTAAAGAATAGGTGCAATGACTTCAAAGACTTTCAGTAGCCTGTAAAGCTGTATTAAATAAGCTAAAAACATATCATAGTGTAAACGAGCTTAACAGGACCATCTAAGCTTGTGCTACAGGTTTATTGGCCAACATGCCATGATGACACCTGTACTGTGGAAATGAATAAAGCAGAAACTATAAAAGAGACATTTTTAAGACCCATCATCTTATTGGTAATACATTTTCTAATCAATTATGTTTTTCAAATTCTATCTTCAGCCTGAAGAAAATTCCAAAATATGATATAATGTTGTCCATCTTAGGGTAAATATAAACATCTTACATTAGTAAATTTTTTTCTTTATTATTTTTAGGGATTTGGGAATCCTGAAATTGGTTTAACTTTAAAGTATTTTACAGAAAAATTTTATTATTTATATCAAAGATGTTTAGAGCTACAAATTTTCCACTTTCTTATTTACTGTATCTCCTACAAATATAATTCTGTGGAGATTATCAATACAGGGTAACATGTGGAAAAGCCTTTCAGTGGAGTAACATTAAAGAATGAATCATCTCATTTCCAGAAGACAAATTAGGCAGTGTTGGCCATGTGGTGGAAAATATAGGCAATCTGGCTGGATGTATTATGTCTATTTAAAGACACAACTGGAAACTAAATGGGAAGTTTGACACTTTCATGCATCACAAGTGAAAAAGCATAATACTGCCCTTGTACATAGAAACTGGGGGCATGGTACATAGCACTATGGGCAGTATTCTCTTATTACTTGTGCACATTACAGGTATGAGTTGCATTGTGTAATTCAACAGATTAGCTGTTCCCTCCCTTCCCAGTGTGCTCAAGAAGTTGGCATACATTTCATTAACATCTCCAGCCTCTAAACATAACAAGAGTATTCAAGTAAAATGCTTTAATTATGTGGCTGTGTTTTTTACTTAAGTAACAGTTATAAAAGAATGAAATCTTTTGTTGCCCCAGTGTTTGCACTGTTCTTCACTTTCTGCTAGCTGAAAAGTTTCAATATTATACATATGGCGCCTTTCAAAACAAAACACCAATTAAAAATAACTAAGTGGAACATTGAGAAATTCATGTTCCATGGAACAACAAATTGTTTCAAATCGGTGGTACAGAACTGAATTGGCAACAATATAGTTATTAATGCTGCTTTCTCAGTTAATCAAGAGAAACCTCTTTCTGGCAGCCTTCTGTGTGTATTTTCATTGCTTTCTATGACACATGTATACAGTACTGAGTATAAAATGTAATAATCTGGATATGAAGCAAAGGCGTGACAAAAATGTACTTTTTATGAACCACAAAAAGTATTTTGTCAATGCTGAGATTCATTGTGGTCTACAATAGTTCCTGTTCTTAATTTGTATTGTCATTTGTTCTTTTCTTATTGTACTTCCAGTATTATGATGTTTTTCCCTTTCTAAGTGACATAATTATGCATTGAAAACCTGCACTGGTTCCTTTCATACAAAAACATATATTGACATTCCTATGCTCAAACTTGGAAACCCTTCATTTGCAAATTTTTGTATTATTTGTACCTGTTCAGAATACATGTAGACTACAGAAACAGTGGAGGTGGATACATATTGTGATGGAACATGGTTCATGGATCTACAATGCAAAAGTGTACTACTCTGTTACATGACAACCTAATTTGTACTTTACGTGTTTCGACCTCTAACTTAAAAATTTGGTCTAGTGATTTTTGGAAAATCTGTTCATGTTGTGGTTTGCTCATTTTGGATACGATTCCTGCATGAAGCCTTCTTTGCAAGTAAAACTTGTTCTAGCTGCTCATAAAATTTTCCCCAGAAGTGTTTATAAAAGCTAATAAAAAAGAAAGTGCTCATTATTTTTGATAAGCAGTGAAGGATTGGAAATACATATTTCAATAACAGAGCTAAAGCTATTTGGGAGTAAAGAAGGATATATATGCATTTTTAAACTGATAAGTGTTTCTTAAACCATGAATTTTCATGACTCACTTACCTCAGAGTTGAAAACTTTAAACCTTTCTTTTAGCTATGGTTAAGTGGAGGGAAAATACACCAAGTCCCAGCTAATGTCAAATCCAGCTTTAAAATATTGGGATTTAAAGGATGTATAATACCAATAAGTCTAAAACTATTAGGGCTTCCTAGTGAGAATATACAGGACTGGTTTATGTAGTTTTTGACAGAGAACTTAAATTAGCCCTGCAACATGAATGGTGTAACTTTTCCTGCTGCCTAGGAAAGAAATACTGTCAAGCTCTAAGTTGTGGTGATGGCACTTAGTCTGTATGAGTCTAATAAAAGGGCAGAGTGTACGCATGTTTCTCCGATTTTAGATTTTTTTTTCTCTTGGTCAGAACTTTGAAGTGTTTTTAAAGCTTTGTTCTCTTCCTCTTTTCCAGGCTAATAAAAAGAATTATTATTACTACCACATTTGTGTCTCTTGGATTTTATTTTGGCTAATGCAAGCGTTTTTACAACATGATCTTGGACAAAGGAGCAATTAGAATTAAGGAGCCTTATCCAACAATTACAGCACTTATTGCAATTATAATAGTAACTTAGTAAGTTGATGACTTACCGAGTTACCCAAATGATAAATTTTTATTTTGTTTTTAAAGTCAGCAAAAGCTTAATGCTAGAGTTTTGTAATGAGCCTGTGGTAACCAGATTTGTAGTCTGAAGCCTTCGTCTGCCACACTGTTAGCCATCAAAAGAGCCCTGTCCTACCAAGCTTTCTATTTTCACAACAGGATATCTGGTTTCTTTTATGAGGATACAGCTATGTTAATTTGGTTTAGTGGTTTGTTGGAGGTAAGCATGCTCTTCACAGCACAAACACCAAAATCCCCTTAAAGCAGTTCCTCGTTAATAGCTGGGGTCTGATTGGCAGCATTGCATTGTAAAGTGTGATTTGGTTGGATAAATATGTTTAGTCTAGTAAGCACTTTAGTGATTGAGTGTCTGTTAATGGATAAAGGTGGATTATGGCGAAACCTCTACAGGCTGTCATTGAGCACTTAGAGTTGTGAGATGTCATGGGAGGAATGGAAAACAAACCGGCACTGTGGAAAACCTCACCAACTATAAAATATTTTAAATATTTGGTGCCATTTCAGCATTTAGGTTTAAAATCATATTTCACTTGAGGAAAACAAAGCAGAGCAGACTGTGCAACTCATTGCCTTCTTGTTTGGCCTTAAAGAAAGCATCTGGGCATATTCAGGGAGAGATCTTTCCTAGCACATGACAGTCAAAAAGCCACCAGGTACCTGCAGGGTAAGTGCAGAGTAGCTGTAATTTTTCTTAGGTGTGTACTGTAAATCTTTTCATGCACCAAGAAGCAAAGCAAGCCTGGGCAGTTTTATAAAATGGTTTGCTTGCTCGCAGCAGTACAAATCCATTTCTTTTTTTAACACCTTCTCCAAAACAAAGGTTTTTGCAATGCCACCCTTCCTCCTTCTCCTAAACACTTAGGGGAAGATCTTTCTTGCTTTTAAAAAAGGTAATCTGATCCTCCTTACAAACCACCAACAAATGTCACTTTTTTTCCTCTGCTCAGGTGTACACAGCTTTTTTATGAGGTGTTAAATATCAGCTTACTTGAGGACTTGAAATGGCCTTAAGGCCAAGTGGCAGATATTCAGGCATGTACATAGAAAGTCTCCATTTCTGGTGGGTTTTAAATCCTGTGTGTCCTTATTGATGGTCATGGTATAGTGATTTGTTATGTTTGATTATCATACTGCAAAATATGGCCTAAAGTAGCAGGTGAATTATACACCCAGACTATTTTAGTGCTCAGACAGAGATTTAGTATGTCCTTTTAAGCCGTTAACCTAAAATTTTCCTTGGGTTCTTGTGGGATTTTTTTGGGTGAGCAGAGGTTTGTTATCAAGGAAAAGCCTGGAAATCTTCCTTCTCTTCTCTTTTCTGGTCTCTTTTATTCTTTTCTTATCAAAGATATCAGACCCACACTTTTCAGCTAATAGCTACCATGTGTCAGTATATGTTCAAGGCCACAAAATTTAAAAAAACTCTTGTGAAACTTTTAGAGTGGAAAACTTATTCCCACTTAGTTTTGGGAAACTTCTTGCAGCTTCACTGTAAACCAAGAAATATTAAATCTCAAATGTATTTCATGATTTGAAAGGAACCTAATGATTAAGTCAGTTCTTTCTATTATACTATCCTAAAAACAGGCTAGATGGTTATAAAAGTTATTTCTGGCTGAGTGGCATCCTGGAGATGAAATTCCTCACTAGGATCCATGCAACCACTCCCATACTGCAAAAATTTAACACAGAGCAAAACAGAATTGCAGAAAATCTTTTCCTGTGCTTCTTATCATAACTTGTCTTTCTTGAATGAGGTAATAAATCACCATTGTAATTATTTGTTTCATATAAAACAATTGCCTCAAGTCTCAGAAATTTTGCTCTTGGCTCTTAATTGTTAGCAATAATAAGATAGAAAGCGGGAAGGATTTTTTTAATTAATATGTAAAAATATGTTTTATTGGATACACCACTTTTTATTTAGATACTGCATATAGATTATTTGGAATATAGTTTTAAAATCATGAGCAATTTTTGCATTTGAAAGCTGCAGACTGACGAGACGAATGAATCAGGTGACAGCAGAGGAGTAATTTAAAGGTAAAAGGAAAGATAGAGAAGGTGAAGAAAAAAGTAAGCTGTGTGAAGAAAAAGAAGTAAGCAAAAGATTCAGTGAGACAGAAGAAGCTGAATATGGATGTCTTATAAGTGAAAGCAAACATTAATGCACTGATTCTACAGAAAATCAGATATTTTGCAGTAAATCTTTTTGGTTTTGTGTAATGGAGTTGGGAATGAGATAAATATAACCTCAGGGAGCTTAATTCTATACCATGGACAAGCAATTTACTTTAGAATGTTTTAAAATAAAATTCAGAAATGTTGGCTGGGTTATAACTGTTTGGTAGTGTTATTAGTCTAATGAGAAATATGAATGTGATCCATGAATTTAGGAATTTTGGGGTCAGTATCTTAAAGTGATGCCAATGACTTATACTAACAGACTCTTTTTCTAGAAGTTAGACATAGCTGCAGACACTCAGGCCACCTTGGACTTCTTTTGCTATCATTTCCAATTTTGCTCTTGCATCTTTATTTTTCTGTAAAATTAATAATTTTGAGATTTAAAAGTGTTTTTCTCTCATAAGTTGCTGCATAGGGCTTTCACGTTAAAGACAGGGTGAAAAAACAGACTGGCTAAACAGGGGAAACAGTAAAAACTGCACATAGGAAAGTGGTCTAGGTGCATGAACTAATCAAACAAGAGAAAACAGGCATTAAAGAGCAGGTAAGGAAGTAATTTAAACTGCTGTAATTTTAAGTAGTAGCATACCTAAACTGGACTCAAATTTTTTGAGCATAAATGGTTCCTTAATATTAAATAAACACATACATACACACAATACATACATAAATACTAGCTTTCAGGGGTTTTCAATTGGATAACTGGGTTTTTAGTTTTGGTCCACGACCTTGGCAGTAGTTTTCTTATCTTGCTCCCGTGTAGTTTTTCTGCTTTGGTTAGCCTTAACCACAACACTGTACCTCTGTTCCTGACCTGCAGGTAAAATATGTGCAGCTTTTGCAACCCTTTTTCACAAAAACCCAGCAGGCATCCAAACACTTTCAAGCAATAAATAAGACCCCACAAACAAAAGCAAATTAAACCTTCTACTTCTATTCATAAAAATATATATGCAGCTTTATTTAACCAATCAGATGGCTATTTGCGACACATGAAATAACTTGGTGGTCTTAGCCCAACTCCAACTGGACAGCTGCTTGGAACATAAAATTCTCCACCATAATTGGCTTTAACCAGCATCCTTGTCAGTGAAATAGCCAAGTTTTCTGGGGCCACAGAGATTTCCTCATAGCCTAGAGGTGGTTCTTCTAGATTAAGCATGTGGGTGGCCTGTTGATAGTGGTACAATTTGAAATAACTAAAAAAACAACTTTACACTGTTGGAATTTTTCTGTACTATGCCTTTAATTTTTATACAGATCAGGATATAATTCTACTCCTGAGATTTTCCTAAATGTTAAATTTGTAAAATGGAATGTATATTAATGTTGAAAAGTGTTTTGCAAGCTGTGAGATAAATTGTCCTTTGGCAGCCAATAACAAAATAATATAAAGACACCAGAATTTAATTCAATCCTTAAAGCAATACTCTTGGTTTTTCCTTAAAAAGAAAAGAAAAAAGAAAAAAGGAAAAAAAAAAAAAAAAAGAGAGAGAGAGAGAAAGAGAAAGAGAGAGAGAGAGATTTAGAACCAGACTGGTTTATATTAGTGGAAAAGGAAGTGCCACAATTGCCACCTAGTTAAACCCACATCTCCAAATTTATCCTGTGCTGGGAACGAATAAATTGTGGAATTGGAATGAAACTCTAGCCAAACATCTGAATAAATGGTGAAGTAGTCTAAAAGAAATTTTAGAAATTCCAATCTCAAAACAAAAAAACAATGAAGAAGAACATACCTCACCCATACTGAGAAACTGTTCAGAAACATTATGGCTAATGCCAGCCTGGAATAAACACTGCCTTTGCCTCGACTGATAGGACTATCATGCATAACATATCTCAGAAATATAAATTTATATAAGCCCAAACACAATATGCCATAGAAAGTATCTCAGATAGCTCCAAACACTGTGAAATGAAAAGAGTGACATGTACAAATTATCACAAAAACAAGCACCAAATTCTCTAATTCCCTGTAGCATGTGCAATACCTTGGCACCAAATATAACATACAACCTGTCTGAGACAGTAAAGATTTACACTCACTCTGCGCTAATGTAAATGCCTGTACAGGGCAGTGGATATCTTGGCCCATAATGTGGAATTGTTTAAGTTCTTCAAGAGAAATGTTACTGTATTCATTTTTGAAAGTCTGCCTACTTTTTTCTTTCCCAGTTTCTGCTTTTTAAAGAAACGCCTGTTTTATTTGCCTTTTATATTCTGTCTTGTGCATGAGCCTTTGACAAGCTGAGGGGAAAATGTAGGTTTCATAACATGCTGTGGAAAAAAAGATATGTAGGATGCAGTTTCTTCATATTAAAATAATAATTATAATTTAAAAAAGAAAAAATAATTTTAAAAACTACCAAACCCCCCGCCCTGTTAAGTCAGATGGGCCCATTCTTTGTACTGCTCCCAAGGCCTATCAGAAGAGTACTGTACAAAAACAAAGCTTGGTGAAGAGGAAGCAGCTGCAGGGGTGATATAGAGCTCTTTCTTATAAACAAAGAGCACCAACAAATCTGTTTGAGCATGAATATTAGATTTGCTGACTTTTGCTGACTTTTGCTGACATCACCACGGGAGATAAACGTATTACAAGGAGTGGAACAGCTTGTTGCTTGAGAGGTTGCCAGATGTGATAAGTGAATGGCAAAGTGGCAAATGAAGACAGGGTGCCCATCCTGACAGTCTCAGCCGTAGCTGAGAGTTGTGACTTGGTGAAGTGTTGTAGTGAGCGTTACTAGGCTGGAACAAGTGGATAAAAATGAACTATGAACCTCCTTTTTTCTAATGGCAAAGACCTAACAGCTGCTTCCATCTGGGAACTGTGTGAAAGTGCCTTACAGCTGTACAATAATAAACAGCTAAAAACTCTGCACAGCCCACTGCTCCATTTACATTCTTTCCCAATCTTTTCCCTCATTAAACAGTAATCTTCCTCCTAATTATATTTCATCAGTCTGTTGTTTATGGAACTCTAGATTAAATGGCAAACATATTGAAACAAAAATAAACTTATAATTAGTTGTCTTCTACTCACCCCTCCTGCCTTTGTATTAGCAAGTGCATCATTATCAGACCCCGGGGGGTTGGTGAGGCAATCATTTTACATGGTGCACTTTTGGCAGCACAGAATAAAAAAACATTTGTAGCTGCATAATATGATTTACCAGCCCTAGGGCTCCAGGGTCTACACTTCCATAAATATAAGTGACAAATTATCAATAAATCATTCCCTCGTCTACCATATTGCATAATGTTTATTGAAACCCAGTTCTAATAAATATAAAAGTCACCTTTTTTATCCAAAGCATGAGAAACAAAAATGACAGTGATTACAAACAGAAATGAAAAATGAGAAATGAGTCCCTTCACAAGCAAGGAACCCTTTATTCCCTAGCATCCTTAATACCTCAGTGTTGTTGGCTTCTAAAAACTGCCTTGGAGCAGATACAACTTTCAAATGGTGATTTTACTCTTTGATTATGATAAACATTGTTTTTCTGGGGTTGTTTGTTATGCTTATCATTCTCACATCTGTTTCCCAATCTCTGAAGAAAGTCAAGTGCACTTGCAGGACATTGATCAGAAGCAACAACGTAATTGGTCAAGTTCTCCCAGCTAGGCCAGCTGTAGACAAGCTCAGCACACTGAGGCCTGTGCCCTGGAACGGAGTTTGTCTGGTTCATTGCAAGAAGTTATTTGAAAAGTGAAACAAAGGGAATAAGAAAATATATGCAGATTAATTGTTTTCATTCCTCACCTCTGTAAACAAAACCGCAGCTCTAAAGAGTTATACTTGGGTTTTGGGGGGTTTTATGCTACTTTGTGATGACAAAAACTAGACTAAATATTTCTCTAGGATGTAAAAAGCCCTATAGAATACTGTTTCAAAAAACTTGCTCATAAAAATATTTAGATTTTATTGCATTTCCCCTCCATGTTAAAAAACCCCATATATTTGCATTTCTTGAAACAAATTTTGGTGATATCTCACCTGTTACAGATGCTGGTTAAAACATGAGATTATCTTATCCCACCACTTTCAAGTAGGTCAGCATCTGGAAGTAATTTATGCAGAGTAGTCATCAGACTTCTGTAATAATTTTAAAAGTCAACTTAAATCTTAATTGGAATTCTCTGTCCTTTTGTACTCTGTAAAGAAAAATCAGATACCCAGGTTAAGCTTAAGTAATATCTCCTCTGCAGAAAGATTTAATTTTCCACTAAGATTTTTTTTTTGCCTGTAATCACAGCTTTGTATCATGAAAGGGGAAAAAANTATTTTGATCCTTTTACTTAAATTTCTGTTATGTATATTCTGCCCAGTAGGATGTAGGATGAGGATGATGAATATATAATCTGCATGTTCAGAGACACATTTTTGCTGATCTAAAGAAGCATGCCCACTTGGGAAATTTTTTGTTCCTTGTAACTTTGGTGGAAGTTTTGTTTGTAGATCCCTGTAGGAATGGACCCTGTAGCTTCCTTTCCAGATTAGCCTGTATTTATGGTTCAGGCTTTCCTCTGCTGCATGATTTTTATCAGTGTCCTTCCGTGCCATGTTTTGAAGACAGCACAGGCCCATGCAGTGGTGTGGCTCTTAGTGGTGTATGACAGGGTGAATATCTCTTTCTCAGAAGTTCTTACAGAGAGTTTTGGAGAAAATGGTTCATTTCTTATAGTTTTAAGGTCCTATCTTGTTTGCCCACTGAAATAATCCTGACAAATTCATTTACTTTGTTCCAGTATTACTATGTTCCAGGGTTTATGCATGAGATCCTTAAAAAAATTTGATAAAAAAGAACACTCCCGACACTTGTAAAACATTAAACAAAACTCCTCTGTTTTAGAAATGTTTCTTCCTCTGGTACTAAATCAGGGTGATACATACCAAGCTGGCAGCATTCAGCAGTGTTTATAGCCAGTGTGGCTGCTTGCTGCCCTGGCAATCCATGGCTGCCAGGACAGCAAAACCAATCTTCATCCATGGAATCCTCATCCATAGGATCCAGGGGGTCCAGCCACACTCTTCTCCCCATTTCATCCATCCATCTCAGTGGCAGCATGTCCTCAAGCTCTGCTGGGGAAAGGAGAAGGGATTCAGGCACTCAGTCTACAGGAGCAGCAGCAGGCTGGATCCATAGGAACGAAGCAGCTGCTGAACAGTCATGAGTTGGAAACTTAATGCCGGCTCAACATCTCACATTCAGTGGTGAGTGAGGAAGTGGAGCAAACTGAGACCACTGAGCTGACAAACTATTTCCATTCACAGAAACAGGATGTAAAGAGAGACCTAAGAAATCTGGACTTTTAAATAAAGTCAAAATATAAACTGACGTGTATATCCTGACGTAAAGAATTACATCTGTGAGAGAGTTTGAGCAATCTGCTTGAGAGTATCAGACTAACAGTATCAGATGATTTTCATAGATTTGCATGCCAGAGCTATTGCTCAAACTTCATATCTCTCTGATTTCATATGATATACCCTAATGAGGTCATAGCCTGGAACTAAGTGTAGAAAAAAAAGGAATTATACTTCAGATTGATCATAATTCCAAATGAAACTGGCCAAAAGCTAGTATTTCCATAGGGAAAAGTAGACTTGTCTAATATGTAACAAGAATATTACAATAGCTTGACATAGGTATTCTGCTTCTGCTTTTCAAAGAAAGCCCGGAAAATATTGTTGAAAAGCTAAAAAAGGGGAAAAAAAGAACAATTAATCTGCCTCTAAGAAGGCCATCTTGCTAAAAGTGAAAGAACCCATAAAATACCTGGGACCTGAGAGTTTTGCAGGCGATAAATGACTGTAATAAATATGACAGGTGTTTATTTTCTTTCATGGCTACCTCAGGTACATTTCCTGATATTTTTCTTTTTTTTATCATAAGCAAAACTGAGCAATATACATTGATGGTTTTTATTGCAAAGGTGAAATTAAAGCTCATACAAAACTCAAAAAGTCTTTGCATGCTTAATTACGAATTGAAGAAAATTCATGCCCAGCAAAGATCTAAGCTGACCCATGTATTATTTATACTCTCCATCACTTTGCTGTATTTTGCTGGGTTTTTAAATGGATTGCTCTACATTTAATCCAGAGATTTTGAGGTTTACTGAAGCAGCGGCATTATCTCATGCTTTTGTGTGATGATCTCACAGCTATTACAGAAGTCACCCTATAAAAGTCATTCAGTTGAATCTAATATGCTGCACCGTATCTGGTAAGTTTTGTTTCAGCTTTAGCAAGAGGCATGTTGACACTAATAAATTGTTAATTTCAGAACCAAAAAAGCAAAAGCTATCAAAAAAGATGAATGGAAACATGAAAAGTAATTCATCCCCATCTGAAGGCCTAAAGCCATTTAAAATTTTCACAAGGACTTTCAGTCTTGCTACCTGATTGCTGGCTCACAGCCCATAAAATCACACTAGGCTTGTGCTGGATGCTCAGTAACTCATCCAGAGGCCACATGCAATGGTTACACTTCTAACAATTCCTTTCCCTGATTGCACACTAAGATCTCTTTCTCCATTTGGAGCTAATGCCAGAGTATTGTTTATCATTTAGCTGATCATACTGATATGACACATCTATTTTAATACTGTCTGTATGTGTATTGATAGCAAGTGCTAGCTCGCCAAGAAACAATTAGGAACCCTGTAGTGTAAGCACCCCAGTCCCATTAACCTCAGTGAATGACATTTGTGTCAGAATAGAAGGAGAGACTTTGGCCCTGAACTTATCAGACAGCTGGAGTGTATTTTTGTCTTTTTTCCACAGTGTCAGTAGACATAACATAGGTTTTGCATGGGTTTGCATAAATCCAGCTAGAAATGAACACATTACTCTCTACACATAATATTTTTCCCACATTTTTGGCTACAGAACCACTTTGCAAAAGCAGGGTTCAACTGATATCAGCAGAGAACAATTTTAAGATTTAGCAGTACTCCAGACAGGTCTGTATGCACAGGTAGGCTCAGCTTGCACACCATGTCTGTTGCCCAGACATGACACCCAGGACAGCAGGAAGCTCTAGATTTGCTCATGGGCTTATTCACCGTTCATGAACATCACTGATAAACTTTCGTGAGGGGGAAGGATTATTTGCTAATATAAGAAAGAAATTATGCCCAGCTCAAACTGATGTAGGGACAGTAAAATATACCTATTCCCATGATAAACCACGTGAAAGCCTGTCACAGTATTAAATAATGAATACTTAATAGGATGCAAGTTGCCCTTGAATGTACCATAATCTTGTGTTTGAATGCAAATCATAAAAGCAATTTTAAGCGTTCAGCTTCAACCATTAAAGGGAGAGCCTTTTCTTTGTCATATTTTGTAGGACTGCAGGTGCTAAAAGTGAAAACTTGTACGATTGGTTGCTGTGGTTTCTCACTTCCACTGCTGGCATTGCACTCGGTGAGAGACTGTGAGAAAGGGACTGGAAATGGAGATCTCAGGGTGGAGCACCTATTGCCAGGCAGTGGAAAACCTCTGGCAGCTTGACTTTTTTTTGTTGGATCTTTCTTTTCAGATTAAATTCTTTTCTGTATCCGTGTGCAGAATTTTTACTGGCCTCTCATCTCCAATACCTAATATATCATTGTATACATTTGGACTCGATAGTTGAATAGTGAATATTTTTTCTCTTAACATGTTCTGCACAAATTAGCACAATTTTCCATTGTCATTATTTAGTTATCTGTCTCCTTAAGAGCACTAACCTTTAGCCCGCTAGTCTTCTATGCTTTTCTGGAGAAGTAAATAGATGCATATGAATTTTTATTTCATTTTTAAGAGTTATCAGGGAGTTGCATTATGTTAGAAAACAGGTTTTTAATCAAATTTACCTTGAAAATGGAAATTCCGTGCATGAGGGATATATGTCAGAAAACTCACAAGCTCCACGTTAATTCTCAAGGTATTTAACTCAATGTTTCCTGTGTTCACATAGCAATATTTTCAAGAAAACAAGATGCCTTTCAGGTTACTTTATTCCTTACTTCTTAATGATTTTAAGAAATTATCTGCTTAAACACATTTGTTAGATTCATAATATATATTTTTCCCTCCTGTTTATCCTGCTGTAACCTCTGCATTGAATACAGCCTATGAGCGAACAAAACATATGTTCTTTCTTAAGAAAAACAAAAATATCCTGTAACTGCTGTTTAAACTGCTCCAGACACCTGGTTTTATACTGCTGTATGCTAATGTTTCAGGAGCACTACTGAAATAATGATTATCCTGCAGCAATTTGGTTGTCTCAGAGCTCTTGAAAATAGAGGATTCACACCTATGACCAAAGCGTTGGACCTTAAAGAACTGAACCATAGCACAGAAATTAAACATGTGTATATTTATTTAAACTCTGGCAAATACAAAGTAGTCCTGCGCCTACTAGTCCCACTATGTCCACTGTCCTAAAATAATTCCATATCACCTGCAAACTGTCATACTTGTTCTTAGCCATCATCCTGACCATTTTAGCAGCGAAAGGATCAATACAGAATGCTGACGGACAATATTTCTAACATTCTTCACAGGAAAAAAATCTCCACTTATTCCTACCCTTTGTTTCTTATCATTTAAGCAGTTGTCACTCAGCTGTCACTGTATGGCAAGTCCTTCCCTTTGACTCTGTAAGGGCACAGCTGAAGTGAAAGCCCAGCTACCCTGTACAAGCTGGTTTTACCCTTATTCACACAGTAATTCATCTTTCTTTCAAAGAACCTTATTGCGCTTGCAAATCATTTCTACATCTGCAAAACTTACAAACTCTTCCCCAAAGCATCATATCCGAGTATCATGTTCTCTATCAATTTATCTAGGCTTGCATAAAGACATCTAGAAATAAATTTCTGTTTAGCATCTGATGGGACAGCAAAGGTTTGTGTCATATTCTCTTAGTGTCTGTTCTAGTTCCGCCCAGGACAGAGATAATTTTTTTACAGTGCAGTGGCACACACCTCTATTCCCAGCAGCCAGGGAGGCTGAGCAGATCACTTGCTCCCAGGGGTTCTGGGCTGCAGGGGCTGTGCCAAGTTGGTGTGACCAAGACACGACTGCTGTTCGATACCATCTTACACCATTGCCAGGGGCTGGGGGAAAGGGGCTCTCATTTCTTGTAGAAGTTTTCCTTTTTCCACTCAGGACATGGTGTGGTGGGGAAGAGCAGGTCAGTATTTGTCCTGGGCTTTCCTTATACAGAGTTTCTTTGTCTTATTCCTTTTGTTATTGATATCGTTGCTGTTACTGTTCATTTACTTATCTCACTACTGTTCTCTTATCTCAACCCATAATTTTTGCCTTTTTGTGCCTTCAATTCTCAGAGCAGGAAAGGGGCGAGGGTGGGGAGACTGAGTAGCATCTGATTTTGGGTCGGTCTCAGGGAGAAGGGACAGCACTAAATTGGGGAGTGGCATCCCTAAACTACAACACTGCTGAAGCAAATTTAAGCAATAATTAACACTTCTTAATTACCAGTTTAGGATTTTCCTGTCTTTCACACTCTTGGAAATACCATTTAGGTACTGAAAATTTTTTGTTCCTTAATTTATCATTACAGAACAGACTTCTCCAACTCATGTTTCAGCTGGAGATATTTCTTCAGACTCTTCTTCAGTAAAGAACAATTTGTCAGTACAGTATTTTCTGTAATGAATACTAGTGCAAGGAATTCACTTTGGCTTTTGCAGTGATCAGGATTTTCCTAGACAATTCCTTTTATATCAAGATCATCCAACATTACCAGCTTCTTTTTGAAATGCTTTTTTCTTTGAATTTGCTGGAATTTTTTATTATTAGCATTTTTTTCTTTAAGCCAGTTGCTTAACAATTTTTGACCTGTCTAATGTGGTGTCTAAATGTGGTTTTTCATTTAAGACTGTGATTTTACTTTAAAGAGCTTAAGAGAACATATTTGCACATGAAGATTTTGAAACTATATATATTCCATACCAGAAGCACTGGTTTTTGTTTCATTTAAGCATGAATTAATGGAATTTAAGAACTGTGTTAAGGTAAGAATTCTGGCTTGTCTAGCACATCTCTCTATAGTGTTGGACATTATTGAAGCATAAAAATTTTGCTGCATTATTCGAAAAGGGCTAAAGACACTTGAGATGCAGTTCTCAGAACTCACTCAGCCTTGAGGTTTAGGCATCTGGAATACAGACACTCTGCTTCTGGAATGAAGTTGCTCAAGGATGTAAATTGTGTGCCTGTCCTCAGCCTTTCCTGCTTGGTGCGCTTTGAGATGCTGCACAGAAATTCAACCTGTGTATGTACATTTTCTTTTACTCTCCAAGATGTAGGTTAACACCTCAATGTGTATTCTGAATACTGCTTCAAAAATCTTTAAAACATGAAGTTGTAGATCTTTTTGTCTTTTACTAGGTCATTTAATGCTGACACATTTTCTCAAAAAAAAAAAGTCGTGATTAGACTTTTTTTATTATTGCTCTGGTAAAATAATTTCTTCTAGGTGTTTTTACATACTCTAAAAATAAAGTTTGAGCTTTAAAACTATATATTTATGCTTTGTTTAATCATATAAAGAATCAGAATATTACAGGCAACACAAGCCCATCATAACTTGAATTTGAATTTAATTTTAATCTTTGCCTCCATCCTTTCTATACACTCGTATTCTTTAAATTTAATTTTGTTAAGACTTTTAGTCACCAACAAGTGTGTCTTATTCTTTCTCTTGATTTTAATTTATATGAAATAAATTTGTTTCTAAATCTATTTTGTTTTCAGACGGTTTTATTTCTGAGTGGGGGTTATGTAGCATCTTTTAACAGCTCTCTGTCATGTTGGAGCAAGAGGTGTTTTACATTAAAGGATAGCTCCTAATTTATTGCTTGTTCAAGGACTTGCAAATACTTTGGAAGAGGTGGACAGAATCAGCTATTTGCAGATGTGTTCAGCTCTGATTGGTGGCAGTGGCTGCTGAGGGAAGAACAAATCACAAATAGGGGCTATCTGAAAGCAAAAAGGAGGTGCTCATTTGCATAAGTACAGAGAGTGGGCTGCGCAAAGACAAAGCAGAGTCCTAAATTTTCAACAGCGCTGTGCCAAAACTCAGCTTTAATTATAAACATTAACTTGGACATAGAACTTCAGTGTTGGCTTTATTTTGCAATCTAATCTCCTTAGTAACAATTGTGACATCAATACCAGTCCACTTTAGTTTTCCAAGCAAAAGAAATGGTGGTCATAATATTTAATAATGTCCAGCTATTAAGTAGATTAAACACATTTCCTAAGCTCTTCTGAGCTGCAGTGTGGTGCATAAAGAATGAGTTTTGCAACAAATACAAAGTCTGCTCTAAGATTCAGCCAGAGCTGAGCTTCTTTAGGCGATCCTCAAAGGGAGCAGCCAGATACAGAAGATGTTTCTGACCTCTGTCAGCATCTGCCATATCACTGCACAGCAACAGCTCAGTAACAGCCACTTTACCAGGAGACCTTTGGAATAAGATTTCCTTTCATCTTAATTTAGTTACTTTATTGGAAATTCTCATAGGGGAATCACCAGCCTTCAATCATGGTGTCTACAAGTGGATGCCACAGTTTACAAGATATTGTACTTTTGCAAGATCCAATGATTTAACATAGCACTTGTTTATTTTAAGGCACTAATTCCTGCAATTACATGGAAAAAGCGAAAAAGCAAATCTCAGGGTTTTTTTTTTTTTTTTTTTCCATCTCTGGGAACAAAACCAACAATAACAAAGACAGTTGATTTGGGTTTTTTCATTAGCCCTCTCCCACACTGAAAACCTTGAAATGTAATGCTTAATGTTTCCAAATGAAGAAGAATCATGGTGCTTCCAACTTTTAAAATGTGGTGTTTTTTAAAAGTTTCCATAAAGATGAGGAGAGAGCCTGAATCACAAGTCTTCAATTCTTGGGGTTAGCAGAACAAGGGCCTTTCAGCCTTCATCCATTGAAATTCATTGCAAGCAGTCTATCAATTTTTATTGGCACAAGACTGTGGCAGGGAGAGACACTTTCCTTTGCACCTGCCATGGCAGAAGACAGCCCGAGTAAAACTACTCCACTGATGTCTGATCTTGCTAAAACCACAAATCTAACTTGATTTTGGCATGAACCAAAGGAATTGCTCACTTCCATTGCTTTCTCTCCCATGTATGTTTTATCTTTTTTATCTAATGCTAACTTGCTGCTTTTTTTCCCCAGGTTGAGAGTTAGCTTCCTTTGCCATGTTTGTTTAACCTCTCTAGTCCATTGTATTTTCTCTGGCTTTACTTTTGGCAAGATCTTTCAGTGCAACATCAACATCAAATATAGTTAATATGATCTTTATTCCATTTTCCAAACCACTAAGATGTTAATTGAAAACAGCTTTTACACTGATCCTTCCATTGGCTTGGACAGTTAGATATTTTGCCATTTAACATTATCCTGCTTTCTAATCTCTCTGGCCCCATTTACTTAAATGGTTGAATTAAGTTTTCAAATTATGGGCCACAAGATTTTACTAAGTACTTGAGCTAAGATAATGTGTGTCAAGCTACTTTATTCCATTTTTTCATTAATTTTGAAATTGTCCTAAAGAGCATAAAAATGCATTGGCATTTATATTCAAATGTATTCACTCAATATTGCATACTCCATGTGCATTTAGGAATAATTTCTCTTTAATTTTTCTTTCTTTTCCCCTTCATTACTTAAAATATTTTTAATAGTATTAATGATCTTCGTATCACACTAGGATAAGTATTTTATCCCATCCTGTAAGTATTGAGGAGGAAATATTCAGTGAATTATGCAAGGGTAGATGTCTGGCATGTGGAGGACAGCAGGGCTCAGTGGCCATATCACTCATAACATAATAGTACTCCTAGGGGTAAATTCACTATTTTGTGCTTGGCTTTTTATATGTGCTTAATTTTTTATTATTTAACTTGGAGTTGAGATTAATTGGCAGGTTTTGCAGCTAGAACTGTTTGGTTTAAGATACATTCATTTCATTAAGAATGCATTTCTTTTGAAGTTAGATTATGTGTACCAAAACAAAACTTGTGAAGAAGGAATGCCAGTTTTGGTTCTCAGAATTGTATTGCAAAGTTCTGAGTGTCCAGCTGTCAGATCACAAGTCAAGGAAAAAAAAAAAAAAAAAGAAGCCTTTCTGAGATCTGTACACGTATAAAAATGGCCCATCAGGTTCAGTCAATATTGTAAGGAGTCAAGCAGCCTGTAACAATGATCCTGTAATACGTTCACTTTCAGGAACAGCCTCTAATGGAGACCGTGAGATTCATCTACCAGAGAATCCACTGGATGCAATCTGCAGAACGTGGAAAAAGTTGGAAGAGGGGGAAGGACAGACAGGTGCCTGTTTCACAGGGACTATGTCCCAAGCACAGGGAGAAGAATGATAATTAATTCTTAGGAAAACTATTTTACAGAGAATGCACAGCAGGAGAAACATCTAAATCTTTAACTTGCAGACCTCTCCTTACCTTAGGACAGCTTGCCCCAAGGGACTTGAAGAGAGGAATGGAGAAATAATTCAAAAAGAAGTGCTCAGTATTTTCCTCACAGAATTTGCATGAAATAGATCTGTTCTTCACAGCTGTTTCCTTTCATCTTCCTTTCTGATGGACTGTGATGTGAAGTGAGCACCTCCTTCCTGACAGTGCTTCCGCTTGGGCTTGCCTCTTTATCCCTCATATGGTTGTTCTTGTGGCAGCAGCTGTGTAAAGAGGCTGTTGTTAAAACGCTGTCTGCCAGTGAATTTCTCACACCAGCATTGCATCAGTTCTTGGCACTACTGGCAGCAGTGGTGGGCAGGGTGTTGCTTCCACCACAGTTTCTACTGTTAGCACCAGGGCTGAAATATTATAGGCCAGAACTGCATGTCTGTCTTGGAAGTGAAAGGAGTGCTTTGCAGAAAACAAGATTCACTAGCATTAATAGGGATTTTGGCTACCTATTTTTAATTCAGCTAATTAAATTATTTGGAGATTTTACAGCTTTCAAAGGTGGGAAATGTATTCCTTTAAGTCACTTTAAAATTCTCCAACGGAGCATTACATTATATGCATTAGAAGTTAAGGCAGAGCACCAATTTTTATGTGGCTAAATTTGCCACAGTATGTGCTCAACATGCTCGGATACTGGGAAAAATCCAAACAATGTGGTTTCTTAAAAATAATGAGGTTTTTTTAAAGTTAAAGGGGCAAAATGGGAAAAAAGACAAGGATTTTCCCAAAAAAAGTAGAAACCTGAGGCAGTAATATTGCTCTTAATTTCTTACTCAGAAATAAGGTCTTAAATATATGTTTGTACTGGAGTATGATAGTGGGCAAGCAGTACAAATGGCCTCCCAGCAATGGAGTGAGCAGGGTTCTCACCTTTCCAGTTTTCACCAACATTGCCTGATAAGGTCTTGCCACAGCTCTACCAGACACAAGCCCAGTTAATAAAACTGGCTTCAGTGGCTCACATACATGTTGTTTTGAGTTAGGAATAAACTTAACATGAGGAACTGTTCTGATCTAGTGTACGAAAGAAACAACTCCCTCTCTTTGCTGCAGATTTAAAGGAATGGAAAATTTTCTTTGTAGGTAGTTGTCTAAGACTCAACAAGCTGGATGACACCTAATGGGCTTTTAATTATTAAGACAAAAAAAGTACTCAAAATGCATTAAAACTTTATTAAAAGAACAGGCAAAATGCAATACATTTCAAAGCAACTGCTTGACTCCTTTATTCCCTTATATTTTAATATATTTCTTGTGCTGGTAACCTGGAAAACATGCATTTGTCTTCTGAGAGAAAAGGCACAAGAAGCCTAGACTAGGAAAAATAAGGTATTTTTTAGATGAGGCCAAAAAGATGACTTCCAAGCACTGTAGTCTAAATCAAAAGATTACACATTTAAAAAGCTCAAAGTTAAAGGAGTAGGAAATTCACACATCAGCTTTAATGTTTGTCCTTGACTATCTCCAGATATGCAGCATCTTCATTTCAGTCAAGAGGTCTGTCTATCAGTAAGACCTCCAAGAGCTGATTAGGAAAAATATCCTGACAGTAAGTACTTTGGAATATGCTGACAAGTAAAGAAAAAGCCCCTTCATTCACCTATGTAAAACTCACAATAGTGTAGACAGCCCTCACAGAGCCCCCCTGTTAGCATTGACTTTCTGTTAAATGCCATTACTTTGCTATGGTTTTGCTTAAAATGTGACTACAGTGACTGAAAAATGAATGATTCTCAGAGTAGAGAGCCTAGGATTTATACTGAGGGTTCCTATGCTGATACCATATCTTTATTTTCTATTGTCACTTTTTTTTCTGGTCCCTTTTGCCATTATGTACATGCTGACATTTCATCTTTATAGTACGGCAGCAAGATGGAGCATTTCCAAATGTGTGCTTTTTCACTACTGGACCAAGCTAGTGGTCATCCAATTTTCAGTAAATTCCATGTATATTGGTGTATTTCAAGGCTTGATGTACCCTTAAACCTGAATATAAATAAGCTTACCATTTAGACTGTTTGTCAGTTTTTGTTTTATGTATACATGCATGGGTTTAAGTAAAAGATGCTATGTGGTAAAAAAGATCTTGCATACTCATAGAAAGTGACTATCTCGAGATATAGACCTCTTTAGGAAATCATTTTATGTGCAATAATTAGGATAGATTAGTAACAAATGCTTTCATCTTAGTTTTTTGCCTATGTTGCATTTTAAAATAATTAAGAATCCAGATTGTTTCTGGTTTTCACCTTAATTTACTGGCACCCAGCAAAGAGGTCCACACTTTGATTTTAATCATGGCCAGACAGTATAAGACCTTGGCCTTAAAGGCAAGCTGAAACCCTGCTGTGTAATTTCAAAGCAATGTACTTCATGCTGCTAACCCTACAGTATGATTTCTGTTCTGCCAATGGCTCCAATAGCAGACAACTTCCAATTTGCACCTCTTGCATAAATCCACATACTGCCAATAGGTTTAGAAGAAAACCACAAGCTGCCCAGTTCAGCAGTCAGAGGTCTGTTAACAGATCTTTAACTATGATCTATTGTGTAGGAAAGTCTGAAATTATGGATGCAGAGTTTCACTTTATAGAGCTCTCACTTGGCTATGCAGGTTTTCTTGAGATAATTATAAGTGTTTATTTTGGCTTTTAACAAGTTTAATCACATTATTTAGCATGTTCTGATTTTGTCACTGAGGCAACCATTACTCTTGCACACAAGTTTTGCTTAATTGGCAGCAAGACGAGAAAATGGAGTTTAAAGCAGCTAATTGCACTAGACCTCACAGATGCCAAGATGTAGCTTTTGTAATTAAAACTTTTTACAAGATAGTTTACAAACGTAAAAACACTGTCTCTTGTAGGTACCTAATAGCTGCATCCTGCTTTCAGTTTTAACTCCCATTTTAAGTGACTAAATATTCTGGAAGTTCAGCTAAAGGACAACTGAAAAAGTATTTCAAAGCACAGAAAACAGAGATTGGGAGTATAAAAGCACAGAGTTCAGTTAGGCCCTTCACTTAGTTATCCAAATTCCAATTTATAAATAACCTTGGCTGCCTGTAGAGAGTAATTCAGTCTGTTAATTTCAGGCCACCACTTAAGTATCACGCTGTGCCAAATTGCATTTGATGGTTTTATAATGATATGACTACAATATACTAAAATGAGATCTGTAAAGGTATCCTCTAGTGGGAATTTCAACCCAGATGTCCAGTGGTAAAAATGAAATTCATATTTAGCAGATCTTTCCACTGCATCACAGGTATCTGTAACTATCCCATGTTACATAAAAGATACATTTTGCATTGAAGTTTAAAGTGTTTGCAGTTCCTAATTTAAATGGACTTGTGATTTTTAATGCTTGCTTTTTTGAGGTGTTTTGGGGTTTTTTTAAATCAAAGACTGGTTCTTGAGGCACTTCATCTCCCTTTTAATCTCTGAAGCATGGGACTACAGTTCTATCAAAAGTGAGTGAATTTGACGGATAATTGTTTCCCTAAAGGGAGTGTTATTTCTTGATCTTTGGCATGAACTAACATAGGTAAATGGCACAAAGGTAAATGCTTGCATCAGGATATTGTCTCATGAAAGATTTCCCTGGCCACAGTGGCATTTTCCAGTAAGCAGGACATCACCCCTCCTCCAGTGACCCAACAAAGTTGAATGCCTTTTGGAAGGTTAAGCTCTGTGCACAGGGGTCATGGGACTGAGCTGAAGCCGGAGCGCCTGTTTATTTTCTTCATGTGTTGAACCATGTTGTTCTCTGGGTGTGAACATAGCTTTCTAGCCTTCACAAATGATCCCAAGGAAAAGACCTTGCTAACCAGGACTGGGTTTGTTGCTGAGCTATTCCAAAAATTCACATCTTTCCAGCCAAAGAGAATACTCGTTTAAACACTGAATTGTGTTTTAAACTCCAGTAATCAGAAGCAAAGCCTTTACTGAAGTAATGGTTCAGTTACTCAGACACTTTTTCAAGCATATCTTAGGGGGGAAAGCCACTCAGAATGTATCCCTCTAGCATCAGCAAACATCATCAATACTGTAAAGTCTTTCCCTTTGTCTGCTATAATGCCCTGAATTACACCATGCAAAACAAAGCACCAGGAATGTTTTATATTTCTTGGTTTACGTCATGACTCCTACAGATTGAAACAGTCACACTATGCCTAAATGCTTGGAAGGAGGATTCTCTTTGTAAAAATTGTAGCTATGTGTTTATTTCTAATTTAACCATTTTTGAGCAATGTAGGTTAAAATTATCTGCAGGTTTAAATTTCAGACAATATAAGTATCTTCACTTTTAGGAGTCCAGAGGTGAAGTATCCATATCAAATAGATACTCTTACTCAGTTTCTTCCTTAGATAATTCTGAGAATCTTGGCATATCCTATTTTTATCTCCTTACAACTCCAAGCTATATCCAGTGTATAATTTCAACACCTTTCTTTCCTCTCAAAATCTTCCTGTAAACCAGGGGATTCTAAAAAAATTGTGAGTTTCTGCACTAGGTTAGTGCACCAGATTAGTGTGCAACTTATTTTTTTTTTTTTACAAGAAGCCCAAAAGTTATCCCATGTTGTATCCATTAATTTCAGCAATGATTTAGCTTAGGATTTTTCCTTGCTTATTTCCCAAGGAGAAAACTTCACTTACACATGATAACAGATTGAACATGCTGGGCCTGACTAGATTGAGTAACTTCTGGTTTCAGGTCAGAAAATGTCTTCAGGAAGAGTGTACATCTTCTCCTACAAGTCTGACAGTATAATATGTCTATCTTTTTTAGTAGTCATAATATTTACAATGTATTATTAATAATGAATTTCATCGTAATTCTATTGCTGACCAGACAGTGAACTTAAATACCTCATCAAACACATATTTTGATAGTTGCTGGAAAATGAGGCATTTTAACATAATGGCCAGCTCTATAGGATATTGTCAGATTTTTTAATGTTAGACATTGGATTGTACTATATGTATTTCTTCATGGAGCTAGTCCAGCTCTTGATTGATTTGTGGCACTAGTACTTGAGTTCTAACTAACATACACCATTAAGAGAAATTTAATAAAGCAAATACATTAAAGACTAATTTAAAAGTTAATTATAAATAATATAAATATTTCATTACAAGAGATCACTCTGGTGTGAAATTTAGTGCAATACCTTTGTATTAAGCAGCCTTAAAAATACGAAATTTATTTTAATTTTTTTTTTCTAAGATACACACTTAAGAAAACCATTGTGGAACAAGCAAAGGAGTTTCATTGTAAAACATCAAACCAATTTTGCCACCTATATTTCACCTGAATTGCCTAAAATTTTTGTGTGTTTTACAAAGCTAATGATAATGTTAACCTCTTCTCTGGTAAGTATCAACATCAAGCCTAAGTGTTGACACGGTTCTTCTTTTACAAATTGCAAAAAAAGGCACATAAACTATGCTGGCTTTTCTAGTGGTAGAGTTTTTCTCATAAGAAATTGAAAGATCACAGCTATTCTAACGATGATGCCAATTTTTATATAAGATGTCAGATCAGTGCTCAGAGTTCATTTCCAGTTATCTGGGGCTTCTTGGACATTTAGCACTTTTGTAAGAGGAAGAGCATTCAATGTACCAACCCTGCTAAGTCCAGGAAAGCTTATTTGAAAATTTCAGTTGCTTGTTCTTGTAAGGAATTGCTATCTTTAAGAATGAATTGTTTTTCAAGGGTGGCTAAAGTAAATATTATTTATAGCTCACATATCATTGGAATTCTTCATGTTATGCTAGAGTCCTTTGGAGCAGAACAGGAACTTAAAAATAGGTGAAAAGAGCTCATTTCATTTCCCTATTGATTCCTCTAAATGTGCAAATATTCGCATTATATTTTGGTCCAAAGAAATAAATTTTAAAATTCCACTGTCATCATCAGCCCCTAGAAGTAAACAAAGTTTTATGCATTTAGAAAGAACATTTGTATGCACATGAGCCTTCTATGGCATCCAGCAATGGGGTACACACAGTCTATCACCAAAATACTAGTATTGTACCCAACAACCTCTTGTAAAGCACCTGGTAGCTCTGACTTCAAGCAATGGCTGTGGATGTGAATTATGTGTGTTAAACTGACAAAAAAGCAAGGCATCTGCCATGTCAGGAGCAGACCATGTGACAGCATACTCACCCTTTATCTTTTTAAAGCTAGCAATAGTCAGACATTTTTCAGATCCATACAGACAGGTTTGGCAGTATGTAAGTGCTCTACCTGAATGAGGAGAAACATCATGGCTTGTGAAGCCTTTGGGAAGATATTTGAATACCATGAGCATGAGAGTGTTTTTCCTGGTCTACCTGTCTCTTTCACAGAGAAGGAACAGAAAAACTAAGCTGCCATTTCTACAAGCCCTGTGAGGTCCTATAAGCTTTGGGTACATGAAGTTTAATGAAGAACTGACTTTAAAAAAGAAATGGGAAAATTTTTTTTTTTCCAGCACAATAAACTATTTTACTTTAAATGAAATCTTATCAAAAACTGTATATTAGATTTTGATTTTCCAAGCAGGAATGTTTCTAATGGTGGTCTAGATTACCTTTTGAAAAGCTTCCATTTTCCAGAAGGTGTTTAATTTCCATCCAATTATTCTGATAACAGAACAAAATTCTGACAAACAGAACCAACCAGCTTTTAAAAAGGAGATTATATTTGTTACAGATATTTTCTCATTCTATAGCTTCTTCCAACTTCATTTTGTTTGTTTGTTTGCTTGCTTGCTTGCTTGCTTGCTTACTTGTTTGTTTTATTATTTTTTACTTTTAGCCATAGAAAATAGCCATTCAATAAATAATTACATAAGGAAAGGTATTGATATTGCATGTGACTACTGCTCAAAGATCAAACCTGATCTTGACCTACTGAACACACAGAGCAGAGACAGAAGGGTCCAGGAAAGGCTAAAGGGCTGTGGCTGGGACAGTTCATGCTTGGGCAACCAGGGGGAAAAGTGGCCATAATGTAATCCAGCTGAAACTCCCAATGACTACAAGACTAAGGCCTCAGTCAAACAGCAGTGCTGAAGTGTCCAAAATTTTCCAATAGCATTCTTTCTTGAACTGTGCCAGTCTGGAATTAGTGGAATAATTAAGAGAAATCGTGTGAAACAATACAAATAAACCCTCGGGGGCGGGGGNTAGACAACAATGCTTTTCCACTAAGTTATTTAGACTGACTCTATTGGAATGCAAATATTTATCCTTTTGATTTTGCATTTTTAGACTTGATAGAAAATAAGCACTTTGCAAACACCACAAAAAGCCTCACTTAATAATTTTTGACACACCTATTGTAAAGAGTCAGAAATGACAAAACACTGCAATTCACTAAAAGTTATCACTCCTGCTTTCCAACTCCTCGTATTTCTAATTGGTCTATTATATAAAAGCAATGTGCAAAGTCCAAAAAAATTTAAAATTCTGAATTTTCTATCTCAGGTATCTGATGTAAGAATAGTGAAGTTTAATAGCTTATCCCAAATTATGGCTGAAAGCAATAACATTTCTCTCAGCAGCAAGCAAGCACACAAAGGAAAAAAACAGGATTAAAAATAATCTCTAGACTATAATACAAACTAAACATGGGAAAATTTGGGTTGGCTGTTTAATTATGATCAATGAATAACTTTTTCTTAGTGAATTCAAAAGCACAGGGTGCATGAGACATGCCAAAAAGGGCACCCTGACCCCTTTAAGTTCTGCTATTAACCTAATAAGGATCTTGTCCTGGACAGCTGATGATTGCACAGTATAATTATAGAAACAAGGATAATTGCAGTATACATAGACAGTAGGGAATCTGCTGTTCACCAATAAGGGCCTGAGCACAATGACTCTGCTGACTTCAGCTCTTAATTGATTTTAAATAGGGTTCAAAATTAACAGCAGCTTTTAGAATAAACCTTTCAGCAAGCAGAATTTTGAACAGGTGAGACAATCCAATACATTTGACAACCAAATAATTTTGCTTCCACATATCTCATTAGGTTCTGTTTCTTCAACTCAGCCTCTACTCCAAGTAAGGAATAGGTTATGATTTGAACAGGCGCATAAAATACAAAAAATCTCAATGTTATGATTGGAACAAAATGTTGTGTGAACAAATATGTATGAATAAGTTAAATATCTATGGTCTTGAAAGAGCTTTAACCACTCTTCTGGGACAGCATATCAAGTAAATTAAATAGTCAGCCACATCTGTTCTGTGTTGGAAATACTGGGCCAAAAAAGAAAGTATTAGTTCTTGCCCAAGGTTTCAACATGAGAAATTGGTTATACCTTGTGTTAGAGGTTTATTTGATTATAATTAAGAGTGCAAAGCATCTAAGGTAGCAAAGCACACAACATGAGATGCTGAAGCTCTGATCAGTAGCAACTACTGTGTCCTGATGGGAGTGCATGTGGCAGGAGACAGAGATGCTGCTCAGCAAGTGTCACTCAGGCTCTGCCTGATCTTGGGGCCAAATCCCTGCCAGCTGCTGAAGGTCAGTCATGAGGACTCCTAGGGCACATCTTCCTGTTTCCAGTTTCAGGATCCAATTCTGTTCACTCTCAGACTACTTCAGGGTGTGAATTTAAGTCCTGTTGAGTGGGGATAAATTTGATTCAAAAGTGCACTCCTCGTCCAAACTGGGTGACAGGCACTTTTGAATAGTGTGCCAAAATAGTTAAATCCTCTTAAAAGTTAGGAAAACATAACTACCCAAGTCTTTGGAGTGGTCTTGCAAGTGTTAGCTTTGTAAATTATATTAATTTACCCATGACTAGCTTCTCTGTATAAGAATAGTAAATACGCCTCAATAGCATTTTAAATTATTTTTATTATGTATGTTCAATATTCAGTTTTCCATGCAGTTTTGTGTTTCCATAGAGATGCACTGTGTTTTGAAGAAAAGCCTCCCAGGAGTTATCTGATTAATAATATTAAAATTACTTAAACTTTTCTAAGTTTAAATGTTCTTTGCTGGTGAAAGCAACTCTTTATCTCACCTGGATGTGGAATAAATAGGAGAGACCCTGGCATGCATTTGGGGGAGTGTGAGATACAAATCTGAAAGGCAGCCAATCTTGAGGCAAACCTAAAGAGGGATTCAGCTTGTGTTACCATGAGCTTTCACAGTAAAGCCAGGCCTCAAGAGGAGATGTGTAGCCTTGGAGTCAAAGCAAATTGGGAAGGTCACTGAGGAATGCTGAAGGAATCTAAGCCTGGAAGGAACAGTCCTTCATTTCACCAGATCCTAGTCCCAACTAACATGTAGTAAAATGTTGTTCACAAGATAGAGCAGAGAGAACAAATATAATGAAGATCTGGTGTAGAACCAACCAACTGGTTCTTCAGGGTTTCACACTGAGAGTGGTTCTGAACGTGGTAGACAGAGGAAAATGCCTGAATGGCATTCCTGAGGGAATGAATGCAGAAGTAAATATATAGCAGATGGGAAAAAACTTGGGGACAACAAGTGCTGGGAACTTCATTTTATCAGGAAGGGGAACACCAGAGGAATAAAATTATTTTGCCGAATTTTATTGTATTATTTTACAATAATATTTTGTGAATATTAATGATGAATAAATTTTGGCTTTCTGCTAAGTGGTTTGTAGCAGAAAAGGGTTACTGTCCAATTGGGATTAGTAGAAGCAAAAACTAAAGTTTTAAGATCAAGCATCATTAATTCATGCAAGAAAAAATGCAGTATGATTACTGTGATAGCAGAAGCTGGTTTTCAACCAGCCTTAAATGAAAATTCAGGCAGGTATTTCCATATCTGTGAACCTAATGAACTAGTAAAACTATCTTAGCTTCCTTTACAAGACCAGACCAGAACTTGTCTAAACCAAAACCAAAATTTTAAATGAGCAAATTTATTCCTGTTGTCATATTGTGTCTTTCAAGAAAAACCTTTTCATATTTAAATTCAAATTTTCTAATTAACTTTTATGGATGTAACATAAGTCTTTTTTTCACATTCCAGTAACTCAGAAAACTGATTTTATCTCTTCTCCTTCTGTATCTGCACTAATTCTCATTACATTTTAAACTGAAAAAAAATTAGAAATGAAAGCACAGGATACAATACACAGATATGACTGACTTTGAATTATTTTGTTGTTTTGTATCAGCTATTTTTTCCTCACTGGGAACAAAAAAATATCCCACAGGCAAAACCAGTATTTCAATATAATTTTCCTTAGAAAAGGAACAAAAAGCTGAAATATTACCATTTTTTTTTCAAAATGAAATGTTGCAAAATAATTCAATTTGGAAATGTCTATATTTTTGACTTACTAAATCAAAATGTTTTATGTTCTTGAACTGAACCCAAACACTGTGTTTCAAGTCAGTTCAGCATTAAGCTGTTTCGGCCCATTGTGCCGCATGGGAATGTGAGCAGTGCCCCCCGGTTCCCAGGCTTTCATACAGGCCAGGCTTCTTGGCAAATTTTCTCCCATTGCACCACAGCATGTGACTCTAATGATGAGCCATATGGCTTGGACAGAGGGGAGCTCATGGTGCATAATGGGACACAAACTTTAGCAAAAAGACTCTACATTTTCCCTTAAAAAGCGTTTGACACAATTCCCAGCGAGCTTTCTTCAAAAGCTGTATTGCTAGAAAGGCTAGAAAAGGAGGAGCTGGTTTGCAGGTATACTGCTGAAAATCTTGAGTACATGAAAAGACAAGGAATTCCAACAGTTAAGAAACAAGGCTGCTTTCATGTCTGTTTTAACTCCTTTTAGATGGGGAGGAAAGTGGCCCCTACATATCTTGACAACACAGTAGAGAGGACTGCAATCTACAGAAGTCAAGGGGAAAAAATGTGATAATAGAACAGATGGGGAATGTGTTCCTATGGTGACTAGATACACTATATTTTCTGCTAAGATATACAAATGAAAAGTAACATGAACTGCAGCAAGGGAAGACCAAACATTGATTCTTCCTAGGTTATAATTATGGTTAGGGTGCTGCTAATAGTGATAGTCGTTATTAAAAGCCACACATCCATTTCTTGTTTAATATTTACCAGAAAACTATGATTACCAGAAAATATGAACTAGACAAAAGAAAAGCCATTTTAAAATGTAAAAATAAAGCCATTTTGTATTTGCTTTCAGATGCCCCACCAAAAAAAAATCAGCAGTAAAGATCAGAACTGTAGCGCCCTCAGTTACCCACACAAGTAGATGGAAATATCTGGATTTAGAGACCTAGAGAGTAGAGGACATGTTATTAAGAGATTTCTCATTAAGTTGCAGAAGATACATTGTCAAGGGGATCTTAAACCTTGCAGACACAAGGTTTAAGAGGTTAAGAAATGCCAGAATCATGGTTGACAGCGACCTTCTTTCTGTTCTTTGTGACGTAAATGAATGACATTCATTTTCTCCCCTTTATGAAAAAAAAAAAATCTATGCAAGCAAAAAGTTACAGCTGTGTCAAAAGCTTTCTCTACATAAACTTGGTCAAATTATGTCTTCCTTGGAAACATCTTCTCTGACACTGACAAAAGGTCAAAAGCCTTTGGATGAGAGCATGGTGCTTTTTTAAAAGACTCTCAATACAAGGTGGTATCTCTGCTTCTCAGGCTTTATTTCAGAAGATAGATATTCCTTCTTCTGTCCTGGGCAGGATGTCTGTTTCTGGCTTTGGCATGCACATGCAAAACTAGTTGCACAGAAATTGCTCAGCTAATGTTCAAGGCTCTCTGAAGAACGGAGTTGCCTTTTTATGTGTATTACTTGACTAGTCTTGGCATTGTCTTAATGTCATTAGTAATGTTTTGATATATGATAGGCAGTGATATACTTCCTATATAGTAGAAATAATAATGATGATATAATAAAGTGGAGAAAGATCTGTTTGGCAAGGGAAGCTAACTAAAATAATCTTACAATCACTAAGAAGCCTCTGCAGGGTTATAGTGGAAACATGAATAAAATTAAAAGACACACTCAGTGATATTTTCCTGGATGAGTCACTGAAAATGTGTGTGAATGCTAAGGGACTGGGATTATTGGGGGATATCCAGCTATTCATTTTGCCATGAGTCTGAGACAACTCACTTAATGCAAATGAAAGTCATGTTTGCCTCTGTGATGGTCTGTTACTGGCTTTACTTGAAAAAAGGACTATAAATTATGTTGAAGAATGCCAAATGCATAGCTCTGTGATTTCAATGGTATATGAGGGGAAGAAAGGCAATTGTAAAAATAATGCCCTTTTTGTTTTGCTTTCAGTGAGACAAGTATAGATGTAGTACACTCTTATATGTAGTACTCTCTTAAATTCTTCTCTTCAGAAATACAAATTATTTTATCTGACTGCCAAGGAAGGTTCCAATTGTCAAATCAGATTGGAAAAAGTCACATTTTCTCTCCCTCATGTTTGCTTTTCTCTAAACCTGCCTCAGCTGCACTTGCTGGGTAGTAGTAAAGAAGCTTGTCTGTAATTACAAAGGTGTTAATTTCAGCATTGCGTGTACTTTTTCCTTTTACTAGATTGGCATGAACATTTCACACTCTAATGCGTGCTGTAATTGGAACAAACTGCAACACCTACTACTAAAAAGTGAGCTCTTTGTAGCCATTGCTTGTCCCTTCCATTTAAAATTCCCTAGCCACACTTTTGCCTCCCAAGCTGCCTTTGAAGGCAGATTTATGTGTTTTAAGTACAATTCAAGCATATTGCAGGCACAGCAGGAGATTGTAAACAATCAGAAACTGAATTGGGGGGAGTCCTCAGAATCTCAGTGTGGCAGAACCTGGAAAACACCTGCAGCTTAAGTGTTTGCAGGTATATTATGGATGATTCAGCATTGCCAGTAGATGTTACTGAGGAACATCAGGCAAAACACAGAGAGCAGTGTAAGCAGCTGATATGGATGCTCTCCATGTACATGAATCACCATGGTTGAAGACATGTTTGACCAGCTCCCAGAAGATTCATCATCTTCTTTATTACCATCCTCTTCTTTATTATCTTTATTTGGTATGGCTGACTTCACAAGAAGATCTTTCCAAGCAATAGGGAAAACCAAACTCTGATTGGATCTAAAATTCAGTGATTACATATGTATCTAGATGGACTCCTGCTTGCTAATTCTGTATTAAACACCTATCAGAAAAATACTGAATAAATGTATTATAAAAGACTCATCTCTCTTGGAGTATCAGGTTTAAAATTATACACAGCATGTAACCAGAGACAGGAAAAAAATTACCTCTTTCTGTGCAAAAAGGCTATTTTGCCCTTCTGCATATATCTAGGACCACCCTCCTACTGGAGGAGGAAACACTAATGCAAATTCTGGCTATAATCTTAATGTTAGTTGTTGACTAGACTAAACACTGCAGACTTTGAACAGCTATTTTCCCTTTCAAAAATTGTCTTGAGCAATAACACTGTTTAAAGACAAGGACTACTGTCATCAGGTAGCTCCCATTTCAGTAATATGTCGTAATAGATAAGTTTTTGCTCTTGGTTTTCTTTATCATTTGTTGCATCTTTGACATAATTCTGCACCAGGGATATGAAATATTTTTTGACACTGCAGGCATGACTTTCCCTTTCTCCTGACAGAAGGAACTCTGGATGTCTTGGACTGGGCAAGGGAGCTGGAATCAAGCCTCCTTCTTCCTGGGAAAGTGCTTTAATCACTAACAAACAGTCACTAATCATGCAAACAGTGAAGGGTTACTCTTTCTAAAATTATTTTACTTAGTGAAAGTGGCTCTGGTGCTCTGCTTTGTGCTAAGCCTGCTGCTGCTGACAAAGTGTTTTGAGATTCCTCTGCCAGTGTGTAAGACACTAGGGCTCTCAAAGGACTTCCAGATATCCTAAACTGTTTTAGAGATTGCCTCAATTTGACTAAGGTTATGATCCATTGAGGGAATGAATAATAGGAAAACGTAGGATGTGTAATGATTAAGGTTGGTTGTTTTCGACATGGAAACCTAATCTCTGCCTAAATTTCATCCTAGACTCAAATGCTTTTCATGACTCGTAAAGTGAGTGTTTGGCAAATGACTACAACCACTATTGTTTATAGGGAAACATTGCTAAAGAAAGTCTGGTTTTCACTGGAGTAGCAGAGGGTCCCTCATTCAAGAATTCAGGCAGCTGATAAAACCAGGGGTAAAGCTCCCAATAAGAAGGTTTCATCCAAGACAATGTTATTATCTAAACTGGATTTCTTCTGCTGCCCCTAGTCTGATTGATAGGTCCTTCAGTCTTAATGTAGGCTCATTTTGTGGAATATGACCCTTCTTTTGTCTTTTCCAAATATACAAGCAGCTGCAGGCTTCCCATCTAGAAACTCTGAGCTAAGGAACAGAAGCACTGTAACTGCTGCTACAGATTGGTAAATCTAAGAAGGTGAGCCTTTAAATTGCATATGTCCTGAGGAAACACGAAGTGTTAAATCAGCCTGGGGTTTTTTAAATATTTTTGCCTTAAGAATCATACAAGAAACAAGACAGGTGATACCATTCTTGGAGACTTCTAAAAGTTAAACTGTGAAACATAATATTCAAGTTTTTAAACAGGGTGTTGCAGAACTGAACTTGTTCTGTTTATCCTTCCAAATGCCTAATTCTATCCTCTGAAATCCTTCTGAAAAATCTGTAGAGAATATCAGGAAATATTGGCTATACCTGAAACCCTTCTACAATGTTGTACTATTCCACTAAATGTTTATCTGGGGCTGTGAACCTCAGGAAGGATATTGTAAGTGGTTGAAAATTTATAGTTTCCACAGAAGAGGAAAAACATAATTTTTCAGTCTCTATATCTCAGAAACGAAATATGTAGAAGACGTGACAAAATCGTCATTAGACTAAAAAAAAAAAAATAAATAAATAAATAATAAATCAAATCCAAATATAAATTTAAAGAAAACAGAAACATATAACAGGAAAAAATTGACTTGTCCTTCAAGGCTTAAAAATGGTTCTGTATTTCAAGGAGATTAATAAAAACTTGCAAATTTTCTTCAAAAGCCTTTGACCCCATTTGAACGCTCTGCTCCCCAACAGAAATTATTTGCAATGTGGACATTTTCTCTATTATCAAATCTAATTATAAAAAGTTACTGATGGCTTAACTGTTATTTTTCTTCAGAGGCTGAAGGATTGTGTGTCTTAATGGCAGTGAGATTCCTCTCTCTCTCTCTCCCATGGTGGTGTTTCAGAAGGAGCTTTGACACCAGTATTTACATACATCACTGAATGGCAAAGGCTGTGTGCCTTGCAGATGGAAGAAGTTGCTTTATGGCTATTCATAAACGACCTATATGACTGATGTATGTGGCAAGCAATAATTGGCAGCATTTTACTGTTGATATATTGTTCCTGGTTTAACTTTGTTTTAATTTTTCCTCATGATTAAAATTAGATTATGCCAAGCTCACATTCTCATTTACGATAAAAGGAACCAACAAGAAAAGGGTTTTGTTTTTCCTCCTTAAACTCCCTTAAACCTCATAGGTTAAGTCATGGAAACCTATAAAGCTCTTTTAGTGAAAACATACACACATTGCATGTTGCTGGATTTGTTGAGGTCATTTGATATGATCTATGTTCTGCAATGTGTGACTAGATCTCATATGAAGCTTTTAAACAGTAGGCCCAAATGAACATTTTAAACATTTTAAATGAACACTTTAAAACAAATTAACCTCCAGAAGCATACATCTATTGCAATCTTTGCCATTCCAGTTGATATAAAGAATGGATATTTGATAAAAAATTAATGGCAAATACTCTGTTCAGTAAGTTGACCATTTATTCCACCTTTTTTACCATTGTGTGGAATTTTGTCATAAAAACACAGGGAAACTCTAGTTTGTAGTATATCTGAGCTAATTAGGTAAAAAATAGACAAAATTAGGAGGGGTATTTAGTTATATGGAATTGAAAAATAGGGTGAATGCAAACGCTGTCTGGTATTAAATTACCCTCATCATTTAAAAAACACCTGGATGGGTTCAAAAAATAAAGTAAGGCTGAGCAAAATATGAATTAATGAATAACACATTTCCATGATAGAATGTTTTTGACTACTATATAGACCTATAAATAAAACATGCTATGTGCATAGTTGGCACCCACCAATTGGCTAATGTTAATGTAAGTAGACACACATTTCTAAAGTCTTTTTATATAAAATGTGGCTAGTTCCTGCTTTCCATGCTATGTTAATGAATGCCAGGGAGACTATCGGCTGTATTTTAACTTTTTGTTTACTTCGTCAGACTCATGCTGAGAGAGCAGTAAGTGCCATTCCCATAACATAGGGCTTGCCACATGTACTTAAAAGGTCCATACTTACACAATTAATCACATTTTAAAAATTATTTGCTTTCCCACATTGAACACAATAGGCCTTTGTTACATTTAACACACAAAAGGAATGCCCTAGCTGCTAAAATAATATGATCGCATAGCACTGGCTACAGTAAATCACTAATTTTTAATATGTCTGGACTGCTACAGGCTCCTGATTATCTAAGATGGTAGAGGATAATCTCCTGGAAGAAGAGACTAGGCATTTTAGCAGCTTTTTTTTGTGTAGAAATCTGCTGAGAAGTTACAGACAAGAAAATGAACCACTGGCAGTTGAGAGAACAGAATTATCTCAAATGTTTCGGTATCATCAGCAAAAAAAATCCTCCACCAAATAAAAATGGCAAAATAATGACAAAAAGCAAGTGGACTTAATTGAGAAGTACAACAGGTCATGCACAGCAATAAACAAATGCCAGTTAATCCATTAGTTAAGGAGTGGATCTGGGATGAAGAACCTGAAGGGGTTTCTGTGCTTGTTAGCATTCAATAACAGATGATGAGGACAAGCCTAGGATGCATTCTTCCTGTATTGGTGAGAAGAAGGATCATCCAGAGCCTTCTTCCTGAAAAGGCAGAGAAGCAGAAGACCATCATAGCATTATTTCCAGCGTAAGAGAAATGGCATTGAGAGAACAATGGTGGAAGCAGTAGCTGACAGTGCCACATTCTGCACCTGACTGCCTTTGTTTGGAATAGCAATAAGCACAAAAGATATTCTTTACAAAGCAACTTCTCTGTGCTTAGCCAAGCCTAGGGAAAGGTTGCATTGGAAGAAATTTGATTATAAGAGTGATAGGCCACAGTGAGAAGCTCATAGTAAAATGGTACCACAAATCAAAAGAAAGAACTCCATGAACCCTCAGCAAAAAAAATCCAAGTATACGTGGCAACATGGAAAGAACTTGATTTGCATTCCTGGCAAAACATATTTGTCTTTTTAGATAAAGTATTGGACCTCTATTGGCGTATATTTTTGTATCATCGTGGAGCTTCTTTTTTTAGATGTTAGAAGAGTAAAGACAAAACTTTCTGCAGCAGTTACTGCTGCTGCAGTTCCAACTGATGTTGGAACCTGCTTTCACCTTGCCCACAAGACCTGAGACTAGTGCAGCACATTCTGTTGTCAGTGCAGATAGTAAAAACGTTGTTGCCCAAAGTGTTAAAGTTCTAAGAGATATTATTTACATTAAATATGCGCATGGTTAAATGAACTACTGAGGTGTCAGTTTTAGACTGGCTACTGTACTTATTGTTCTGATTTGGAAAAATGCAGGACACTATCACTGATTACTCAAGTATGTTCTTCTAATATCTTATATTTTTTTTGTCAAAACCTATGACAGCAATAGGATGCATAATGAATCCTAGATCTTCAAATTAAAATGAATAATATAATTTCCAGGCTAACAGACTGTACACAAACTATATCCATGATTGAAATCTTGGGCATGTT
Source organism: Hylia prasina (assembly GCA_013397195.1). NCBI lineage: Eukaryota > Metazoa > Chordata > Aves > Passeriformes > Sylviidae > Hylia > Hylia prasina. The sequence continues at coordinate 254,231 of VYXD01003405.1, forward strand.
CTACTGCTAACTAAATTTGTGAAAAGCCAGTTGGATAACACTGCAACTACTAAATTTACCATGGTTGCATAATGTCTAGGCAAAAACAAGGCCAGGAATCAGAGATTTCTAAGTCAGATTGACAGCAGATAATTTTCCTTAGTAATAAAAAAATGTTCCAATCTTTCCTCAAAATCTCTATTAACAGCATTAGGTGACCTTCCACATTAGATGAGAATGAGGGAGAATTTGAACTTAGCTGCTTAGAAAAGGAGAAACAGTAAGGTAGAAAGCAGAGGACAGACACTACATTGCCTATCAAAAATAGTTGATTAAACTGAATGCAAATCCCTAACCCAACCTGACAGTAAAGCTGTTTTCTGCCTTCTCAAAGTGGCAAGCAATCCATCGCACGTATTTGGAATCCTGCATAAGAAAATGTGGTGAATATTTGGGTTTGGCTAGGTTTTCTGCTCTGTGTAAGTGAGAGGTAAGACTGAACTGCAAAGCAGTATTCTTTGAAAGGTTCCTGTGAATTTACTAGGAAAGCACACTCCAAAGGGTTATGAGAACTTTGGGATCCATTGCAGGATTGTTCACAATGACCCTTTCCATTATTTTATGGAACATATGGACCTGGCTGTCAATTTTAATAGGGACGACGACTTTGTTTAACACAGAAATGTATCTTTAATGGCCAAACCTGTAGCTGTGAGCCTTCTGTAAAAGTTTCAGGCAAAGATATTTGGGGAAATACTCTTGAATTGAGTTCAAATCCCGGAAAGGATTGAATGTCAAGCAAATTTTTAAGTTTATGAACTACCCATGTGCCCATGGATTATAAGATTTCCTGATACCATGGAACAATGGAGTTATAAGAAAGCACAAATGGCCAGTATCTACAGAGAGAAGGCTTTTTTCACTTTATTTGACTGATTGAAGGATGGGATTAGGAAGCAGGACTTGGTGAATTCTATTTTCAGCTCTGCTACTCATGCATTGTGTAACTGCACAAACCACAGCCGTATTAGCAAGACTTGGCTTTCTCCAGTTGCATTCAGTGTAGATCCATAGTAGCACTCTGAAAAGCCTGTGGTCCGGGTACAGCCCAGCAATCAAATGAGCGGATTCAGGCCCTCCAGCCGAGCTGGTTCATTCTCCATCCAACATTCTGTGGTCACCAGGGGAAATAGTGCTCTTGGAGTCACAAGAAGCTTCTGTAGCTGCGGGTCCCCAGTGGCTCATGGAGTTTATTTTCTTTTTTAATTTAGTGTGGTCTGGCAGCCATGGAGGCTACATTCACCTGGGTCAAGCCCTTAATGATGCAGGGAGTAGTACTGGATTGATTAGAAGCCATCGCCCAGAATTCACACCCAGTTTATAGGTGGTGGTGAAGTCCTCAGAGAGTAGTAAACCCAAAGTCTAGTGTGCTGTTTAGGTTCCCCACCAGCTGCATCAAATAGGCCATCAAATTAGTTTGACTTTTTTCTCCCATCATTTTACAGTGTTTACTTCCCGGAAGGCATTATCTTCAATAGGATCTACACTACCTATTTTAGATGAGTTTTCATATTTGTTACTTACTGCTCACAGATCCATTTGCATTTAACAGAGAACCATCAGTAGGATTCATTAACAGTTCAATAATGTAGGATCAGCATTTTAGTTTATTTTGTTTGTTGTGCATTTGATTTCTTTATTACACTTTGGTAGTGCTGCAATAAAGAAAGCATCCTGGTGTTTTTTCTATTTGTTTTATTAAACCTCTTTGCTGCAGGGTATTTGGCAGTTGTCATGTAAGTTCCCTTTTAATATACCAGCTGTACTTCATGCTTATTCATTTCCTCTATCCTTAAACATTCCTCAATAAACTAACAAACTACTTATTAGTAGTAACTTAAAATGTAAAATTCGTACACTGCCTTCAGTGCATTGGAAGCTGCTGTACCTTGGTTTTCTTTCTGATGGCAGAATCCCAAATTTTTTAAACACTGTAAATGAGTTTTTCAAAACATTAAAATGTACATTGTTACCTAGGCAAATACAGCAGGTACATTTGCTTTTTTTGGAGCAGATAGACTAAAATATTTGGCAGTCCTTCACTGAACTGGTCTTTCCTTATTTTCAGCATTATTTACATGGGTTGTCTATCAACATAGCTTCTACATGAATAAGCATATATTAAACAATTTTGAATAGACATGGATAAATAATTTTTCCCTTGAATTTGTTTTCTAATTGATGAAAGCTCCTCCTATATGAAACAATTTAGAGTCCAAATATAATTTATAATAAAATTCTATTTATTCTGAAAATAAATGTAGATTTGGTGCAAATTTTACGGAATGTATATGCTCTTTATATGGTATTTCACACAAATAAAATTATGAGGTGGAAAAGGTACATATGAAAATAAAGTAATAATTCTCATTATAATATTATTTCCCTAATATTTGAGACCTGTTCTATGAAAGTCTGCCCTCTGCAGAGGCTGAGCTTTAAGCCACAAATACACTGCTGAGGGGCACTGAGCTCCTGCTTCTCCTGCAGAAGTGCACCCAGATCCCATCTAGCAGCCCTGAGTGCCTTTGAAATTCCCCAAATATACCCACATGGACACTATATAAAGATTCCGCTATTTATTCTAAAAGTCCTTGAACCATTCTGAAAGGCAAGTTGTTTGGTAGTCCTATCAACACAACCTACAGTTATATACAAGGAGCATGGCCTGTCTTGAGCTATTTTTGCCATTACCTTCTAATAGGTTGGGACTTTCCTAACTCTTTGCCTAGGTCAGCCTACAACCACTCTGAAGCCACCCAAAGCACTGGACAAGGCAGATTTCAAAACTGGACCCTGACTCTCAAACTTGTTCATTAAACTCTGCCACTCTAAACTCTTTAAACAAAACAGCACTGCTCTGATGACTATTCCCACAGGACAGTTCACCCACTGCTCATCCACTTGACAACCTCTTCAGTTCCTCCATATTTCACTGCTTTTAGACCACCACTTGAGACCATGCCAAAACTTTACTGTCATAAATCTGTATATCTACTGCTCGTTCCTATTCAATGCCATTAGCAGAAAGAATCAGATTAATATTTCTTGACAGTATTTATTCTTGACAAATCCTTAGAAGTTGCTTTTTATAATCTTGTATTTTATTTCTGCTTACAGACATTATTGATTCTGGTCTCTTCGGGAAATGGAAGTCAAGTTGATTGGACTATAAGTGCATAAAGCCTCATGCCTAGAAATATAGCTAGGATTGTGGACTTAGGCCCAGCCACTGCAGTATCCATGAAGACTTGAGATGGACGCAGAGTCCTGAAACCATAATCCACTGGTGTGATCAAAACCCAGTTTTTTTCTCCTCACCCCCCACCATTCAGCCATGCAGACATTCCCTGTGCTGTCTGCTCCCTCCCCTTTTTGACTTCCTCAGCGCTACTCAGGAATTACCTTAAACTTGTTTCAGAGAACATTTATGGTTGGATGGTTGAAGATATTATGAAGTCTCCATCCTTCTTAGGGGATTTATTTTTACCTCTGTACCCTTCCCTTCCCTTCCCTTCCCTTCCCTTCCCTTCCCT
>VYXD01003405.1:257868-313447 GCA_013397195.1 Hylia prasina
CCCTTCCCTTCTTCTCAATTCCTTTTGCTTTGGGGAAGACCAGGATCAGAGAAAGCAGTATCTACATATGAACTGAAAATAATGACTCCCCATGTTGCTCTTCCTTCCTGGAAAAAGGAATTTTGTTGTCTCAGGCAGTCTGCCAGGAAAGACCAAGCTCCACTCTATTGAAAACATCACTAAGGACAGAGAAAGCTCAATTGCTGAGGAACTGAGAGGGAGAGCATCAAGGGGGAGACTGCAGCTTTGAGAGGCAAGGTGGCCTCCTCAGCATCTTGGATCCATCTCCTCAAATTACATAGAAAGAGGGCGACTAAAAATATTCAACATTGTGCCAATGAAGAAAACTGACAACTAAGATGATGTGTACTATGATCTGTTTGGGTGAGTGGGAAACAGAGGAAAGAGGGAGGCATGGGATTAGGCTTCTCTTGGGCCAGACTGTTCATTCTGTAGCCTTGTTTGGGATCTTTTCTTAGGGGGAAACTGTGATGTGTTTGTTAGAAGTACTTACGATAAAGGAGTTGCAGAACAATAATGAATATGCATCTATAATTGTGTTATAAAAAACTAGTATATTTTTTGTTTAACCTCATTGCTCCTCAGTTGCTTCTAGACAGAAACAGGGAACAATGATCAATGAGTTGCTTTGCTAATCATTTAATAAACATCCTTAACCTAACCTTAAATGAATAAATGACTAGTGAAATGACTGGAGCAAATGTCATCAATCAATCTCATATACTCAATATGTAAGCTGTTTCGATGGAGAAAAACATATGGTTGTAGTTTAAAAAGAAAATCCTTTGCAAAACTTCGTACAACGTTGCTTAAATTGAAGCTAATCTTTGACATAATCCAATATGAAGAGAGTGAGAAAGATTTGTTTCCTTCCGATGTGATTAGAGAATTTAGCTTTGAAAGAGATATTTTCCAAATATTTTCTAAATTGCAGTAAAGTACTTTGGTGGGAAAAAGAGTAACAGGGGAAACAAACTTAAATAATATGTAACAATTACTGTGGTTAAGAAAATTAGTGTGATTGAAAAATTACCTCTTAAGAAGCAAGAGCCCATAATATCTTCTATCTGCAGTGCTTGAGGTCTAGGAATACTAGTTATCACTAAAGATTTAGACCATCACAATGCAGGGAGTTATATAAAATTCTGTGGAAAGAATTGCCTGTAGCCTGAACTGCAGCACTGCTAGAAAGGCTGACATCAAGGCTTTCCATGTCACCACTGCCAGGACAGGAGCAGGAATATGTATAAGATATTTTGCACTCTCTCCAAAACTGCTTGTCACCAAGGCAAAGAGAGTCCAGTACAGCATACTGCCCATGACACTTACTGGAAAAGGCAAGAAAACCATTGGGAGAGCACGATTACAAGACCCACACTGGATTATGAGACAAAACTGGAATTACATTTTTCCAGGCATATCATGGTGTTTTCATGTAAAAAATTCTTCATATTAAGTGAAAGCATCAGTGTACAGATTTGCTCAGTTGTTGTGCAATGGAAAACATTTTTCATGAGCATCTCAACTCATTTTGGCTCCCTTCTGCTCTCAAACTTCATAGCTCAGGAGAATGATATGTGGGAAACAGTTTTAAATGTAGGTATTTCTTTTGTCTTTGCTTGGAAGTGGAAGGAGACCAAATTAGAACTGAAATATGTAAAAATGGATATGAAAACTGTAGTTGTGTGATGTATGATGTGCTTTGAAAATGACCAATATTTATATGTGCTCTACTGAGAGTTATGCATCAAAATTGATGAGGAAATTTCCTGTGCCATCAAAGGGAATGCCTTTTAGGATACAATCTCATAAACTGATTCATGCCTTCTTTTTAAACTGCTATTCCTAATTTTATCATAGCATTTCTTCAGTATTTTCCCATCTATATATATCCTATACTGATAGTGTAAACAGAAGACCAATTTAAGTACTTTAAATAAAAACTTAATTTATGAGAAAAGAACATAAGAATTAGTACATGATTTAAGCTCATCTCTGAAAATATGGATGCAAAGATATTTTAACCAAAAATTCCTCTGCGGTGCTCCTGCTTCAAGTCTTCATCTTGCTGTTGACAATATGTAGTGTATTAAATAGAAAACGGAGGGTTGTCACCAGTGTTAGTTCCGCAAGATTTACTGCTGCAGTGAAACAAACAGCAAAGCTGATTTGACTAAGAGCAAATGTCACTTCATCATACCAGATCAGTGAAATCCTAAACAAAAAATAGGGGGGTTAAATCTTAACATTATTACAGGCCAAAGTTAATTAATTTCCAGCTAAAACTGATTTACCTCCTAAGTAATTTGAAAATAAGATGGTCACATTCCTAGACCACTCAGGCTTTATCTATCAAAATCAATCAACATCACTTTTTAAAAATACCTAATTAATTTTTAATCTGGTATTAGTTGTCTGGGAAAGTGTTGCATTGTTCCTGGCTTCAAACAGTAAGAAAAATTAATAGTTTTATTTTAAATAAATCAAATGTTCATCATTAGAGCAAACAGACAATAAACGTTAGAGCAAACAGAGAGTCCTCTTAAATAGAACTATTTTTAAATGTGCAAATTTGAGAAACACAAAATTTAAAAAGAAGACGGAAAGGAAAATGATCTGGGGCTTCTAAGCTCATATAACTATGAAAAGAAATATGATTCATGTGTTCATTTACAGGTTTTCTTCCTGTCTCACATTGGGCAGGAAACACAAATTCTCCGTTTCTTGGGGTTTCAGATCATAACTTTTCACACTGAAATAGGATGTATAGCTTTCTTACTAACAAGAAAAACATGCAAATTGGATTGCTTTAGTGGAATACCAATACTCGTGAATGTCCTAAAAGCTTGAACTTCTTTGGTGAACTTTGGAAAGCTCTGGAAATCATGATTAATGTCTAATCAGAGTCATTGTAAAGGGAAAACTGAAACCCACAGGCTCTATTCAGAACTTTCTGGCATTCCCCAGGTTGGGAATGCCATCGTAATTGTTGCTTGCCTAAGTGAAGAACCTTCTCAGGAGTGTTTGGGAGCAGGGCTGTCTGCCACAGCTAATAACTCACTCAGTATCTACCCCTCCAGAATCATAATGCTGCGGCCCCAACCGCGCGCCTGCTCTGTATGACAAAGAGGCTGATGAATGGTAAGAGCGGGCAGAAATGGTAATGAGCCCTGGGATTCAGGGGGACACTACCCACCTTATGTGTTGGAAGAATTTATGAAGATAACATGACATACTAATATATTTTTACAGCCCAAACAAGATATTTTATGCCAGCTGTGGGATCCACACATAGTTTATCAATATAACTTCCAAGACCTTTCCCCTTTTTTCCTCTGTGCTTGAACATTTTGTTACTATCAAAGTAGGTAAAAGCAAGTTGCTAAATAGAAAACTTGCTAGCATTTTGCTTCTTTTTTTTATCTTTTTTATCTTTTCATATCCATTTTGAACAGTCACATAGAAAGTACAATTCCCTTTATGCAAAAAATCTCTTCCTTGCAATTATACTCTATCCTGCATTTCTCTCCTGTAACATTGGTGCATTCAAAAGGTTCTGTACAATCACATCATTCTATGTTGCACAGACTCTTCAACATTTTTTTTTAAATAGAGATAAACACCATTAGATTTGATTTTTGCTATAAAACTCGTGCAGCTAACCAATCTGAAATGCTGCTTGCAAAACAGTAATGTTAACATTAAATTCTTGACAGTCGTTTGCTGCTATGAAAAACCAGCCAACTATCTCAGGACTATGTGAAACATAACATATTTAATTTACTTTATGCTGATCAATGAGCTCATTTTCAAGTAGCTGACTTCCTGTGTTAATGGTTTACCAGATGTAATCATTTTAAAAAATAACATTTTTTAAATGCAGAAATACTATTTGAGCACTAAGCAATGAAGTACATAAAAAGTAGCCTGACATTTCTGTAGACTATTTTCTCTAATTCACAAAACACAGAAACTATAACTGTGTGACAGTAAGGAATTCCAGATTTCAGAATAACCATCCAAGCAACAGTGACATAAAAATCCACATCATGCTTTAAAATATGGATTTACTCCAAAACCACATGCATGCCAAATTTAAAGCCTTCCTAACTGCCTCTTCCCAAACCCCTGATCATTCCACACCTCTGAGACAGGCTCAGGGAACTGGGTTACACTGTATAGGTCAGTATTTTTTTGGTTTGTTTTGTAGACATGAGCTCTGGCGGGGAGTCTTCATGTTTAACTATTACACAAGCAAATAAAAAGAAAGGTGCAGAGCGTAAAAAAAAGCCTCTTGAATCTGGTTAATATACTACATTTATTTAAATATTTATTTCTATTTTCCTTTCCATTTCCCTTTTCTTCTATTACCATTTATTTTCTTGTAGAAAAGAGACATTAATGAAAAGAAAAAATAAAACAGAAGAAGTTGCTGTGTTGCTTTTCAAGTGGATGACAGTAAGCCCACAGACTGTCTTTGTTTGAGTTAGATAGAAAGGACCCAGGATTTTAGACAGAGGAAATGAGTAATTCAACATGACCAGGAAAATGGATATTTTGATACATACCTAATTTTGTTTTATGGTGCTTTATAATGCATAATCAAATTCCACAACATTAAATGTGGATTAAGTCAATGGTGAAAACAGATTGTTAATGAAAATATAATAGGTTTATGCTCATTTCCCGTGAGATTACTCCTTCACTGTACAACAGGGTATAAATTTATTGTGATCTAAAGTGAAATTCTATTTCTTGGACTTTTCAAAGCCAACGATGGTATTCAGCCCCAGATTTAAAGGAAACCATTAGTCTTGGTCTGTCATGTGCATCAAGGTTTAGAAGGCAGTACACTGTTACATCACTGAAGCCCTGCCAGATATCCCAAAAGGAAAGCTGAAGAGCCATACATCTGGCCTGCAACTTTGCCAGATACACTGTCATGTCTGTGGCCAGGGCAGATACGGTGAAAGGCACACTCTGAATGTCTTTGCTCACACCGCAGAGGTGAGAATGTGATGGCAGAATTATACTGAGGCCGATACAAATTTCTTCTGGGAAGAATTTCCATCCTAACTGACCATGGCCATGACCCAAATCCCACATCAAGGCTTTACCAGTGCTCAGGAGTGAGGCTACACATTTCTTAGTGTGGGATTAGAGTCCAAATACAAATTGAAATTTGCTCTGTCTTCCTCCATAACCCGTATGTTTGAACCATATTGTCAGCATCTGTTTAGACAAATCTAGAGAGTCAGGAATGTTCCAATGTAACCTTGTTTTACTAGAAAGACAGTAATTTATCAAAACTTAAATTTTATGGCACCATGCCAGCTTTTGTCAAAAAGCTTTCAGGTCCTTGATAGTTTTCAGTGAGATAAAGAACCTGCAGACCTGAAATCTAGTCCACGTCACCATATCTACTGTAAACTGGGTTATCGGACTACTTTTATTTGGTGCACAACTCCTCCTTTTTAGTCTACAAATTTTATTTAATTGAAGAAGAGTTTGTCTGTTTCTTTGTACATTCTAGACATCTGGTACACTAAAAAAAAAGCCTCAATAATTCAACTGGGCTGTTGAACATATGAAAATTGTGAGCAAATGACCACTATATGTGAACAAATGAACTGCTTGAACATGGACTTCTACCAAAGCATTCCCACAGAAATTTGTGATGCCCAGTTCCCCATGGAAACATCTAGTATCCATACCCAAATATATTGCCTTTAGTCTCTCTATACATTGCCCTATTAAACTATATCATTCTTCCCAGAGCAAAGCAACTACAGTTGGATGGATTAAAAAACATATCTTGTGCACCTGGATATCTGAGACTAACTTATGGGTCCCCCTGTCCAAGTCAATGCTTCCGACCTGCAAAGTCTGAGGAGCACCTTCCAGGCAATCTTGTGGGAGCTGTCTGCAGTGAGCATTGCCACAAGGCACACCTGTGAGTTAGGCACACCTACAATTCTCCTACATTCACAACTTATCAAACCTGTTATGTTCACCCTGGCCTGCTTTCAGTGATAAATACCTACAAACTTAATTAATTTCCCTGATGTAGCAAATGTTCCAAGCAGGAAAATATTTTTAGCTCCTTCCTAGTTAATTCTTAGAAGCAGGAATTATCCATTATATTCCACACTGCCAACAACAATGGTCTATAAATTAATAATAAAATAATAACACACAAAATAAGAAAAAAACTTGAATCTTGTTTCTATAATAAACCACTTAGCAATGTAATATAAATACTAATGAAAGCTTCTAATACCTCAAAAATCTTGAAGTGGCTCCCAGTGTAGGACAATTTGATTGAATGAAGATCATTCATTCCTTTTAATGTGTGTTTGGGTTTTAGTGGTATAAGCTTGTTGGAAAACGGGTCTCCCAGAAATGTGGGGGTAGTTCATAGATCTGGAGTAGCCTCTTTCTATCTACCAGTCCCTGCCAAATCTCAGGCACATCCAGTTAAGTCCACACAGGTGCATTGCAATAATATTTTATTGACACATTTCTAAAGGGACTGGCCATAAGCAACATTCTTGCATTTCCCTGTCCAAATTTGTCAGTGTATCAACAACTTTAAATAGATATGTGGATTATATCTCTCAGGCAGCCAGGAGGAGTGTAGCTGTTTCTGTTGTGCAGTGATGCCATATGCAACCTCCATTTACTTGCTTCCAAGCTTGTAGTTGAAGAAATTTTCATATTCTTCCTACATGCTTCCTTGATAACTTTGTCATCTAGCTAGCTTTTAGTAATTTTGTGATACTAATTCTACTGAGATCACGAGTTACTAATATTTCTAAGTTCTAAAATATTTTATGCAGATATTAAGGAAGGAAAAAAACATTATTTTATAAAAAATCAGTGTTTATTCACAAGGTTTACTCTATTTAAATATAAAATATAAAGATGCCTTTTGATTTCATGTATAAAAAGAGAAAAGAAAATCAACACTAAAATACAGACGCACTCTTGGTCTAACAGAAAAATATTGTGCAGATGACCAGTTACTACCTCTGACTATAAGAAATCTACGGAATTTTCTACCAGTTACTTGGGAGAACATTTTCTAGATTAGTGAAAATCTTTGTTTATTTTCTGGGAACTACAGTTTTATAGTAGAATGTTACTGGCAAGAAAAGAAGTATGCACGTTTTTATAGCTAGTGTCAAGGTGAGTTCTGGACCCATAATAAGATCCAAAGCAGAGGAAAGAACAGACAAATATCATTAGAAATAATTTCTATACTCACACAAAATGTATATGAATGCTTCTTCTCAATTACATGCAGAGCAGTGTTTGTATGTATGTGTGAGTGAGTGCAGGCACTTTGGATCTTTTACTAGACTGTATGTAGAAGAAAAAAAGGATGCTGTAGGATGAAAAATTCTGTGGAAATCAGTTGATAATTGTATGAGGAACTAGCAAAATTTGCCTTCCTGTTACAAAGAAGCTTTAGCAGTAAGTATGGGTATGGAGCATCACCAAGAATGTCAAGGCTGATTGACGTTATTAAGTAACAGGAGAACACTGTGCTTTAATAGACAATGCAGAGAATTACAAGAGTATGTATGATATGGATCCATAGCCTTGATAAGTAGCAGTTAAGTACAGTGGAGTTTTTCTCACAGTATGTCTTAGAGAAAACTCAGGAGACACCCCCTAGAAACACCTAGATCACAATGCAGAATATTTTCAGGAATTTTGTAGTGGTGGCACTATATTAAATACAGCAGGAACTTCAGTTAAATCCAGATGGGTTTTGCCTTTAACCTTGAGATGAAGGAGAAATGTGGAAGTCTGTATTATCAGTGTCAGAGAGTGCTCCAGAGGTACCAACTATTTGTCATGCTTCTTTCACTCTGGATTGTCAAAATAATTTTTTGAGCTTTTGAGACTCCAGTGTTTCTCTGTAAGAGTTGGATTGTGTGTGAACCTGTTTATCTCCCTGGCACTTGGTTGCTGTAGTCTGATATCACAATTTCTTGTAGTACTGTGCTTTATTGGAGGGCAGAGACTTCTGCAGTGTAGTGTTAGCACTAAGAGTACCATAAAGCCAGAACTGTTTCAAAGGAGATAGTTCTGTACATATCAATTCTCCTTACAAAATTGGTAACTGGCTATTCAATGAAAAAGTAGAACTGTATTCTTAAAATTTTCAAAACTATTAAGATATCCCATTTATAGTCCTAGGTCAAGATTTTCAAAGGTCAAAATATTAAACAATCATTGCTATCAAAATTGGATATATATACTATTTTCAAATTTGAGAGGCAGAAATAAAGCAAATTTTCTGCAAAGCAACATTTGAGACAAATGTCCTTCAAATGGCGCTTTTGAAAGAAAAAAATTGTTTGTTTTCATTATCGTTTTCCTACTGTAATATGAGAATGATCTTTCAGGCAATTGTATCTTTCCGATACAATCTTGATATCTATAAAAATCTTCTGGTCAAATTTATGAAAATCTGCTGCAGCCTGTGGATCCAATGCCTGTCAAAAGCTCAATTGCCAATTATTTATTGTGATGCTATAATTGTGTGAGAGTATAATATTAACATTTTATCTTCTTATAGCAATAAATGACAAATTCTATCTGTATATGTCCACAAGTAAAGTAAAATACAAAACACATACACAAGAAACTTCAAAGGAACAATTCAAGGAAAGTGAAGCACCAGAAGTGATGAATCACGGCAATTCATTTGCCCTGTACAGATTTTTATTTTGCCTTTTTTTGGCTTGTGCATTTTTGAATAATGTTAACTATACAATAAAAGCAAAGGCTTTCTTTACAATATCAGCTCCCTGTCCTGCCCTCTGTACCTTTGCAGTCTATTACACCCAGAGGGGTTCTCCTTTTCATTACAGCAAATTTCTCCTTTTTTTCTTTATACTGCCTAAGTATGAATGGAAAGAAAACTAGTGAGGTAGTCTCTGCTTCCAGTCCCCATACTCACATTGTCCCACAACAGTCAGACTTTGCAGTTCTAGGGAAAACTGTCAACCTGCCAGCTCTGGCCTGGAGCATACTCAGCTCCAATGAAATACTCAGCAAATTAACTGCTAAACTCTAAGGGGGATCCCAGCAGATAGAGTTTCTTTGATGCTGTTGCTGAAGTGGAAGGTGTTGAATGTGCTTAGCTTGGCCAAGTTTAGGCATATCATTAGAAACCCAGTAAAAGGCACTTTCTGAGCAGCAGATGCAATATTTTTCTTTTCCAAATTTTAAGGCTGTATGGGTTGGTTACAGGAGAGATTTTCAGTAAACTTTCTTTTTTTTACTTTTTTTTTACTTTTTTACTTTTTTTATATTCCACCAGAGGTGAAAAAAAAAACAACAACAAAGAATTCTGTAGTTAGCTTGGCAAAATCATACTGAAAACACAATATTCTGTGATTCTACAGTAAAAGTGGCATGAAAATGGAGCTACAGACAGCACTGCCTGTTCTGTTGACAATATTCATGGATTTAGTTAGGTCTCCTACCTCCTGAACTATAACTTTTGGGAGTTTTTGTCGTCCAGTCTCTCATGAAGAAAGTTTTAAGTTCCCTTTGGGATAGTGTATATATATGATCCCAGCTGATGTATTTTCAGTCTTGAGGAATGCATAGCCTTTTCTGGTAGCTAAAAATACCTTTATGAAATGAGTTGTTTAAGTTGTGACAGGATCATAAAACCCCAAAAGCAAATAAAATTTACCTTGAAACAAGAGACACCCACATTAACACTTTCTAGTTGGATGGATACAGCCAGGTACCTCTGAATAAAAGAGTAATCTTTTGCATCAAAAATTCAAAAATAAAGAAATGTTCCACATGCTGCATATTAGGAGCTGCCTTACTGTGGAGGCACCTACAACAGGATACAACTGCAAAACTGTGGGTAAAGGAATGTTGTTCAGCACAAGTACAGAAGGCTGCAAATAGGAGAATAAATGATGTTTTCAGAGAGCTAAAGCCCAGTTGCCTCACTGGACCCCTTCTGGCAGGGTTTGGACTTGGGTTTCTAGCAGAGGCTGAGGGCTCAGGTTACTTCTGGAGACTCTTCAAGCACTGTGCTCTTTGAGCATAAGTGTGCAACCACGCTGGCAGCAGTCAGACTGGCATGCCAGCACTCCTCCTCACTTCTGTTCCACAGACAGACTCAGCAGATCAGCACCACCCTCAGGGTGAGGGATCTACTCCCAGCTATTTCCCCTTATGTAGGGAAGTAGAAATAAACTGCCTGCAAATAGTTGCCAGCTCCTCTGGTACCTCTTAATTCTTCCTTAACAATGATGGAGATCATACATCTTATCAAATTTCCAGAAGGTAGAAAACACTGAAGGCTAAAAAAACACCCATTGCAACCGAAAATTTTCCTTCTTATTTTCAGATAATTCCCATGTATATCTCTACCCATTTTTTTTTTACCAGTGGCATTAGAGTCAGGCTCTGCTGCTCTCCAGGTCAGAAGAATGTCTTTACACCACCAGCTGCACAACAAATGAGAGTAGGAAAAGGCTTTGCTTGCCATTGCATAGCCATGTCAGGAGTTCACCAGATGTAAATGTACAAAACAGAAAGATGGTGTTGTTCATGTGAGTTCAGCCTGTCAATATCTGGCAGTACATGACTTCCTCTTCATGCCATTCACCAGAGGGTGAATGTAGCTGAAAGCATTTGCTGGAAACTCAAGTAAGCTGCTAAAACTTGCTGCAAGTCCTAAATGCAGTCTGAGCCTGTCTGCTCTGCGACCACTCCACCCTGCTACAGCTAGCCAGCCAGAGATTCTGACTGAGAACAAAACTCATCCAGTGGATGCAGGTTTATGCATCAATGAGAGGAAAAGAAAAAAGTATTCTGGCACTTTCAACAAGTGCTGATCCCTTGCTCACGATTCATAACAATGACTCCACACTGAGACATTCAGAGGCCTTGAACTCCATGAAGGTATTCCAGTGCTTAGGGGCATTCTGCCAATACTCATACAATCTATTGGTGATTTTCCTTAATTTTCAATTGTTAAAATCCAGAAAAGAGGTAAAGATTTCCAGGAGACAAAAATAGACATCGATTCTGTAGCATGAAATGCATGCATTAAAAGTGGCAGGCTCCATTCAAATCCTTTGGGAATGGGGCATGCCAAGTTTCATCTGGCACTCAACCACTTTTGTCTATTTAGAAAACTGGTGTCAGGGATTCCTAAGCATGGTCTCAACCATGGGTTTTGACACAAATCCATTTATACTACATAAATCATGGATTCATTCCTTCAAATACCAAAGTCAATTTTGAAATCTTGTGTTTATAACGGTTCATCTATATTCATCAGTACTATCACCTTAAAAAAAAAACAAAAAAACAACAAAACCAGAAACTTTTAACAATATTGCCAGTGAGTGCAACGGGAACAGAACATGAGATTTTTTTTTTTTTAAGCTACAAGTCTGAAGTGGAAGTGAATGTTAAACGTATGCCTCATACTAAAACTTTATGAAAAATGAAATGCACAAAAAGCTGGATCCTTGCCATGACACCCATTATGGTGAAGTCTGAGACTCTGACCCTTCGTGTTATACTTATTGTGTTTTTGACACATTTAGTCAATTAAAATGGGTGAAGTGTAATTTGTTTTTCTTAAGTTTAATACAGCGTGTCAATAGAAGCTAACCAAAATTTATAGTAGGAACACTAAAACTGCCACTTGCACTTAAACAAATGAACACAATTTATCATAGTTGAAATAAAAGGAACATCATGTGCATTTGCCTTTATACTTCACATGAGCATGTTGCCAAATATAGGAAAGCATGTTACAGCTGACACTTCCAATGGAAAAGACATTTTACTTCACATTAAATATTGGTGTGAAAAATTTGGACCTTGTCCAATCCTAAGAAGTGTTAACGTTGGCACTTCCACTGTATACTTTTACTGTAAATTGTTGTAACATTTATTTGACATGGAATACCCAAAGGATTGATGAGTAAAGAAAGGAAGACTTTTTATTGTGCCATGTTCCCTTTTTCAGTCATGCATACTAAGCCTTTACATCTTCAGAGTTTAAACAAGTCACCACCTGTACTCAATCGGTGAAAGTTATTTTTCATGCAACTGGAGTTTGCCTCTTTTATAAACCTATAAAAGCACACATTTTCCATTTTATTGGTCAGCAAAGCAATGGCTGATTTAACCATAAAACTTACAAATGTTGTTTCTTTATGGAGATCTATGTTTTTTTAGCCCTTTATAATTCCTTGAAATATAAGTCTCCTTCATTTCATTTGTTGTCAGAGAGTGAAAACACAAAACAAAGTGGAGTATTTTTTCTTTTCATTAAAAATGTTCACCTAACACTACTACCACTTATATTATTACCCACAGACTACTAAAGATTTAGGAGGAACAAAGTACTGCTGCGTAAAAATTTATCCGCTTCAATTAAGTACCTGCACAAGAATTCTGTGTTCGTATTATGTGAACTATAACTACATTTATCTGCAGTAATGAAGCACAGTAAAATGTTGGAAAAGTGCTGAGGGGCACTTCGTATGATTTACTGAACTGATCTCTAGGTTAAGAAAGCAGGCCTAAGACAAGGGAATTACTCTTTTCATCCATATTTTTCAAATTAAGAAAATCCATAGCCTTTTGAATTATAAAATTAAATTTTAGAGACACAAACGTGAAAATGATTGAGGTATTTTAACAATCTTAAATACCCAGTCCAAGACCTTGAGTTTTGATGTATTTAAATACAACACTTCAAGCTTTCTGCATTTCATTACAATTAAAAAAGAAATTTATACATACAAATACTGGGAAAAGAGATTTTTTCCAAACCAGACAAGCAAAACAGATGTCCTGTACCAGGGAGAAACCTCAAGAACCACATGAAGCAATGAAACAGGAGAATGTAAACAGCAGAGGACATGAGCTGGTGCCTAGGGTTACATCTGTTGGCACCCAGAACATCAGGTAGTGGCACCCTCAGAGCACCTCTGGAGACATGAACAGGTTTATTAATTAATTTTTTAAGTACTGAAGTGAGTATCTACCCATTAAGTGGAAAAAGAAATCTATCCTTTGTGTGGTCTTCTGGCCTACAACTGAGTGTGAAAACCAAATCTAAGTGAATGGAAAGTCCTAAGAAAGGGACTTTGAATAGAAGATCCATGTATCAGAAACCCACCAAGCCCACTTTCCCCTTTGCTATTTTTAAATTGCAAACATGCTCTTTAGAAAAGACAAATGATAGAAGAAGCATGGGAGGATGGAAAGGCTTGGAGTAGAGATAAAATAAAATGTTTGGTAGATTTTACGGCGCTAGCAATTCACACAAAAAAGTAATGCCAACAAAAGCAAAGCCAGCTCAATCTTCTCTCAGCCAGGTATAATCAAGCCGTGTTGCTTCATCATCCTCAATCTTATAAAACTATTTTTTTTCACGTCAATCTCATCACACCGCTTAGCAAAAAGGAGGTCAAAGAGATCACTCCTATCTCCTTACCCATAGCAAAAAAAAACCAAAACAAAACAACACAAAAAAAAAAAAAAAAAAAAAAAAAAAAAAAAAAAAAAACCACACTGCACTCAAAATACTCAAAATAACCCCACTGGCCACAGGAAGTCATGTGGTAGGAACATGTTTCCAAACAGATTGTGCAGGCTCCATCCTTGAGTGTTTTCAAGACTCAGCTGAATATACCCAGAGTAACCTGGTCTGATCTCATGGATGATGCTGCTTTTTTCCCCCTTCTCTCTTCAGGAGACTACACTAGGTACCTCATAACATTCCTGCCTAACCTATGACAGCATCATTAAATTCCTTACCTCAACTGAGACAATATGACTTAAAAGATGTATTTTGAAGACAAAACAAGAAAAAAAACAGTCAGCCATTTGATTGCTAGAGAGTAATAAATTGTAAAAGTTGTTGTGCTGTTCCCAACACAATGGAACCACAATTTCTACTAGAATGCAGATAAAATACAGGTAGATACTTGTATGAAAGTTTTCCTATTTGCAACTGTTTTCAGGTAAAAACAACTACAGATATAGAGGCTGCCTAGAATTTTTTTCAGGTAAAAATGTTGTCTTTTCCTTTTGTATGGATGTAATGTCAAACCTGGACAAAAGAAGGTTGAGTTTGTGCTACTCCAATTTCTAGCTGGAGTTAAGGATGAGCGTGCAGGAGGAATACTCCATTTTAAAGTAGCACTACCTTTCCTCCCATGTCATGCTATCATCTTTAATGGCAACAATAACTCACTTAAGTCAGGAAGGCATTTTTTCTGCTTTATCTATAGATCATTAGAGTAGTCTGGCTGCTGCATTAATGTCTGCTAAAATGGCATGCCGCTTCCCACTTCATGGCTCTATGTCAAAAATGTCTCTGATAGCTGGTTACTCACTCCACTTTGTCCGTGTTAAACAATCCATTCCTTATTGGATGAGCCACACTATCACATGGCAGTTACTTGACTTCTATAATATCCTCTATAGGTGTCAGGTCTCTGGAGAACTGTACGTCCTCAACTCCCACTGAAAGCAAAGGTGGATTGCACCTTACAGATCAGATGTTGTGACTTTCTGAAGAGCTGCTTAACATTTTCAGTTAAAACTCAACAGCCCTGCAAAATGCAGGCATTATTTTTAGCCATACATTGCATTTCTCCATTTGTGATAATTTACTACCATGCAAAATATGTTGCTATGACATTGCTCAGATAATAGCAAGGGAGAATTAGTACCAGTATGTAATGCACCAGTATGTAACGAACTAAACACTTCTAGGGAACACTAAACACAATCTAGGTTTCCTACACTGACTCAGAGTTTTGAGAATTGGGTTTTTATATTTTTTAAGCCGTGGTTTCTCTGCAATATAAATGATATTAAAAAGAGTCAGGAAAAGTGTCTTATGGTATTTAGTGATTCAATTTGGTGTCATCAAATTCAAATTTGTTTGTTCACTTTTGTTGTATACACTCTGGAGGTTCTTCACCCAACATGGTTACATTTGAGATAAATACAGAAGTATGGGAGAAAGAAAGAGAGGTAGAAGAACAATATTAAAAAGTAGTGACATAAATTAATGAAAGATTTTTATATATACCAAGTGAAATGAAAAAATCTGCACAAGTACATACAAATGGCGCAGAAGAGGTTGCTGTATTTATAGACTTGGAATACAGTAGATAAATCATCAGTCATGATTCTGTTTGGATGTCATAATATTTTGCAGATTTTGTTAAGTAATATAATGCACCTTAAGCTTTGCACAGAAATAGAGACTCTTTATGAATTATATCCAACATATAGATAGATACTTACATATATAGATATATAAACTTCTCTTATTGGTCATTTGTGATCCACATGAATGAGTCTGCATGAATAGTTGTCTCCTCTGCAAATGTAAGACTCAAAGATCCAATCTCATGTAGACTCCCTTGAAAGAGTCTTTCACCACGGATCTTTCAAAAATACTTTTCTGAAACCAAAATAATAACTTATGTTTCAATTACTCCCTGATTAAGAGACTTAGAGTATGCATGGCTTAGCTGAGGAACTTGACCTGGTCACATGCTCCAGTTGTAAGTGTTCTGGGAATTGTACAAATATAAAACACCTGATTACTACCTTATTCACAAGTGTGCATTGCACTTGATGCACACTACATTTGGAACAACACTACTCTGAGTAAGAGACTGCCACTTATTTTGGTACTCAAGAGAGCGATTCTGGATACTATATATGAAATATCCTGGGTTATTTTTCCAAAGATGGATAAATTTTACCCCTTTGTAAACCAAAATTTTCTTTATGTTTCTCCAACATCAGCATCATACAAGGTAGTATTTAGCTGACTGCTTGTTGTAGCCTCTTTGGGCAATGACCAATACATTGCATGCTATTTTACAGGTCTTTGAAACTTTAGACCTGCCATGAATGAAAAATGTTGAAAAGTACTCCAAAGCCATCCTTTAGAACCAAAAAACATGAGGACTCAGGGGCCTCTCATGCTGTGCACTCTATATTCCTGAATCTCTTTGTCATTGTTATTACAGTTAACTTACAGACCACATTATTCCTTATAATAATCAGGGAGGATAATTGTGATGAAAATGAGAAGTTTACAGTGAATCATACTAAGTGCTGCCTCTGAGGCTGCAAGCACTCGGGAAATGGTTTGAGGCTTCTCTTTTCAAGTTAGAGGATAGGCCGTTACCTCCCACTTTGGACAGGAATGTCTTGGCTCCATTTTGATGTTATATCTGTTAGGTGCAGAGTGATGAGTCTATCTTACTGCTGATTCACACCGGCTGTTCCAGCGGCAACATGTGACTGCGATTCCTCTGTGGTCCAGAGGATATTTTCCATCAGTGGTAACAGATGTTACTAATTCATAAGGCCAAAAGAAAGAATAAAATTATAAGCACATAATACGTATAAACATTTCAGTCATGTTCTTTTGACAACAGAACCAATAAATGCAAAAGTTAAAAAGAAATGAATGCTGCTGCTGTTGATATTTTTGGAAGACCTGGATGGTCAGGAAAGAATCCTAGTGAATGAGGGCTGAATGCAGTAAGTTAAATTGTTGATGGAAAATAGAAAATAAATTGTGATTCTACTTTTCTGAAGGCCTCAATAGAAATAAATGTAAATCACCTGAAAGGATATATAAGGGGATGGTGAGGTGGTGACCTATCAAATCATCTTCGTTCTCAGCATACGGGGTGGGAAATGGAAGTGTGTTCCTCAGGGCAGTGATTTCAATGCAATTCTAATATTTTAAGGCAAGTCATTGAACTGCAACAAGTCCCTGGCCAATGTTAGGACCAATATGATCATAAATTTGCTGATATTCCATCCATGCAAAATGGCACACACATTGGAGGACTTCACTGACAGAAATGAAAGGTACAGATCTCATCCCTTCTCAATCTTTGACAGTAATTCTGTAATTTCCTGGTGGATCATACCCCCCTTAAATACCATTTTCAGTTGGACATTTATTATTGAAAATTATCTTTCCAAAATAGTCATTATACTTTATGTAATCTATTGATCTGCAAATGCTTAAAGGGAAAAAACCCACCTGTTCCTTCAGCTCTACCTCATACCTTTTTCATAAGCAGTCACTACTATGGACCATATTACCGCTGAACTGTGTTGTCTTTGTCGGTATAAATTATTTGCTCAAACAAAAAACCCAATTTGGTGCCCTTTTCTTCTTTTTAGTTTGTTTTTCTGATTTTTTTTTTGTTTTGGTAAAGCAATGAACTCTATATAGAAATAAACTTACATTTTGTGAATTAATCAAAGGAAAATAGCAATCCATTTAGGCAACAGGAATGAATAACCTTTTCATTATATGAACAGGGACTTTGTAAATTTTTCAGGGCAATGATCATGTCATTCACTTGATCATGTCTTATTCACTGGGTAAACTTTGTCATCATATACACCTATGTTATTTCAAGAAATAAAGGTTAAATAAGAAAAGAAGGTGGCCATTTGGAATCCAGCCTGAAACTCACTGAAGTCAATGAAAATATTTCCATTAGCTCCAGTATGAACTGGATCAGATTCAAGAGGTCCTGTGAACAAACATCATGATAATATAATAAAGACTTCATCACTCAAGGGGACCAAATTAAGATCACACAGATGACCTAAACTGTTGTATTTCCTCATGGATTTGAGCACTTGATTTTGCTCCCTTAAAATTTTAAGATAGCTGGTTTTTCTGTGTTATTGGCAGCATCACATTACACCATAATGCAAATCAGCAGATGTCTAGCTTTTGAATTTTTTCTTTTTTACTTTTTTTTTTTTAGCAGGCAAGAGCCTTTTCTGCAAGTCACAATGCAGTTACTTTTTGAGCAATAAAAGCATTATAGACACATGAAGCAAAGTTCTTCAAAGTCAGATATAATTATTCCTTCTATGAGACACTTTATGTAATATTTATTTCCATTAATCTTGGAATCTATGTGTATTGTTTATTGAAAAAATGAATGCAATGTCAAATACAGAACTGCACAGGGGAATACATTGGAATTCTGGAAATTTTCAAACTAATTCTACATTTTTGCCATACATGTATTAGGAACAATCCCAAGTGTAAAACCTAATGTCACTGATGTAAAACTGTCTTCTAAAAGTTAGAAAGTCTGTCATCTTTCTCCATAGACTCACTTCATTAAATAGTTTACAGCTTGCAAGGGGATCACAATGTTGGAGTAAGAAAATGACTGTCCTGACAGATTCAGACAATAAAACAACCAGATTGTTATATGAATGTTTTCTCAGAGACTGTTTCTGCAACACGTAATAAATACAAATATTGAAACACCTGCATGATAAACATAATACTTTTAACAGATGTTAATCCCCCCTGAATGCGACCAGTGGATTTAGATCACATAAATGCAACTTGCCCCGTTCAGGTCTCCCTGGAAAATTGCCAATCATATGGTTGCTTTCTGACCAACTACTGCAATCTACGTACACAGATTTGCTTCTCAGTTCTCCTAATATGAGCACTTTTAAAACAATACATAAATATAGCAATATGTGTGCATGACACTGAAGCTCATCTACAACTCAGGTTGCTTGTCTGCTGTCAGCATGAATTGGTTATATTATTTTCAGCAAAGAGTGCTCCAAGTTAAAAACAAACTTATTTTCTCAAAATCCCTACATTCTGGCAAGCAGAGGAGAATGTTTTTCTCCCTTTGGTGGGACTTGTTCTGCCTCAATACTCTCTGATCATATGCAGCTTCTGTTTACTTCAACAAATTTAATGGAGGTTCAGCATATTTGAAAATTAGCTATTAACCCTATCAAAACACTACTGAGGTTTTGATACCCCTAGGGGAGAAGCACACACTTACAACCCGTTGGCTTAAACTTAAGTACCTGCTTATGCACTCTGCTGGAAAAGAGCCTGAATTTACATCTGTCTTTTCACCTCCAGAATGTATTTGAATGCCTTTCGTTGTAACTTCAGCTTGTACAAATAGCTCTGCACCCATCTGGCCATCTTACCAAAGATGACAGTGTGCACTCGCATGGCAGTGAGTGGCATTACTCAGTGGTGAGCTATCCAGCCAGCAGGCTCTGACCTCCTGACGTGTGTGCAGCTGAAAATAAGCAACGCTGGGAGCAGAAAATAGCTGGCAAGTGGTTATTCATGGAAACTGAATGGCAAAGGAAAACCTGCATGCTTCATTTCATGCCTCCAATGGCTGCGTTAATTCAGAGAAAGTGACACCAACAGGGGTACAACAAAGATCAGTGCAACAGAAAAATATCAATTCTTCATGAAAAAGCAAAACTTTACTCTCAAAATTGACAAGTAAACAAAGAAAACAATAACATAATTTGTATAAAAATTAACAATGACTTGCCATATCTCCATGCACCACCTGGGGACATCTGAGTTTAAAAAAAAGTGGGATGAATATTTCAAAAATAGAAAGGTTTGCCTGGTAAAGACATTCCCCAGAGCATTGTGGCTGTAGATCAGGAGAAACAGATGCAGCTGAATAGGAAGCAATAGAAGTGTTTACCAAATGGCTCTGGTGAATCTCCAGAGTTTCTCTTGGTGACAAAACAAGACATAATTATATCTCAGATGCATGTTGAAGAAGAATAACCATCATTATCGAAAATGAAGACTCAATTTAATTCAGTTCAGTTGTACTCTTGCTGAAATAATTGCAGAAAAAAGATTGTGGTTGGTCATAATAAAAAAGAAAAATCACCAAGAAGATACATTGCTTGGGATATGAGCAGCTACAGGGAGAGAGCTGCACTAAGACAGAGATAGATCAACAGAGGTTTCCAAAATGTTATAATTCAGACTTGAATAAATAGGTCTATTTGCTTAATGGCAAAGAGCTGCATTTTCTTACTTCATATAGTTGATTCTGCAATTAATTGCAATAAATTGAGGACACAGAATATAGGAGAAACCTTTCAATTGATTAAAAAGTGAAAAATTCAGCTGACTCTTCCACTTTTTAGGATTACTAGCTCATCATAATTAGAAAAGGATAGTATTGCATAAAAATTGTTCAAACTGAGCCAATGTGATCAAAAAGTGAATACCCTTCTTGGACAGATGCAGAACGCCTTAGAAGAGAACAAGGAATTTTCTGAGATAACAATATTCATGATTATGGTTATGATTATGATTATGATGTTCAGTGACTATAATAAACTGAGAAGCCATGTTCAAAACATTTTAAAGACCATTGAAGAACTAGAATAGCTTCATTAACAATTGTGAGTGTTGCTGTTTGTAGGAAAACTCTCATATAAGGAGGAACTGGCAAGATTTTTTGTGTTATTAAAAGAAAAATGCTGAAAAAAATCAGTAAGATTAACTAAAAAGATCTTTTGTCTTGTCTCAAATGATATAACAGTTAGAGAAGGCTCAATGAAAACAAAAAGTAGCAAATTCAAACCTGAGGAAGGGATTGCTCTTTTATTCATCCCATACTTAAGACTGAGAAGTAATTCTAAGATTCAAAAATCATTTGGTCTCTTCTATGGTTCGCAAGAGTTTTAAGAATTGTTTATCAAGCCCATTGCTTTTCAAAGAAATTTTGCATTCCTTGTTCTTTTATTCTAGTTTAATTTTATTTTTTAAACTAAGCTCTAGGTTCAGAGCAGGGAGAATAAACTTTCTTCAGCATGGTTTCTTCTAACCATTTTGAAGTGTTCATCAAATGCAATAATTATTTTCCCTGGCTTCAAACTGACTTCTGGTTGACTATGCCTGTAGCAAACATTTTCATGCTTCTATATGGTGGTGATTTAGCCCCTGGCTGGCATTGCCTCTGTTATCAAAATGCAGACAATGGAGAAGAAGTCTGGATGCAGACACATCTTTATTTTGCCGTGACTGTCTCTTCTATTCATTATAATGCTGCACAATTTACCTGTGAAATTCTGAGCACATTGAGTTTTACAGCTAATGAAAAATTTTCTATAAATTAAGAGAAACTCATCGCAATTAATTTTTTTTTTTACAACTTCCTAGTTACAAATTATTTGCTCTCCCTTTTCCCCCTGTAAATTTCCTGTTAGACATTATGAGCCCATGTTCCAACTTTACCTGAGCCTGAGGTGCACCATCCCTTGCAAGGCTTTAGTGTCAAAGTCAGGGGTGGTGGAGGAATTTTGCCACTGCCATGTCACAGTTTGCCATTGCAGGGAGAGATGGGCATGACCACAACAGGGATGGGCGTAGCTTTGAGGGCTTTCAAAACCAGATCCCTTGAGAGGGATATTCCCACAAAGCTGATCAGAGTCAGTTGAATGCAGAACACCTGAATACTTCACAGCCCTAAAAATTACTGCCACAGAAGTGTCCTGGGTTTGTGTTTTGAAAAACAATGTCCATCTGCTGTACATACTGATTTGCTATAGCTTCTGTTTCTGCAAACAGTGCCATCAGCAGCTTGGAGGTCTCTGCTTAGGCCTGTGCATGGCCTCAGCCTAAATCACCTTCTCAATCACGTTCTCCCTCCTCTCCACGTCACAGCAACTAAAATACTTACCTGAGGGGACTACAAGTGACCAGCATAAGCCAAACTAAAAATATCAAACCCTCATTGCCCTCAGTGGTTCACAATAGATTGCTTGGGCCTTCAATTCTTTGTGTAAGCTCATTCCTAACTGGCCTCAGGGCCTCCTGCTTGCCCAAGGCACTAAGATTGCCCTGAGCCTCATTAACCACTTGCATTTTAAAATTAAAGTATTGAAGTGTTTCTCATGCAGCTCCTCACCCCTGACAGGATTTCCCTGTCCAAGTCTCCGCCTATGTTCTCAGTCTCTCAATGGCCATTGCAAACTTCACCCCGCTCCAGACCTGGGCTCTTCTGGCTACACACATACATTTATCTATTTTCAACATCTACTGCACAAGTGTAAAAGCTTTCAGATGATACTTGAGAGGAAGCATTCCACTGGGCAACCATAGTCCCAGACAACATGATTGGAGTAGACCACAAGTACTATTAACAGTAAGCAAACAGCCTTAGCATGTTAAAAACAACCTTAATGATTCTCGTTCGTGAACCTTCTTTTCCCATGATATTTATGTGCTAAGGTTTCAGCTGAACTTAGATTATTTAGGCGTTTCTGAAAAGTTTACACTTTAATGGGTTCAAATGACTAAGATGAAAATGAAATTTCAGTAATTAAAGTTCATGTAAGAGGAGGTGTTTCATTTAGTTTTTTGTTTGTTTGCTTTCATCTATAGGCCTCCAGTGTTTTTGTATCTATTCTATAAACAGGATAATATAAAATCATCTAGTTACAGAAGAAATGAAAAGTTGAATGATTCGTTATATTTATATGACCTTAAAACATGTAGCAGAATTGCATTTATTACACACAAAGAAAAACCCCAAAACAATAAAACATCTTATTGAGTAGTTGATTATATGGTATTACAAAAATCTGCCTTCCAGTGGAATCCTTTGGCCTGCATGTGTACAATGCTATAAATCTTGCTAAATATTTGTTTCAGAAATTGTCCAGAAGGATGAACAGATTGATTTTCCAGACCTAAATCACTTCAACACCAAACAGTACTCTGGAGAAAGCTGTGTTTCTCTTCTTGTTGTTTGCAGACACATTAAGATCACACACTGAGCTGCAGCAGTTCAGCTTTCTGGTCCTTTTGCTGTTTCATAGCACCAAGATAGAAAAGGCACAGCTTGGAGATGACCTAAATACAAGGAGTTAATGAAATCCACAGTAAAATTAAGGAATTATTGAATGCATTTCATTAATTCTGAACTTAGTAACAGACTATATTTCTAGCCTGTGGATTTGCATGAATTTGAAAGCTTGAAGAACAAAACCAAAGTGAATATAGGACTTTTTCACAAAATAGCTTGTAAAGATTTGGGGTTTTTTACAACATATTTTCCTACATTTTTACAAAAAGTCAGCAAAACATTTATTTTTCCATTAAGCTTGCTGAACTGCTAAGTCAACATTTTACAAAGGAAATTTTTTCAACTAAGAAAATTTTGACTTACAAGCTGCTTATAACAATATCTGTATTTAATGGTGTTCTGATTAATTTCCCCAAAGAATTTGCTGTTCCAGTTTAAGCTCACTGTTTCAATTTTTATTCCATAGCTGTGATTTTTAAAATGTTATAAAATGTATTTCCTCAACTGAAAAGAATATTTTTTCCAAATACGAAAAAGGATATTGCACGTCATATACCTTCTTGTTAAAGACAATTCATACGTGTGACCTAGACACTTAATGTTGTGTCTTTAATTTGCTGGTGAAAGCCTGATGCCATCCTTCTCCATTTGTACTGCAGGCTCCTGCCCAAAACACCATGCTTGCCAAAGACATTCAGAGATCTTTGAAATTTTTTTTTTATGTACATTACATCAGAGCCCATTAAAAACTGAAAAGTAAGGAGTGCTTTTTCACGCTTTTGTCATTCATAGCATGTACCAAATACAATTATGTGTGTGTGCGCTCATCAGCAACAGTTCACATTTGCAGTTTTATCAGACTTCTAAGGCCTGGAAGGACTGATTCCGTTTAGGGTGGTTTTACGTATGTGATCAGTTTCAACAAATCTATTTTTAAAATATGGAGGCCTGAAAGGTGAAGAGCCATGTCCAGTGTGGTCAAAGATGAATGCTTTGTACAGCTGTTATGAGACCAGCCTTAGACCCTTTGTCATGTCTGCTAGATTTTAGTCTCTGAAAATCTCCATAAAAAGTTGGAGCTCATACATACTTTCTAGATATTTACATCCCTTTAAAGCATACAGCCAGCTAAAGTAGTATGTAAAGGGCACTAATGTCTGTTTATATATGGTATTCCTTAGTATGAATTTTGGTGAGAAACATCTTTTTTCTTTATGGAGAAAAAGAAACCTATGCTTTCACTTGGCAAGCCACTTCTTTGTCTTCAGTATGATTTGGGGGTTGTTGGGGCTTTTTCTGACAGGCTTGGGTTAATACAATATTGTAATAAATGCCTCATGAGAAGTCTCCTTGCAAATACAATATAGAACTGTGAAATCTATGGAAAAGAGAAGAGAGGAATTTCCCAAACACAGCCAGAACCTCTCTCGTTTACACTCTAAGCCCCATTGGATTACAAAACACTCTTGCATTTAGTGCCTAATTCTGAAAAAGAATAAAAACATTTCACAAGATCCTAAAAGCCATGTGGAAAGGTAGACTTTATGCGTAAAAAAAAAGAAAAAGAAAAAAAAAAAAAAACCACCGGCAACTATTTGTCAAAACTCTCATTTCCTATTAAGTAAATGAAATTGAATTGGTGTTTAGTGGTTTAGTGAGTTTCTCCTCTGCTAAATGAACACAACCTGCTGGATCCAGCAATTCATTAAAAATGTGTTTTACAGGATCGAGAGCTTTAGGAGCTGCGCAAACCCATCAGACTTTATAAGTTTTCAGACCAGTTCTATGCACAGGGTGCAAGTGAATATCTCCCAGTTCCCAGAGAGCCTCCCTTCACAAATAAAAAGAACAGAGAGAAGCTGAAAGACATGCAAGGTGAGCATAAAATATAATTAAAATATGCTTCCATTTTCAGTGTATTGCAGCTGCTATACTTACTGATTATCCCCTCTTCCATCTATGAGTCATCTCAGAGATCTATTCACAGCGGGTCTGAGCCTGAAATCACTCTTGTTTCAAAGGATGACAATGAGTAAATATTCAGATGTAATTCCATGTAGGCTGAAGACCAGTAAATCTACAGTGTGAAGTGACAAAACGTGTGCCACCTGCTGGTGTTTTATGTTAATTGAATCATTTGCACATGAGAATTGCATAATATATACACTCTCTGGCTCAACAGTTCTTTTCCATGCAGGAGCTTTGAAAACCAAGACAAGCAGAACAGGCTGCTAAGCACAGGTTTCCTTCATCTGATATCTGCAAGATATTCTTTGATACCAGAATGTGAACATAAAAACCAGGTAAATTCTGTATAATTACTAATATCAGACAGCTCATCATAATGTTCCCTTACATCACAGTCTGCACAAGTATTAAGTCCTGCTGGTGTTTTATGAACTTTACTTATAATGATTACAGATTGTACTAAAACCAAGTCCCCTGTTTGGCTATTCTTTACACTCCTTTACTTGTACTTGTGGGTTATACAGTTGTAGAAAAAACATGCCAAGGTGAAAAACATGCCAAGGTAAAAAACTCCATTCTATGCCAAAAAAGCATAGAAAACAGGGACTACAATATTCCAAAAATGAGCTGAACATGTAGTACAAGATGCTCCTGAATGCTCAAGTTGTCCTCCTCTATCTCAGCCTGACTCTTTTGTACTATATGAATCCATTGTCCCACACCAAGTCTTTCTAAGTGCAGCAGGTCCCCAGCCAGTCCCAGGAAAGCTCTTAGCAAATCACTACCCAAACTGCCCACACCACATGGTGATGGGCTTGACAATGGTCACCTCCTTTCATGCATTTACCCCATCAGCCCAAAATGATGGGCTTTTTTGTCTCTGCATATGGAGATCTGCAGCAGGTCATTCCCTTCATATCCTCAGGGTGAGTGTCTCCCATCCTTCAGAGAAATGCATCTGATCTAGGAAAAGTTGCTGCTCAGCATTGTGAAAGGAAGGGGCATTTAGAGAGTTTCCCCCTCCAGATACATTTGATATTTCATGTATTAAATTACTGCAAGTCTAAAACTGTTTATACACTGATTTATGGGCCAGCCTTCAAGGGCAATTGCAGTAAATGCCTAATACAAATGCAGCTACGTGGGAAATATCATCCATAGCAGTTTGGCTTGTAGTTGGGATCAGCTGCTGTTTTGACATGCTTTCTTTGGAGGAGGTGGGCTCTCTCAGAAGGGTTCTGTGCTAGTGCAGCATTCTGCCTCCCTGTGTAGCTGCCATATCCCACCACACTTGGCTATCCAAGGCCACCACTTGCACTTTTCATGCAATGCTCATCTGGTGACATGGAGACAGCTTTCCCCCTGTCTATCCCCAACCAGAAGACTGGGGCACCTCTCTGATGGCTCTGCCATCCACAATTTCCAGGGGTGAGAGATGTCGCAATCTGTGGCACGAAATAAAGAAGCCAGAACCCAGTTCAAAGCAGGAGAAAGATCAGAAGGCTTTATTTACAATTCATCCAGCCTTTTTATAACACGCTGCACTAAAAAGGCAAATCATTGGTCCATAGAATGGACACCTCTCTCCATTGGTTAAGTAATAGAAACAACACCTGGGAGAGAGGTTGTTATGAGAACTTAGAAATGTTATGAAAAAAAAAATAGCTATTTATAAGAATTGTCCTTGAAAGAAAATTCTCTCAAAAATTCTTCCCTTGGAAAGAAAATTAGCCACTGACAGGATGAAAACCTCACAGACTCAAAAACATCAGACCCACAGGTGAGAGATGGGTGCAGCTAAGATACGGACTGAAGGATTTCTCTGTGGTTTCAAGAAATTTCGTCCCAAGTCTTTTTCAGATTGTGAGTATATTTCAGAGGCTGTTAAAATCAAAACCTCACAATAAGAGAATGAACACAGCCACCACTCAAGCTAAATAAACGCCAAGTGCAGAGATCTGGGCAGGCATTTCTGGGTACTAGTATTTATTCCTTCGTGCATACCTACCAAGGAATGTTTTGCATTCCCAATTCTGACAGCCATTCTCAGCTATTTGTTTGCATAGATATGGTCATGAAGGTCTCCACAACATAAACATTTCTATTTGCAATAGGGGTTTGGACAGTAAAAAATTTTATAGCTCACATCTTCTCTGTCATAAGCTATTTAAGATTTAAAAGTTCATGACTAAGGTCTTAATTTTTAACTACTGTACTAATGACTTTATCACTGTAACAAATGTTTCCAATATTTTTTCAAGCACAAATCCACTAAACAATCTTTGTATTTATTATGTTTTCCTTTAATATATAAATCAAAAGACAATAACAAACCTAATGTCAAAGAAAATTTTTGACACTTCATACATTAAATAAAAGCAGCCGATAAACAGTTTAGATGAAATTATGGCTTGAAATGTAGTTCCCGAGAGGAATGTGGTTCATAAATTGATTTTATACTGCCTCTGTCGTTGTTGATTTGAGATATGCACAAGACACCCACAGTCATTACCAGTGCTACCATTATTTAGCCTGCCTTTCCCCTGACTGATACTTAGACACATGGAGACTACCAACCATCTATTTCTGTGAAAAATGCGTTGTTTGGTTGTCATCACATGTGTAGCATGTTGCCTTCTATTTGAAAGCTTGACACATAACAAAAAATTTGGAAGAAAATCAACCTTTAAATTTTGACCATGCCTGAATCCCAGAAATTTCTATAGCTACTTTGGGTATTCAAGGGGGACGTGTTTTCCAATCGGAAAAAATGAGGTAGCATTCGATTGGTATTTGACCTAGTGCCAGTTAATCTCAAAGGTAAACCATTTCAAGCACATGGGTTCTTTATTGTATCTCACCTCTAAAGTCTCCTTTAAAAAGATGTTTCCTTTTTTCTTTTGCACTTCGTTTTTTTCTGTAGCTAAACATTACCACAGAAATCACTGCCTCAAAGAATCTAGTCTGTTTATTGCCAAAATATTTATAATTATTTGGAAATTATTACACCAGTGCTCATTTTAAATATGGGAGATGAGAGATTAATTTGTGTGGAGCAAGCATTTCATTTCTCATTCACTTCTGTTGGAAGCAAGTGGTTTTCAAAGCACCTGACATTATGTAATACTATGCCTTTCACATTAAGGTCTGGTTTTCAAAACTGCACTCAAATATTTTTCTCTCATAGGGACAGAACAATTCATTGAGCTGTGCTCTCTCTTATTCACCAATAAGTACTTCAAAATAGAGTTAAGGGAGAGCTAAGAGTTAACTCAAGCATTCATTGTAGAAATGTTCTAATAACAATGAATTATAAATAAAACAACCATGCATGGATTCATGTAGCAAATGATATATTTATTAAGTGTACCACTTGGGTTTTTTATAGGTCAGGGTACCCCACCTCTACAAGCAAAGGTAGTAAGCTTCTCAAAGTGCCCTTAATCATTATGCTAACTATGTGACAGCACATTTGCTGAAAGCTATACAAATGGAGCATTGTACCTGAATGGCAAATATATGCTTTCAGCACAAACAGAACTAATAGATTTTAAGAGTGACTTTATGCCTTCACTAGCAACTAGTCTTTAAAGAGTACACATCCTTAGACAAATCCTGATGATAAAGTATGTGCAAGCAGAGCTCTTAGAAAGAGCACATTTGAGAGAGTCTACACAGCCCAGCAGATTTCCTATTTGCTGTGCTTTCAGTTCACTCTTCTAACACCTCTACACAGAGATTTCACAGCAATATGCATTCACTTGAAGAAAAAAGTGAGTCTATATGAAGTAAACCATAAATATATTTCCACGGCTCTACTCATGACATTTGTTGCCATTGTTTTGAAGGGAATAGTATAGCTGATTGATAGCACCATTTTTTTCCTTCTGATAATTTTTACTAGTAAGTGCCACTGACATTGCAGAAAACGCATAGAAGCTGGCTGGCAGCTGGCAGGCTAGATTTGTAAAGTGAGCCTTAGGCAACTGTGTGCATACTGTTCTGTGGAGCCAAACTGGGAAGTACAAACACCTATTGCACTCATACAAGTCATGAATTTTTCAACAGGGAGATTCACACCAATAAATTGAGCACATAGGCACAACAATTAGCTTATAAAAAAAATTAACCACAAGTGAAAAACACCTAACTTGTACTATTCATCAATGAAGACTGATATTGCCTTTCTTTTTGTTTGTTTTATTTCCTTATTTAAGTATAATGGAAAGACTACTGCTTTATTTTCAATGTCATTAAAGCCTGTAATTCATTCCCTGGAAAGCACAATGTTTGGGTTTTTTTGTTGTATTTTTGGGGTTTTTTTGTTTTTGGTTTTGTTTTGGTTTTTTTTTTTTGTCTGAGGGCGTAGATGTAAAACTAATCATCCAGTGAAGGCTTTATCCTTGTATGGTGTGAGGAGCTGAGCTCACCTTTGGGCTGTGTCCAAAGAAAAAATCTACGGGGCAGAAATGTATTCCTGAGAGGCCATTAAACTTGCACCAGGCATTAACATTGATAGCATGTTGATCTAGCTTCTGTCCTCTCTACTGCCCTTGTTAAAGTGACTAAAAACCTTTCTTTCATCAGATCCCACTCCTTTTTACTGAAATCCCTGCTACCTTCAAGGTGTGGGAACAAACTCTGATTCTTGAAACTGTGAGCTTCTTGAAACTTCCTTCACTTTTATCGCTCATGGCTGAATAATAATGCTTTCCTTGCTTTCTCCTCTTTTTTTGCAAAAGGAAAAATCTGTAACGAGACTCAATGAATATCAAGACCAAGGTTGTCTTTCGTTCTCAGGACAGAAATCAGGAGGATTTTAGATAGCTCATCTCTCAGTCAGAAATTGAGAAATCCTACTTTTGGGCACAGCCTAATTCTGAAGGCTCCTGAGTCCAACCAGCACTAACTCCACTGTGGATCACAGAGTCTTCAGACAAAAGTTCCCCACTTGAATGCACTCTAGATTTAGCCAATAGTGGCTGTTTGCCCTCTGCCTGGCCTTCTGGGCAGAGCAATCAGTGGCAGCTGCTCAGGGACCAGACAACAGCCTTTTCCCTCTCAAAAAACTATCAGCATATGTACAGGAGTAGAAGAGACATCTGAATGAGACCAATGGCTCTAAGCCACTCTGCTCCTGAGCTCTCCTGTGTCCTTGTCCGGCCCTGCACTCTCAGGCTTTGTAACGCTGATCAGGCTGTCAAGTTTGATGTGGGTGACACCCTTCCCTTGCTTCCAGCCAAAGTAGACACATTCCATCTCTACACTCTTCCCTTAGCTTTGTCATTTTTCTTGCTTATTCCATTACACTTTCATTGACTTATCCCCCATGTTCTTGCTCTTGTATGACTTTCTCGGGCAAATCCTAGCCCGAAACTCAAGTCAATCCCTCCATCTTTCCATATGACTACCTAAGGCTTTCTCCAAACCTCCTGATCTCATCTCCCTTCACTATAAAGCAATTCACACAGAAAATTACTGCCATTGCCCTATCTGATATTCAGCTCTTCCAGGTTGGCCAGGTTAGCCATCATGGCATTTTCTAGCTTAGGTTTCTAACATCAGGCAAAATAAGCAGAGCATAACCCTGTGCAGGAGTGGAGCTGAACTCCTGCAACCAACATCATCCTACCATGGATTAGGGCACAGTTTCTCAACAACAGGAAAAAGTCCTGGTAACAGCCCAGTTGGCTCT
This sequence comes from Hylia prasina, assembly GCA_013397195.1. NCBI lineage: Eukaryota > Metazoa > Chordata > Aves > Passeriformes > Sylviidae > Hylia > Hylia prasina. The sequence continues at coordinate 288,265 of VYXD01003405.1, forward strand.
TGACTCAAAAGGTTAAGATTCAGTTGTTAAGATGTCTTCTCTGCACACTCAAGAATTAATTATTGCCAGTGGGCTAAAATAATATTAGCCACAGAAGAGGTATTCTAGATGGTTTTCTTTTGATGTCAGTTAATGATTTAATTTTTACAAGGGCTTATGAAAAATGGACTGCTTATTCTGGAACAGATATATAAAGTGACTTACTTGTATGTGTAACACACAGAAAGAAAAGACTTTTCATACAGCCCAAGTACAAATGTGCCTGACCTACATTTGGTGCCCCTCCAGCCAGTTCTTCCTGGGTAAGACTTAGTGGGGCATTACCTGCTTTTATTTTTAAGATTTTGGAGTTTTTTATAAGAAGACCAACTGAGGGATGTAGAGACATTCGCAACTAAAACTCTTTTTATTCTTGACTACTTTAATCCTATCCTCAGAAAAGTCCCTAAAGACAAGGTTTATAGTCAATCACCAAAAAAAAGTGGGGGGTCTGTTACCTTCCCCTTTTAATTGTAGGGCAGGGGCCTTTAACTTTCCATGAGGCATTACTAAAATGTCTTCTGGGCAGAATTTCCTTGAACCTGGTAATTAAGACCACAGGATATGTGTTAATTGTCTCTGACATGCAGAATTATCTGCATTTACCCAAACTAATAACACCACCACAGACATGCTGTTTTTTAAACACATGCTTTAAAATCATCTATAAATTTAATTACTCTTCACATAATACAAAAATTGACAAATGCTAGAAAAGCTGAAAGAAATTAAGGGAAAGACGCAACTTTATCCTTGATTCACTCTGTTTGAATTCCACTTTCTGAAAGACTAATAAGGCTTGGGAAATCATTCCTTTTTATAGTTTCAGTTCTATTAAGGTACAATTGCACTGGTCAAATGTCAGGCTACAGTCTTAATTTTGAATGGGCTTACTTCTTTGGGCTATGGTCAATAATCTTAATAAAAACAACATTTTAATTGCCCTGAACACATTTTTTTCTTGGTGTCTAGCTATACAAAATGTCAGAAAGGAAAAAAACATAAAACACCTTGTAGAAAAGTAAAGGTAGAAACCATTAGGCATAGATGTCAATATAAAAGCATATGCAAGCATTTTAGAGTTTTAATAATTTTTAAGTGTTTGTATAACTTTTACTTTGAAAGAATGTCATAGGTGATAAATCTTAACTAGATATGAGTAACAGGTGCAAATTTGACACAATTCAATTTAATTTCTTCTTTATAATTAATCCACAAAATAGCTGTGATTGATTTTAACAATATTCATTGCTCAAAACTACTTGATTAATATTACTTAAAATTCATAATTCATTTTCGTTACAAATTACTTAGCAGGTTTTCCACATGTAGCATGTAAAACACAAACCTGGAAGCTAGTGTGGTTATGCCCCAACCAAATTTTTATGACCAAGCTGTATGCTTTGATAAGATTAACATATCTTTCTTTTTTCTGATTTATTTTAATTTTTTGCTTAAGTCATTTATTTGTCTTTGCTTCATCTTCTCATTCCCATGTAAATCTTAAGTCTTGTCTTACCCTATTCTTGTGATGTGGAGGCATGAATTTTCCATATTTTATACAGCAAAAAAGGCTTCAGTTAGTAGCACAACTGTGTTTTATTTGTTAAATAGTAATAATGTGACCTGGTAAGGTGATTATGATTTTCTGAATTAATTTATCTTGACAGAGTTTTACATTCAGTTCTAAAAAGTTGTGAATATCGAAATGGTCACAGAATCATCTAAAATAGAATAATTTTCACTTTAAAAAGCCTTTTTCCAGGAAATGTTCTTTGTTAGAATGTCCCCTGGAAAATGATAGTTCAGTGTGGAGGCTGTGAAGTTGGTCTGTGTACCTCTCTAGCCACAGCTTCCATGTAGGTTTAATTGAAGGAGAATTAACAGTGTGATGTTTATTCATGTAAACATCAAAGCATATAATCACAAGGGGAAAAAATGCAATAATTGTTAAACTTTGCTAATAATTATGGTGCTGCACTGACCTACCCAGTGTCTTTTGCCCTGTTCTAAATCAAGTGGACAAAGGACAGTGCACACTGGCATTTTCTTTCCTGCAGTATTCTGTGCCTACCCCACTGAGCTGTGCCATTTATTGTGGTAGCAGCTGAAAGCCTAATGAATAGCTTTCCAATGTGTAATGAAGATGACAGTATGAAGATGACAGAATACTGTAAAGCTGAATGTAGCAGGACCATGAATTAAGGAAAAAAAAAAAGGTTTAGAAGTGAAGTAATATTTCTGAGATAACTTTTTAATCAGCAAATTCTATTTCTTGCCAAAAATAAGTGGATTGCTGGGTAAGAATGTGTATAGATTTAGGCACAAAATTTGAGCATAAATACAAAAGTATGTAAATACCCTCTAAATATTCTGCTGGGGTTCCAGCCTTGGGTTAATCAGCCTCGCCAGAAGCTGGTTTGGCTGGAAATCCATAAGCCCTGGTATGGATGAGTGCCCTGTCCTGCTCTGTGAGCTTTCCATTTGTAGTTCTCTTCTGTGTTCTGATCCTTCCTTGTATTTAGTTCATAACAAAAGCAGACAGAATGCCTTGACATGCCTGCCAGTGTCATTGGTAGAGCCTGCTGGGAAAGAAGAGGGGTGGGAAAGGGAACGAGTGTGGGCTGACACACTTTGCCCTTGGTCTTCTTCCCTCATTTTTTTCTTCCTCTTCCATGATGGAGCTGCCTAACCTGACAGCTCCACACTTCACTGCCTTCAGATGTCTCTAAACTTTCCTTTGAAGCTGTGAAAGTCATGCCATGAATCACAGCAGTGATGAGACATGAGTGCAGACAGACAGAACAAGAAGTCTGATTGCCAGTCCTGTGCAACAAAAGACCCTCCCAGGTCAAAGAGGTGGGAATGCTTTTCAGCAAGGTAAAACTAATGGGTGAAACCTTCAATTAAAAGCAGAGATAGTCCTCTGGATCACAGTGCTTAGGGTAGTAATCATGTCTTATAGTACTGGCCCCGCTGGCTCCAAAAATTTAGACTTTGGTGCCTAAAGTGACCTCAGCAAAAGGTGACAGCCTTCACCCACTGGCAGAAGCCCAGACTTTACTGCTTTTGTTTGGCCAACTTTACCTTCAGCTATAATCCTGGGGTTTTATCTATCCTTAAATTTGGTAGATGTAACTAAGAAGTTGTTTAAAAAAATGGTCACAGAATCATCTGCGTCTTGAAGCTTTTGTTATTTTGGCACACGATCTAGAAAAGGGCTTGGTGGTGGGGCCCAGGTTTACTGTACATAAAACCTGTTTGGTTTTATGTACAGTAGTGCATGACTTTGAACTGTGATGACTAATTAGTTATAAATAGAGAACTGAATAAACAGTGGAAACAGGGGAACAGGCATTTGCAGAATATATTTCTACACACAAAGTATAGTTTTGAGAACACACTTCAAACTGTAACTTCCAATATCAATTAGTGTTCTTCATTTGTATCATGAAGTTCAAGGGTAAAGCAACTGGAAACAAACCAAGCAATGTTTACATTTTGCCAGAGTTTTATAATCAATTAAACATCTTTGCTGCTATTTACATAGTTGAATGGCACTACATTTACACCATGCAATTTTGTGTTATTTCTATGTAAATATTTCTTTAAAGCCAGATGTAAGTTCAGATTAGTTGTGAAAGAAACACTAAAATAAAATAAACTTCCATGTGTGGCTGATCACAAATTACTCTAAAACTGAAGAGCAAGCTTGTTAAAATGCAAAGTGAAAAGCAAGCAATATTAAAACAAGCTGGATAAATGAGGAAAAATAACACACAAGGATGCCTTAAAAAGGTTTGCATTTTGAGGATTGCAGGTAAACTAAAATTCAATAGGAGTTTTAATTTAAGCAACATGAAATGACACAGGAGTTTAAAGTAAAAGGTTGTTACATACCTATACAAGGTCTGAAACTCCCGCTAAAATTACTGAAAGTAGAATTTACTCCTTCCTCCAATTCTAGTTAAATTGTAAAAGGTAATTATATTCTTCCATCCTGTTTCCTCCTTGAAATCCACTGCCAAAGCACACACTCCCTCAGAGAAAACCCTGCCAAATTCTACATCATTTAGAAGCAAACTGTAAAAGAAAACAATGGAAAATCACAATCTCAAAACAACCAGCTCATAATCTTCTTTCACTCCTGTTTGTCTGACATCATGTATCTCTCTCAGATGCAACCTTGTACTTAATTTAGACTGAAAAATTCCCAAAGGTAACCACAGGTTTATACCTACTGCATATTTTTCCATCCCACAAATGATGTTATTTACAAATAATAACCAAATCTTCCAAGTTCCATGCAAGTCCTGGGGAACTGTGGAGCTGAGGAATAAAAACTGACCATGAATAATTTTGTTCAGTTTGAGCTTTTTACAGAGTATGTTTTCAAAACACTTTTTCTGGAAGTTTTCATTAATCATGTGGTAGATGAATGCTCATTTCCCTTCATTCCTGACTTTTAGGTTTCAGTGGCTGGCAAATGGTATCCACAAAATAGTTATCAAAACTTTGTTTTGCAAACAGAATGATGGATCAAGTGGAATTGTGAAGAGATTCATCCAGGAATTGATTTTTGTCAGTCCTTCATGACTTATCTAAATTATAAGCTAAAGAATATACATACACTTTGTGTATATATTTTATACACAGAAGGTGACATCAAGCTACCAATAGCTCAATATAGATGAAAGGACAAGGCTGGAATTCAAAATTATCTTGATAAAATGAAGACATAGAAAGTAATTACACTTTCCAGAGTAATCAATTGCATAATAAGAAGGTGATGTTCCAGACTGGGAGAACCTTTTAGGGAACAATTTACTGGGTTTTGTGGAACACAGGCTGAACATAAGATATCATTATCAAATTACCATTAAAAATAAGGGCTGGTAGCTATTTGGAAACATGCAGGCTATAAGACAGATGAAGTAAACCTCCAATTCTGCTCAGTGCAGGAGAGACCTGGTTGCCCTACTGTGTCTAGTCTTAGCTACACTATTTCAAGAAATACAAGTAGAGCTTAATTAAGGGGTCAGAAAAACACACTAGACATCTAAGAAGTGTAATAATAATAATTAAAAATAATAATAAAACATTAATTATCTTGTGTACTGGGGTAGAGAAAAGAATGCTAAGGAGAAACACACTAATCAAATACATAGAAGGCAGACATAAAGAAGAAAAGAATTAACCATGCTCCATGTTGACAGTACTAGAACATGAAATGAGCTTCAGTTGCAGCAGCACAAAACTCAACGAAGATTTGGGAGAAACAATTGCAATAAATAAATAAATACTGCAAGAAATATCCCCCAACACTGAAATAAACACCCTGCAGAAGAAAGGAATAACCCCTGGAAATCTGTGAAAATACAAGCCACTGCCAGGAATGCTGTTTTTGACAGATGAAAATATCTTGCAGCAAAAGGTGAAATACTTGCCTCTTCAGACACCATCCAGCCCTCTGTTTTCTCTGGATTCTTTTAGGCTTTATAGTGTAAGCTGAGATATCTTGTCAAATCAGCTTTAGCACTGGTAACTTTGGAGTCTAATCTTTCTTTCTGAAAACAGTTTGGCTTTGTTTCTTTGAAAATAGAAGAGATGGACTGTTTTGTCATGTCGATAGCATAGTCAACATTTTCATAGTAAAGAAAAATAAGTTACTTGTCATTTTGTGACCAACACACTCTTGCAGTTGCCTTTCAATACTTTCAATACCTTTATTAGTATGAATTCTGAACAGGCTGTCTGCACAGGGTCGTCCCCAGCTCAGATGAAAGTTTTCCAGCAATAGAAATCACTTGGGTTTTTTTTATTATTAAGGCACTTTCTCACAAAGGTGAGGGGTTAATGACACACACCAAACTATACAGAAATATCTTCAAGGAAGAGATTCATCTTAGACAAACAGCTACAGAAAAGAACAACAGTGATTGATCTTCTCACCACTCAGCAGCATCGGCAAAGCTACAAACATATATTGTTTTTACTCCTCTGGGAGTTATTTATTGAGCAAAGGGAGGGTGGATAGCACTTCCTTTGAAGTCAAACATCTTGCTTGGATAAGGAGATATGTTGCATGAAACGAAAGTAATAAAAAGACAAAATGCTTTATTAAATCTTCTTTATCAGAGTATTGTGTTCCAATAACGTGATCTAATTAAAGACATATATGAACCTCTTTTCATCTGAAGATTAGTTCAGAGGTCTTAATTTATTCTGAAACAAACATGCTGCTGAAATGTTTCCAAGATTTCCAGTGATGTGTTCTTTCCATTTTCTCTAACAGGTGTTGATGCTTTAACTACTTCTTCAAGATTTGTTGTACAGGGAGGAAAAAGAGAGCATTTTTTGAAAGGAAGAGACAAATTATTTCTTTATTATTAAAGCAGCAAAAAATATACTGTTTAGTCATACAGAAAAGCTTCATAAATTGAATAGATTTAAGAGTGGATAGCTCTGAGAGTGTCATTGCTTGCAAGTTCACCTCAGGTTTTTCCTTCGTATATCAAATGTTTTAAAGACACATCGCACAAAATGTCTTTTGGAACATTGGATACCTGTGAATTCCCTTAAGATCAGCATGTCTCACAAATAAGATGAACGAAAGACAATACTGATTTCCCTTAGAATGGTACTAGGGGAAAATATTTTGCAGGCTTTACCATTTTGTAAAATATTTACAAAAGTATTTTGCAGCCATTGCCTTTCTCTTGAAACACTCTACTAATTTTCACCTGACACTCGCAGTTGGCATAGCCCTGCTATAATACCTGCATTAAAAAGGTCTTGTTTTACTTATAAAATCAAATTCAACAAAGTTTGTTTCCATTTAATGGTGGCTGTGGTTCTGCCATGTTTAGTATAAAACAAGAAGATAAATCTGACATATCATATTCAACAAAATTAATTGTAGGAACACTATAAAATATTGCTTAGGTGTAGTATATTTCAACTCTCTAATAGTAAAAGTTGAATGATAAATAAATGCACCCATTGCTACATACATTCATACCTATATCAATAATTTTTATGCTGTGGAACTGTAAAACATTCATGAGAAGCCTGAGTATGTATTCTGCAGTAACAGCTTTTCAGAGTGTTTGAAACATTTGAAAAATGTTTTGTATTGCTCAGAATTTCATTGAGCTAGACCTAGAGGAGGTTATTCCCTAAATGGCAACAAATACTTTTTTTTTTCTCCCCTAAAATATTCTTTTCCATATTGCACACATTGTTCCTCTTAATTGGGAATTGCTCTTTTTTTGGTTTTTGCATTCAAGAGTCATTTGTATTTATGTCTATGAAGGTTCTTCACTGAGAATAAAACTTCGGTGTTTTTTTTGTTTACTTATACCCAGTTCCCCTTTTAGCCCTTACCAACTGTCATCAGTCCTGCCTTCAGCCCTTTATTTTTCCTTTGTAATCATGTAAAAAATTTCTATAGTAGAAAAAAATACCCTTGTCCTACACAAGTACTTTTGTTCTTATTGCTGTTAAATATCCACGGCCTCTGTTCCTCCAGCTAAGCCATCTCAGTGAATTCCTTATTATTATACTTTGTACTCCTTCTTACAGTCAAGCAGAGATCAGATTTGACACACTTAGGATCTCATCCAAGACCATCTGTTTTATCGGGTCTTTTATCCAACCTTATTAAGCCATTATTTAAAAACAGAAAATGGAGATGTATTATTAACTTCTGTAGTAGTCTGGAGGAAGACAAAAACATTTTCTGCTTGAAGAGGTACAATATACTCAAGTGCTAGGGCAATTAGAGTTATTGCAAACTGCTTTTACATAATGCAGATTAAAGCTTACCCACAGAATGTGTGAAGCAAAGCAGTTTTGAAGAAAAACAGACTAAATGGACAGTAAAAGTCAAAGGACATGGTAGGTTTTGGGGATGGCGAGTTGGTTATTTGCATTTCAAAAGTAGATTTTGTCCTTGTAATAAAAAAATAGGCTATATATTAAAATTTTGGGGAGAATGAACCCCAAATAATGTCTACATTAGGCTAAGAAAGAAGTTAATTGTACAAAGAAAAAAAAGAAGTATGAGAAGAATGGATCTTCAAATGTATTTTATGTAGTTCTGCATACCGCAGAATAACAGCAAAAACAAAACAAAGCCCAGGAATATTTAGAATAGCACTGAAACAAATGGCACATTTAACCAATTATAGAGCAGAAAGCTACAGAAGTAGCAATTTCATACTGCTAATTTTTAAGCAGGTGAAATTACAATAAGTCAGTGTAAGAGCTGGGAGATTGCTCTTGCAAAAAGCCAGTTCGCTGCAGCCTCTGAAAAACAGCTGGAAGCTCTAGTATCTTTCTTTTAAATACATGGTATCCACACATAAGTTAAACTTGTATTTCGTGTCTTTTCCTGTGCCTATTACTCTACATATGTGTGTTCTTGATTTAAACATATGCTCTTGCTGTTAATGGATCTGTCTATGGATCCTGAAGCATGCATCAAAGTTAGTCTCCAAACTTCTACAGAAGGCTGTTTTCAGGTATTACACTAATAAATTGATTCTTGGTCATCAATATGTATCAGGCAGTCAAATACTAGACAGGTACAGTCATCACTGGGTTAAAAACTGGCTGGGTGGCCCAGCCCAGAGAGTGATGATGAATGGATTCACATCCAGTTGGTGGCCTGTCATAAATGTCCTGTTTAATATCTTATTGAGGTTCAATAAGGAAAAGTGCCAAATCCTGCACTTCCATTACAACCCCAGACAGAGCCATAGACTGGGGCAAGAGCAGCCCAGCAGAAAAGAACCTGGGGGTGCTGGCCAACAGTTGCCTGAACGTGAGCCAGTGTGTGCCCAGGTGGCCAAAAAAGCCAGTGGCATCCTGGCCTGTGTCAGCAAGAGTGTGGCCAGCAGGACAAGGGCATTGATTTTCCCCCGTACTTGGCACTAGTGAAGCCACACCTCAAATCCTGTGTCCAGTTCTGGGCCCCCACTGCAAGGAAAACATTGAGGGGCTGGAGTGAGTCCAGAGAAGGGCAGTGAAGCTGGTGAAGGGTCTAGAGAGTAAGCCACATGAGGAGCAGCTGAGAGAGCTAGGGTTGTTTAGCCTGGAGAAAAAAAGAGGCTTAGGGGAGATTTTATCACTCTACAACTCTCTCAAAGGAGGGTTACCCAGGTGGGCATTGGACTCCTCTCCCAAGAAACCAGCAATAGAAGAAGACAAAATGGCCTTGAGCTGTGCCAGAGGAGGTTCAGTTTGGATATCAGGAAGAATTTCTTCACTGCTAGAGTGGTCAGATATTGGAACAGACTGCCCAGGTAGGTGGTGAGTTACCATGCCAGGAAGCATTCAAGAATGACCGAACATGACAGTTAGTGCCATGTTGGTGTTCAGTCAAAGGTTGGGCTCGATGGTCTTGGAGGTCTTTTCCAGCCTTAATGATTCTGTGATTAAAGGACATTGTACCACATACAGCAATGCTGTCTGTGTCACTTCCTACCGAACTCACATGCCTTCACCCAGCTGGTCTGATGAGCCATCTGGATTTTAACAGAATTGTCAATTTATTTCTGAAAATATTTTCCAGTTTTCTAATATTAAAACACTGTAAATCTCAGCCAGTGAAACATTAAACAATTACCAGCACAGATAAAGGGTTCCCAAATGGTACTGATATACATCAGAATGGCAGGTTCAAAGTCATGGGAGAGCCTCAGTACATTTGAACTGTCATATGAGAATAGTGGTTCCAGGAAAAATCATCCTATCTTTTGCCAGTAGAATATAAAACATTTATTACAGCCAGTGCCAAATTTACATTGCATTTTACAGATACATGAAGAAAAGCAGTTATTGTCCCAAAACTGTTCCAGCTGTAGAGAAGCACAGAAATATCTTTTCTCAGGGAAAAAGAAAAGAGAATGACCTAGGCCCAAGGACAGCATAACAACAGACACAAAACTGGCAACAGATTGAGCAGTGGATTAACAAATTCTGAGCTATATGAATGCTGAAAAGAGATTCCTTTGAGTACATTAAAGACTTCAGCAGCATCTACAACAAACCAGGGTAGTTCAGGCAGTGAATTAAAACTCAGGAAAAGTAAATAACCAGTGTTCCTATTTGTTGGTAGATAAGCATAGCCTAATAATGTCTCACTGGATTTTCATCACTGGGTTCACAAGAGGTGAAAGACAGTGGAGAGAAGTCAAGCTTATGACTAGCCTAGGAAAAATAAACATAAGCATTTGTGTATGTCTTTGTGTGCTCAGTTCTCAACACATATCTGAAACATCATTCATATATGGCAAAAAATGGGAAATTTGTATAGACACAAATTCATCACATTTCTAAAAGCTGAAGATATGAATGAATTTCCATCAGGCCACATGAAAAAGACAGTGCAGTTTCTCCATGATTTTAAACTCTTTTGAAGAAAATACTTTCCATCTAGATTCCATGAAATGTTCATTTCTATTTCAGTGGAGGGATGGTAGGTCATCTTGCCCAACCGTACACTAATTCTCTAGTTTACCATATCTTCCTCTTCTTGCTCTCTGGGTGCTGCTGTTTTTCCACCTGTAAGATGGATGCTGCTCACTCTGACTTTACCAAGCTTTCAGATAGTCCACCACCATGGTTCCATGTTCAGATCCCTAGAAACCAGTAACCAGGAGAGAAGAAAAGCAAGGCAGCTCCCCAGCCTTTGGCAAAGCAAAGGGAAAACAGCCTTGAACTTCCAGGAATCCCATTCAAAAGGCTTGATGTCACCTTCTGGTCATCAGTGGCTGTTGGAGCAGATTCGAAGTGCCTTAGAAACTAAAATGAAAAACTGTAACAGAATCCTACTTCTACAAAAATACAAGTCTAATATAGAACAACTTCCACAGAAAAGGAAAAAAAAAAGTTTTTTTTAAAAAATCCTATTACAAATTGCATCTCTTGTTCACCTTAAAACCAGTCTTCATGTTAACAAAATGAGCTTTTACTTTACAGAAATTTTCCCATTTAAATTGTTATTTCCTGCATCATTTATTGTGTTCTTTGATCTTGGACTGCACCTTTAAATCTATGTCATCTTCCTGGGCTGTTGAGATAAATGTAGCTTAATAACTTCACAGTTTTATCTTTGAACACAGATAACTATCACACAATCAGTTTGCTGTCCAGTTGTGCGCAACCACAAGACACTATTTTTAAAACTTCATAAAAGCCCTGCAAATAGCTGAGAGCACTAAAAAGGATAATACTAGTGGCTATCACTGTGATTGTAAAAAAGATCTATAAACCAAGGTGAGACATCTTTTATTATTTCAAAATCAGATATCAAAGGAAATATCATTACTTCATAATGTCTCAGCTATTAAATAACTCTGCTTTTCTTGCACATTCAAATCTCAGATTTTATTAGTCAGACTCCAAGTGACAAATTAGATCCCTCTGGTATTTATATATGACTTCTAAAAACATCTTGACCTGCAATTCTCTTTACAAACAGTAACAAATATCTGAACAGAAGAACTAAAATATAGCAAAATAATTTTAAAATAATGATGCATAAAGCATTAACTTGAATGTTACTATTTTATAGTAGACAAGTCAGAGAAGGTTTGGGTAAACTACTGACTGAAGATGAAGCACCAGTAGTCCCATACTAGAGACAGGATTTCACACAAAGGCAAGTGTTGTTGGCTTTATTACCTAAGGTTTTCTGACAGTAGTGCACTCCACAGATGCATAAGAATTGAAAAAGAAAGATTAATCAAAGCTTAGGTACTAAACCACAGGTTGGAAGATTCTGCTCACTGTGGTTTCCACACATTCAGTGCCTTACACAAAGCTCTTTCATATATTTTAAAAGCATTCCATGGCACACAGGAAAAAAAGAAGTTCAGTATTTTATCAATTGGGATCTTTGGTTCTGAGCTTTTTAAAGATCACATTTGTGAATTAACAGATTCAGTTAGATCCAATTAAACAGGGTTAAGCTCATATTTTCCTTTGCATTATTAATCATTCTTCCTGCTACAAATAAGGCCAAATATACCAATCCTGATATTGATGGTCTCAGATGACAACATAGTTTGGGGAATATATTTGCTGTACTTACAGAGTGTGAGAGGTGCCTACACTACCTAGATCTAGGTGTCCTTTCTGACAAAGCTAAGGAAGACTCAGTGGTCTCTTCTATAATGTCTGATACTCCACAAAATAGCAACCAGCAAGTTGAGTCTGCTTCCATTCAGAGTGAAGGAAATGTTCAGCCGCAGTAAAGTACCTTTCTACTAGCTGTAAAGCAGAATAAAAAGTGAACATAAACACAATGGTCACACCACTTTGTGAGATACTCCTCATGTTATAAGAATTGAAAAGCTGGCAATGATGGAGCTTAATGATTTTGTTCACCTTAGTCACAACAGTCATTTAACAAACTGAATATAATGGTGTTTCCTGGTACCCTCTAAATTGTTACATTCTGGATTTTGAGTGAGAGTAAGCTGGCTAGATCAGCAGCTGAACAATCAGCAGAAGCACAAGGCAAATGAAAGAGGAAAAAAACATCTCTTAAATTAGCTTAGCCTGACCAATGTATGCAAGTTCACTGTATTTCAAGCTGGTAAATCTTACCAGTGTCCATTCAGAAATGAGCGGGAGAAAGCAGCATATAGAGAAACAGCGCAGCCATGAACACACATCTGTCCAGCAAAAGGCCACCAAAACTGATCCTTGAGGAGGACTTCAGGACTGAAGCACAGGATGCTCTGGATGTTGTGGGGGGAAAAAAGATAATATTAAGAGAGTTAAACAGTGGCATACATTGAGCAAAGAGGATGTGCAGTCTGTTCTCAAGAGTTTTCAGACCCAAGTGGACAAAGCCCTGAGCATCCTGTTCTGCCCCCATAGTTCACTCTGCTTTGAGACAGAGTTTGGTCTACAGGCCTCCATAAGTTTTTCCAGCCTTGGCTATTCAGTGGTTGCAGATGACTGCAGATAGTAGCAATCAGTATCTCAAAAATACAGTGATCATGAAGAAATCTCAAGTCATTTCAGACAATTTATAAATTCACTTACATGAGAAGCTAGGAAACAGGTCAGATGTTTCACAGATTTTTCCATCACATGCCAGCAGCTCACTTGTATGTGCAGGAAGAAACAATAATGCCCTGAAAAAAATTTAGCCTTGAGAGTATTTATCTATTTGTTGGCATACTATTCCTTCTCTACAATGACTCTACAATTTGTTTACTTTTCACAGAACACTAAAATTCCCATTTTTAAAGCATAAACTAACAGCTGGCTTTGTAGGAGTGCTGTTTGATTTTGAGGTGGAGAATAAGCAAGAGATGAGAAAAGACCAGTTAGAAATTAATTTTTTATTGTTGTTACTGATAAAATGTTTGGCTGTAAAAGGAGGCATTGCACAATGAAAAAAAATTCAGGTATCCATCAGTCTGCAGTGAAGAGGTCATTCCTCAGTTCTTTTAGCTTCAGCTTTATGGTAGACTGTGCCGTCCTACTTACATGTGCAAGACTGCATCAAAACTACTGGTATGTTTTTCATATCAAAGGGGGAGAATAAATAAATAATAAACACTAACATTTTTTTAGTTAATCAAATGTGAATTTTAAATTTTGCTAATCCTTCACTGAGACTAAGGAATACTGCTTGACAATCTTTTAGGAAGTTCAAAATATATTGCAATGGAAATATTCCATAATAAATACATATATGGACTCATTATTTTCCATTTGCACACACGCTTTTCGTCATTTTATCATCTTGATAATCTCCCTCTGTCTTAAACTATGTTTACTGTTATAAAAGGTGATACTTTTGTATGGCATACAGATAAAGCCTCAGTTATGGCTTGCATAACACACAAAATCAGTTTTCAAAAAGACCTTATTAAATCAGAAATCTAGTCCACCCCAAGAGTCAGTGGAGCTTGGTCACCTGCTCCATGGGATTTTTTGAGAATTTGACCCTATCTGTAACTAGACATGCAGAAAAGCAGCAGAACTACCAGCTAACTTATCCAGTTGTCTTTTAATTTTTCTCTTGTACCTAAATCTGAATCTTGTACCTAAATCTGAATCTTTGCACTCACAAACACACGCACACACGTAGGTAGAAATTAGTTAAACCAAGTATTTAAATAGATTCATTTGCTCCACTCACATTGAAATACCACTGTGGGTATTTTACAGCTTCCAGAAAAGTCACTTATCTGGTGTCTGCACACTAATTAATATATTTGTCTCCCCTTCCAGTGTTACTAATTGTTCCTTGGGCTTAACCTTAGACAGTGACTTAGTTAAACGCTATATTGAATTTCACCATTTCCATTTGAACTACCTTTCTGGTAGTTCACTGAAGGGTTTATAGTTATCATGAGTGACCAAAGTACTTGGATGTGTGTACTTAGGTCAGTGTCTAGGCCGATACATGTGGGATGGGGGTGAAATCTTTTAAAATAAAACAGCTGCAGAAGAAATGGTCAAGCCATTGAAGGCAATATGATAGCTGCTATTAAATCCCACTTTGAGAAACTTCCTTTAGCTTTGATGATTTTTTTCTTCTCAAAAGTTGCTATCAATTTTTCACTGACCTCAGATCAACCTCAAAGAATCAACCTAACTTGTAGTCTGCTCACATTTTTCTTATCTGGGCACAAAAATAATAAACCATAAATAGTAAACTGTATTGAAACTGAAAGTGATCAAAAGTTGGAATGGTTTGGGTTTAAAAATTTTTATTTTGCTTTTGTAGAACAAATACCCTGAGGTGGCTCACATCAGGATCCCTTTTTGTCTGAAGCTCAGGAAGGTAAGAATTAGTAGTTTGAGACTTTCTCTTTAATTGTAACCAAATGCTATCTTGTAAGGGGTTGAGGATTACCATAAAGGTGTTCTCAGCTTTTCAGGGGTTGTTGCTGTTCTTGAAATAAAAATAATTTGTATAGTTCCTTCTCAGTCATTTGAAAGACTCATACTCTTTATTTATGTTAACAGCATTTTTATTAGGCATCCTTGTTATCATGAACCCATATATTCCTATTCAGATGGGAAATTTACCCATAAATGGATCAATACCACAGAGCAACACAAACTCTGCATCTCCTATAGCTGCAAGGCCTGCCTGATAGAGGAATCTGCCAGTATGAGTCAGGCACTGAACATCTTTTTCTCAGTGCACATGAGGCACCTTGCAACATGGTCGACAGAAGTGCCATGCCAAGCAGCAAATTCCTTGTGGCACTAGTGCATAACAGATCTTGAAATTTTGCCCCTCATCAAGACTTGAGTGTTTGGCCAGTATAGAAATCCCGTATTTTAGCCTGAGCAATCTGTGCAGCGTATGTGCACTCCACCCCACACTTCAGGAAGCAACACGTCCTGTTGCACATGCAGCATTTCACTGTTCTGCCTATTCACAGTAAATCTGACTTCCAGAGGCTTTTCTGTGCATGTTCCCAGGGACTGGGCAGCACATGGGCAATAGGTCCACTAGACAATTCCCAGAAGTGTAAGTCTTACTGTGCAGGCATGCAGTGACTTCATCACATGTGCATAATAAATATGATGCTCTCTTAAAGTGTCGGCCTGACTATGAGGGTTCTTGCAGTCTTGTGGTTATCACCAGGCTGTATACAACCTGTTGTAGAGCATCCTGGGCAGAGAATCTGACCTGCCACAGCTTCCAAACAGCTTGAAATTGTAACAAATGTATAAATTTATCAACATCTGCCCAGACAATGCTGCTGGGCTGAAAAAGAGAATGTGTTCAGGAAATCCAACCTTTAGACTACAAAGCCTACATTTACCAAGTTGTCCCTGAAGTTCACAGTCTCCTCTTGAGCACTTGCACTCGCACCTCTTTCCTCACCTTGGGATAAGTGACCCTCTACCCCCATCGCCATGGTCCAAACACCACCTCAGGTAGTGAAGGAAGCTGGGTTTTTTCCTAGTTTGGATGATACTTCTGAAAAATACATGTGTTTTTAACATCAGTGGGAGTATTGGCAACCATTGCATTCAAATAAATACCTACAGCGCTTGTTCAGAGCTCCAACTAATTATAAACTAGGAATAATTTCCAGGCTGAGAAATATTCGCTTGAGGATTTTGGCACTTCTATTTTGGCTTGCTCAAAGTGACACACCTTGCCCAGAATGGCAGAGAACCTCTGGAGCACAGCTGGAGTGTCCCAAGCTAACAATTTTGTTGCCCAAAAGACCAGTTTCATGCTGTCTCCTGTGTGCATTAAACTTTTCACCAGGAGACTTTTAATGCTGGTTTTCTTTTTCCTAAGGCTACATGTATTAAGGGGTTGGATTTGAAGGAGAAAAAAAGGAAGAAAATTTTATATGTTAGAGCTGGTGAGTTCACCTTTCTGATGGACTTTGTAGCTGTGAAAGCAGTTACAAAACTGAAAAATTCTCACAGGAGTCTCTCACCCAAGAAAACTCTCTCTTCCACAGACTGACCTTCTCATCTTCACAAAAATCAGCATCTCATGTGAAGGACTGAACTTGCCTGGCATGCTGTCTGCGCTGGAGTTACAGTCAGTGGTTTTATCTGCAGTGTCCAGAGGTCTTTGACCATCACTGTGCCACTCCCCAGGAAGCCAGTGAAGACTGTGCAGACCTGCTGGTACTGTTTCATTTCACTTGGGAGATAGCAAAGCTCTGTGTAGTTGAAGTGGGATCACTTTCCACAAGATCAGGCAGCCAGAAGAAATGTTAAATGCTTATACTGGGCACATTTTTTAATGGCTCTGGGACTACTCTGAGCCAGCAGCACCAGATATGGTGGATTATCCAAGGGCTGAGGAGTTACACCACTGGGATTGGAAAGGGGGCCCACAGGAGGAGTAGCAGTGGTGATTTTTTTTATTTCATCACTAACACAGGTTTCACAACATCATCAAAAAACAGAAGCCAGACTGTGGATGTGTGGTTCTCAGGTTGGGAATGGTCTTTGGTGTCCACAGTGGTGGCCTTATTAGAGCAACCTGATAAAAAACTCATAAAAAAACTGACAGAACTTACAGGAGGGGCCAACCAGGCTTCAAATAGGAAATGCTGCAAAGTAGCTGCCATTGAGCTGGAACACAATAATCAGGTGGACACAGACCAGGGTCTCAGTGCCCTGTGGCAGACACTGATGTGAGCAGGCTTGCCCAATATGCTCCTACTGGGCACACCCCAGGTAGGAGCAGCTTAAGCCTTAGCTTCAGCTCTTCAGTCACTTCCCCTGCTTCTTCCAGTTTTAACACTGTATCCTCTTCCCATGTTTCAGACCTTATCTAAATTTTTCCTGTCCTTTCCCCGTGGTACTTTTACCTTTTTCTTCAGTCTTCTTTCTTTGCTCTTTTCTCTCTTTATTCTTATTTCCTTTTCCTTTTTTTTGAGTCAGTTGCTGTCTCCAACTCTCTCTATAAAGTCTGTAATATCACTACCACTCAACAAATCTATTCTTTTCCTTTCAGGCTACACTTTAATTGTAAGTTTGGCTTTAATCAAAGTTATTAATTTCTCTCTTTTGTCTCCTCAAGTCACATTTTTTAAATTCTAAATCATCACACTCTACCCAGTTCCAAATGTCACCTTCTTCTCTACCATCATGGTATCTGTTCATCTGATGACACCTCACTCACAACCTGCTCTGCTACTCCATCCCCTCAGGTCTTAAAGCAAACAGCATGCCATGATAAATTTCTGCAAAAAAATTCAAAGTTGTTATCAAATCCTCTGCAGTTTTTTTCTGTGCCTTCCGCATCAGGAAAAATTTATCTGTTGCTTACATTTTCTAACCTGCTGATAAGCAAGAACACTTATTGCTCAAAAGGTCTAAGACAAAGGCAATTTTGGAACTGGTCAGCAATCCTATCCATTTTCCATCTAGAATTGAAGGGGTTTGATTACCACAGGTAATCTCTGCTAGAAATGTTCTGGAATAATCATTCTGTTGCAAAATTAACAGTAGATATAGAACAGGGAAATACAAATATTATTCTGACCAGATTGTACAAACTTGGGAAAACAAAACTTCGAAGTATAAAGGTGCTTGCAAGAAATTATCTATGAAGAAATTCCAAGTCTGCAGCTTTTCAATTGCAGCTCTTTCCATGGAGGATAAGAAAACCACCTGTTCACACACTTGGTGTTTTGGAGTCGCTCCTCAGAGATGCCATGTTAATGCCATGCCATGTTGATTCTTATACTTCAGTCTATCTGCTGGTAACAACATGACAGGAATCCATGGAAATGTTGAAAGAAACCAAGTATTTGACTCTTCATCCTGATATAATCTTAAGCGCAATCCCTGCTTTCTAAAAGTCATTCAATAGATCAGAAGTATTTGATGGTCTCCAGAAAAACTCCTTAGGAATATGCTTTATCAAGTCTTGTGGGTGAAAAAATGTTTATCTGTCTATGACATATTCAATGACAAAATCTTACCCTTTCTCTGTTCCTTCTCTCTGATATCGAATGTTTACCTTGGGCTGCCATACCTCTCCTCTAAAACTAGAAATAAGGAGAAAAATCACTCATCCTTCCTAGATTTCTTGAAATTTGACAAGAAATCCTTGTTGATTTTTTTGTGAGCAATAACTTCAGCACAGTGTAATTTCTGCATTTCTCTCAGATCAAAGCCTGATCAAGAATTAAAATTCACATTTCTTTTTGAAAAGAGCAATGCCATTTTTTACAAGTGCATTCAGACTGCTTGTAAAATACAAAGACCAGATTTGTCTGGATAGAAGATACACCTGCTGACAGGGGAATGTGAATTTTATGTTTATTTATGCTGCATAAAAATATCACAATTAGCAATGTAAATATGAATGATGCTTTTCTGTCTTAACTATACAGGGGCTAAAGTGAAAACTATATAGAAGATGAAAGTGTAATTGGATGATTGTTTCATAGTGACTATAAGGGTGTTTTTATCTAGAACTGCATCTCAGGAATAGCTGCAGAAGCTGCTTACAGTATGAGGATTAAGAAAATTCTAGACTATCAAGAAGGTAGTTGCCTATTTGCAGACTAAAAATCAATCACGAGTTACAAATAACAGTTCTCTGCTTGTAAATGTCTATCTTCTCTTTCATTTCCATGCAACAGCAAACAGAGGGTGCATACAGAATAACAAGACTGGAATTTGACAAACAGTGGAGAGAGGCTAGTATTAGGTTGGGATGCATACCCAGGTCTTCTGCTGTTTGCCAGATGGATTTCTCAGGGTAGGTCCTTCAGCAGAGAGGAAGACTGGACTCAATGGCACAAACCTTGTTTCCTGCTCAAGCCTGTACACACTGTTACAGCAAATCCACCAAACAGGCTTGACACAAGCTGGTGGGGACTTGGACTAGCAACACAGAAATGAAAGGCTCCATTGTCTATTCATGGTCTCATAAACTATTAACTCCCACTTGAATTGTTCCATTAGATCCCCACTGTGAAATCTTCAGCTTTCTTTTGGTCTTTCCCTTTCACTTTATCCATTTTTTTGTGCAGGATAACATTTTAGATATGTAGTATTTTAAGCTGAAAGGTCTCTTCCACTGGAAATTTAAATAGATTGTACTGCACGAAAATATCTCACAGCAAGCAGGTTTTGCGTGCTACAGGGAGTGCAGTGTTTGTCTGAGTCCAAATTATTACTAAAGATTTGTGTGAACACTAAGTATCAGAAAAAAATATTTAGGAAAATATTTCTTAGTTCTTATAACATTGATTCTTTTGTAGGCATCTTTCTTGGTTTATGAAGTAATTTAGCAAGTGCTGTGTTGTAAATTACAAAGTACAGTACATAACACTCAGGGTAAGGGCAGTTTTGTTATTATGACTGCCCAAGATCTGATAAACTATTATATCTGACTTTATAAACACTTTATTAAATATCACACTATCACAAACCCAAGAATGTTGTATAAAAGCAACTTGAGCAATTCGACATCCACTTTTTGTCATAAAAAAAGAAATATTCTCTTGATTAGTTTCTATGAAGCATAATATCTGTAAAATAAACAAGATAATCCTTGTGTAAACAGTACAGGGTACATAGAGCACAAAAATGGATAGAGGCACAAAGAACATTCTTGGCTCTAAGGCCTGAAAGCAAATTTCCGCTTCATTTAATCTAGTTTAATAATAGTTTTAATTGTAGTATCTTTAAGTCACTGCAAAAAACTTTTCTTTTTTATTTTATCTAGGTTTTGGGGTTTTTTTTAATTGAATCTATCCTCCTAGCCAGCATCCCCATGACTGCTATGAATCTGTGTTCCTGTGCTACTTCAGACCTATCTCTATATTTCAACAGTGGAGTTTTGCCTAGAAACTCTTTCTCTGTTCTTCATATATCAAGGAAACAAAACGTGGATCACCCATCCTCAGAGTAAGCATCAAGCTTATAGTCCACTGGCAACATTTCTTAGTCCAGACAACAAAAGCAGCCAGTGTCCATAGAGATAAATATAAGAAATACATTTGTCTCATACTCAGCTGTTCCCCTTCCATAAGCATTTCCTTCAAGTCAGATACAGGATATGGATTTTTTTTTTTTTTCATTATTGCAATCTACAGTTTTGAAGGCACAAATCATTTAGATTTCTACAGTGACTGATATCTGGAATATTGGAATATTCCATGCAAATGTTACTTAATGAAACTCGATGTGGCCAGATGGAATGAAGACACTTGCCTCCACAAAGACAATGATCCATGAGAATCCCAAGGAAGCAGCATCAGATGTTTTTCAAGATCTGTATGGTTTGCAAATATTGCTAATCCTGCCAGATCCCCACAAGTCTTTTGACATAGAGCACTGGTTAAGATGTAAATACTGAAAGGAAAAGTCTAGATCCTGTTTTGGGGTTTTTTTTCAGATTCCTACATGTATGTGTTTGTTTGTCTATCAGCTTGTATAGGATATAAACAATATTAATATTTAAAGCCCTGGTTTCTTCTTATAAATAAGTTCATAGCATCCACCCTATAAATAGCAGATTTCCTTCTGACAGCAACCGTGGGAAGGTGTAGTGACAGTCAGGATTTTATATGGCCTGGAGGTCCTCCAGACCACTGGCAGAGAACCTGTCTCCATGCTCTCTTACATGCTATCCAAAGAAAGACACAATTCTTCACAAGGCACAAAAGTATTTGAACTCTTTTTTAAAATATACATCGACATTGAGGTATTTGGGTTTTTTTAATTTAGTTTACACTAACAGATGTTTTGTCTAAGTCTCCACTTATACATAATTTCTGATACACCCAGATTTACCCAGTGGCAGATTTCTAAGGAATCTGAGTAAGAAAAGGACATTAACTGCTATCATTCTGGGTAGCACCATGCACACTCCTATGTCACATGATGCTTTCTTAGCCATGCACCACCTACATCTATTTTAGGGAAATGTCCTCCCCTGGATTATCTTCCATTTTTCTTTATCCCCATGTCAACAAAATCGATACTTCCCATTTGCAATGCCCACCCCCCCACCCCCCGCCCCGTTTGGTGGTTTTTCTCTATTTAGAGTCAGCCTGACTGGCAAAAGTGACAAAATATCTCATGGAAATACCACAGTACTCCACCTTTGATATCGGTTGCACTTATGTCATTAGCACAGCAATCAGTGTGCTGTGTGGTAGCCAATACACATCATTACTCATTCTGAAACAAGCATGCCCAGTTCAGCTTCAGTGTAAGAGAAGCTGACATGAGGATCACAAATATTCACAGCGATTTTTAAGGGGCGTGCAAAAGGGAGAAGCTTTCTCTCACGTGGCTTTGCAGAGGAATTTCTAACTCACGGTGCCTTTAATCAGGATTAGGCGATAGCATCTGAAACACAGGCAGCTGGGGCTCCGTTCTCTGCTCCCCTCAGCTGCAAAACTGTGTCGGTGAACCGATAACAGACAAGCACTTAAAAACCTATTGGAGGCACAAACTCCTCTCTTCAGGAGCGTTCTTGACGAGATGGAGGTGAACCTTGCCCAGTATGCAGGGCAATAGGACTCCCATTACCTACAGAGGTATTAGAAAAGTGTTCCCAGATGAAAGCCTTTATCCAATTTCAATTGTCCACTGAACAACAACAACATTAAGAGCAACATTGTTCCATTTGCTTCTGTGTCAAACAATACCACGACTGTTTAGCATTACATTTTGTTTCCCTGAGTAGCTGAAACTACTGTGGGAGTAAAGAAGTATTTACATCCAGAAAATCTGCATTCCTCAAAGCAGATGTTTTTAATTTTAATAACATCAGCCTATAGAAATGAATATCTGAAATATTCTGATCACTGAGTGCATGTTGCTGTTTAGGAGTAATGGTCCATCATAGTGGGTTTGCAGAAAACGTCAGGAGCAACCAGGAGAAATAAACTTCTGCTAACTGTGCAACCAAGAAACAATTCTGATTTGTTGTTTTGTTGTTTTTTTTTTTTCTTTGAAAGTCACTTAAAATGTCCTCCTGTGCAGGAGAATGACATTTTCTGCACTGTAGATGTGCCATATTACAGACCCATAGACCCATACTTGGAAAATTGCACGTGTAAAATTTTTTGTAGTGTGTGCCTTTACTTTTCCACACATGCAGCCCAGATGTGTGCATGCACATATCACACAAAATGGGCATGTACTGTTTTTACAAGCTAAGACATATCTTTATGAATAACACACAAATGGAGTGAGGGAAAGCTCTTTGTGGACTCCAGGGTATGCAGGGCAGAGTCCCTGGACTCCAGGTAAGAAAAGGTGTATGCATGTGCAGTACTCACTTTTCCCACTACTCTGTCCATATTGCAGAACTGTAGGCTACTGTAGCTGTCCTTGAAGTCACTGCAAAAAAGTGCCTGCGGTCCTTTAGTGCAACAGAATGGAGCTCAGTCCAGGCTGCTTTTCTCAGTGAAAAACAGTAAAACCAGCCTGCACTGTGGTCTGCCTCCCTGGGTAAAACTGGTAATGGTAGATAAGCTAGTTTGATTATGTACAAATTTTTTTCCACCAACAGTAGGCACATGCAAACAGTAGGCTCATACAAATAGGTGCCACTCTCATGAAACTTTGGCTTAAGCAGAACAACTTGTACTAATAAGGTTTGTATTTGTGAGTTTTTTTGATCCATCTTTTTCCCATGGATGTCTTTTGTAGATGTTGTTCCACACATTATTTGGATTGACATATCTGAACTGATTGTTCTACAATTTTTCTGAATAAAATCAGCGCTCTGAATCCACTTGCCTGTTTTATTTAAGAAAAAAATGCACACAGGGAAAAAAAAAAACAGTGTGACTTTCATTCAGCTGTCTGTGAGAAAAAAAATCAACTAAAAAGACTTATTTGAAAAGAATATGTTTAACTGCATATGCTGCATCTGCATTCTGCTTTCATAGCTGTTAGGCTTCGAGTGACCAGTCTCTTAGGGTGTCATACTGCATGCATGTGTGTGTGCTGAGATAGGAAAAGCTCAGCACTGTGTGATATATGAAGCAAATGTTTCAAAATCTACACTTCCAAATCACTGCAGCCCAGCAGCAGACCACTGGACCTACCAGTCTTGATCTCTAGGTTACTCAGCCTCGATCTAGGCGCTCAGGGTAAGCAATACCAGGACTTGGTCATAAAAAAGACCGAAAACAAGGCATGGAGGCAGATAAAAAAATATGCTTAGCACCTTAGATGCAAATATGTTTGCATTATACAAAACAATTTAAGGATGTATGAATGTTTTTTGTTTGGGTTTTTTTTTTAACAGTGGAACCTGACTATGAAAAAATATGTTGTGTTTAAATCCTCAAAAGTGCACTTTGAGGATTTAAACCTGCACTTACTTCAAGAGACATTAGACTCTGTGCCACTTGGAAATTCTCCCCCTGAAGTGTGTAACTTTATTTTAGGAATGATGCAAATCATTCCTAAAAATAATAGTCCCTTCCAAACTAAAGCTGTAGTTTAGCTCTACGGATGCATCAATTATCTCAAACCTCTAATAATAATAGAGTAACTAGAAAGAAAACAGCCTAATGTGCTCATTCTGAGATGGAAGGTGAAGCATTACTTCTGACTTAAAGTTTTGTGTATCAGTAAACTATAAACGGGCAGTGCCAGTGGCACCATAAATAATCAAAGCATATCCGTGCAGTGGATATGGAGTGAGGGAAAACTCTCACGCCAACATTGCTTCCATGAAATTTCAGGGAATTCCGTCACTGAGCTGAGAGGCACAGGGTTGGATTTCTGTGTTCCAGGGAGAGGTGGGAGGGGGAATATGGGTTGTTCTTTTCTGTGTAGGTATCTTTAGATGTACCTGCAAAATAGTTGAGTCATAAAACCGTTGAATCCTTGTGTTTTGCTGCTAAAGAGAATCCATAAAAAGAGATTTATTGTCATATTTCCTTTTTGTGTTACACTGTTCCCCTCCATCATAAAATATTCTCGTCGGTTTATAGCAAAGCGAATATATCAGCTTAGTTCATAAACGCCAAAATCTTCTCTGTTACGCTTTTCGGACATAATCGAATTAGCTCCGATCTGCGTCGATGCCGCCTCCCCGAGCCGCAGTAACGCGGCTTATCGAGACCGGGTGTGTGCAGAGGGCTCGTTGTGCAGCGACCGAGGTGGACCCGCACCAGCCCGCAAGTCTGCAGGAACCCGTCCAAGCAGTTCTAACTTTTACTCTTCCTGACGAAGATTTAAAGCGGCTCTGTACGGCAGTCAAACAAGAATAATCAGCTGTGGAAAATATAACAAATCATAAGAGCAGTTCAACAGAGAGGGAGCGAGCGCCGCAGATCAAACCAACTGCTCGCACTGCCCTGCCTGGGGACGGGCGGGCCGCCTGCCTGGTCCCTGACCCCGTCATGAGGGGGCAAGGCGGCGCTCCGGGAAAATCCCTTCTGCTGAAGGGAAGCTCGTGGCTTCTGAAGTTCGTGGCTTCAGAACACACGTTGCAGTAAAAAAAATTTAAAAAAAGAAAAATAAATAAAAAATCAGCATTTAGCCGGGGAGATCCCGTGTAATTTTTTTAGTTTGGACCGGGATCATTCGCTCAGTGGCTCCCGCGAGCGGTCCCGCTCAATTCCCAGTCCAGGGAAAGGTGTCTGCGGGGCTGTAGGGCAGACACGGGAAGGGAGGAGCGGGC
>VYXD01003405.1:336863-385861 GCA_013397195.1 Hylia prasina
TAAATGTGCTCAGATGTTGGACATTCCCCTTGCCTGTTTTATAGGGTTTCGCTGGTGGTGCTTAATGGGCTGGGTCACCGGGACTGATGCTAGCAAGGTTATTAGGATTAAGTAACCTAATGAATCGTATGGCCATTAGCGGGCTTTGAAAGAAGGTAGTTTCCCCTGTAACCTGGTCTCCTGTCTCTTAACAGGGGCAATTATTTTTAACTGTCTCTCAATCACAGGTCGGAGGGGGGCTTTTTTTCCCTTTTGTTTATTTGTTTTAAACCTCTCTCTGATGCTTAGAAATTGATTTCTCCACAGAAGGAGCCTGTCATTTTATCTCGGGGTTCCTCCGAACCGCTGAGCGAGCCAGACGTTGCGGCCGCTCCTGCCCTGCTCGGCGGAGCAGCCGCCGCCTGTGCCTTTCCCCTCCGCTGGCCGAGCGCCTCACTCGGCATGCGGCTCCGGGAGTGCTCGAGGAGGATTTGTACTTATTTTTCCCAGAGAAGGGTTTTTCTTACTCTGTCTCTTGCCTAAGCCAGGTAAGCGATGCGACACTCGGTTCCTCCTCCAGCGGCTCGCCCCGCACCGCTCCCTCCAAGGGAGCCCTTGAAGGTTCCTTCCTGGCGGCTGTTCCACCGCCCTGAACTCGGGTACCTCCACCGGCACCTGCCGTCCCCCGACCCGACGGGCGACACTGGGCGAGCGGGGAGGCTGGGCGGCGACAGAGGCAGCACCGGAGCCTGCAGCTGCCTTGTCTCCCCGGGGCAGCCACGGTCAGGGCCAGCGCAGGTTATCAGAAGCTAACTCTTGGCCATCCCCTGTCTTCTATGGCGAGGAGAAACCAGCCATTATTATTATCGTCATCATCAATATCATTATAATAATTATCATCATCATTATTATTATCTTTTTGGCCCCGAGGTTTAAGATTTTTTTTTCAAAGTTCGATGTTTGAAAACTTTCCCTCTACCTTCCCCCCGTGAGAATGTGGAGTTTGAATGTGGACACGGGTTATATGAATGTGGACACAGGTTACATATCGTAAGGCTCCTCCGGGGAGGCCGGGCCAGCGGCGTGAATATCCGCTTTAATTAGAACAAGCGTCACGGGCTGATTCAGTGTGATCGGGTCTGAAATATTTATACCGTGGTTATTTTCCGGACCGTTCACACTTAAAAAAGACCCGGATGTACTGATGGAAAATTTAGAGAGGGAGAAAAAAGAGACGAGAAATTGTTGGGAGAGCAGTCCTTTTGTCCGGGTGTCTCGGCGAGCCCGGCGGTGCCGGCGCCCCTGAGCCGCTTGCGGCGGCGGGGCTGCGATGAGAGAGCGCAGGGCGTGAGGCCGCGGCGGCTGGAGGCAGAGCGGGGCCCAGCCTCCGCTCCCGGAGCAAAAGAAGACGGGAGAACCTTGCCTGTCGAGGCCAGGGCCCCTTCTGGAGAGCTACCACGGAGCGGCGTCTCCCGCGCCCGGCGACATGGCGCTGGCAGCGTGACAGGAGTGAGCAGGCTGGTGGCAAAACGCGACGCCGCGTTTTCCACCTGTAAAAGCTCACGATCAAGCTGCGAGGGGCATCGCACCTGCCGGGCTGTCTGGCTCCCAGCCGCCGGGAAGGGGCTGCTCCTCGGGGGGCCCTGCGGCAAGAGCAGCGCAAGGTGTCTGCTAGTAGAGTAGAGGAAAGTTCCAGCCCGCCTGACTTGGAAAGAATCCACTTTCCCACAGCTTTTTCAATCCCCAATACTTTTCACACCCTGTTAGGAGTTAATACCGCCGAAACCGCTAAACGCTTCCATGCCTAAAGGTACGCCCCGTCAGGGGCTGCGCCTGGCGGCCCCCAGCCCGCGGGCAGGACGGGCCGCAGTGCGGGAAGCGCCGCCAGCCCGCGGAAAGGGCTCGTTTCCCCGGTGGAAATTCCTCGGATGCTTCGTACTTAGGCTAACACATCGGGCTGCCTTTCTTTGAAAGGGCTTCGGCGGGCGAGGGAGGGGAAGGATTCCCCGGATACCTTTTGGGGAAGAGCGGGGCGATACAGCGGAGCCGCTCCATCTCCCTGGGTAATATTTCGGATGCCAGTCTCTCGGCTTGCAGAGCTGGCTGAGAGTCAGCTATGAGGCCTGGGCTCTGCAACCAGCACCTCGGGCAGCAGGGAAGGCACATGGGGCTGAGGGGTGGGGGGGGGTGTGTGTGTATCAAAACCNATCTATCTATCTATCTATTTATTTTCAATAGGGGTTATTTTTCAGGTTTGCTTTAGCCTCGCATCTTTCAGCCGCCGCCCCTCACGGTCGCCGGCAGCCGGTACCGCCCGGCCCGGCCCAGCCGGCAGGCGGTGCCCCCCAGGAGGGCCGCGGGCAGCAGCCGCTCCGCTCCGCTCCGGCGGTAGCTGACCTCGCCCCAGCGCCTCCACTCACCCCTCAAGGACAAGGGCAGGGAAAGGGCCTCTTTTTCCCTGAGCTCACAGGGATGATGCGATAACCGAAAGCTCGCCTCAGGAAAGAACCGATCGGGGGGAGCATTTCCCGTCCTATTTTCCCACTGAAGTAACCACTGGAAAATGCCGGGTGAGATTTCTTGCCACTCCTTTCCAAACCTGTAAACACCGCCCCCAGGAAGACAGCTCGGCTGGGGTCTCCCCAGCTTGCAGCAAGAGCACTTATCTCCGAGAAGCGCAAAATTCACCCAGAAAACCTAACTCTGCAATGTTCGGCGGTCAGGCCAGCTGTGCCCAGCCTTACAAGCAGTGGGACATGTAGGCTGTCATTCAGAGCCTGAAGGGATTTGTCCGGCTTGTCTGTGTTCACAAATCAGAGGACTTGGCCCCGGCGTGCCTCGGCGTAAAGTGAGAACATCTCTGTAGTCCAGAGTTGCCGTGCTCCTCTCCATCCCTCCAGGCACAAGGATGTGCCTCTTCTTGCACCCGTCAGCTCTTTATCAGCCTTTAATTTATAGCAATGCTGGGGAAGGTTGGGACACCAGGTCGCTGGGCACCACGTGTGCGGGATGTACCTTTAGCTACATGGTCCCCAGTCCCCGGCGAACCCTCTCAGCCTCGTAAGCTTAGCAGCATCCCTCAGCTTCGCGTTTGCTCTCCGTTCAAAACCCATTAAAATCTGGCGGTGGGAAAGGGAAATTCATGGGTAAAGTGCACTTGGCGGGACACTCCACAACCCTAACTAGGCTTTTTCCCTCACCGCCGGAAAATGCCCTGCGGGCTTGCTGCGAAGTGTCCCGGACGGAGAGAAACTGCGGGTGCAGTGCCAGGACAACTCCCGAGGTACAGGCTGATTTCCAGGCGGGGGACGTGATTTCCCCGGCTGCTGTCCCTGCCCGGGGCACGCACAACCCCCCAGTCAGGTCCTGGCCGGCTGCAGCTTCTCCCCGTGGTTCCTGGGGCCGGCGGGGCCTCACCCGGGTTACATCTCTTGGGCTGTGCTCGCAAGTGGCAGCTCTCCCGCTCATCCTTGATTTCCCCCATCGCCCTCTGGTCTCCAGGTCCCGGTGCCTCCCCGTGTCCATCCAGCCCGTGGGGTACAAACATCCCACACTCTCGGCCATCTCAGGAGGGCGGATGTCCGTATAGGATAAGGCCACCTCCTTCCTCACGTTCCTCACACCTCGGCAGCCCTCTAAGTCCTGTCAAAACTGAGGGACCTGCGCTGGGGCGTGCTGCACAAGCCATGCAGAGGCCCTCGCTGCTCAGGTGTAACTACCAAGGGTCTCTCCTCCCGGCCTGCTGCTGTCCGGGGCCCTGAGATAGGTGTAAACCATACCCACATCGACGAGCGCGTTTGGTCTCGGTGGTACCATTTATTCAAACAGCCCGTGCAGTCCCAAGCCGAGAGCTGGCAGGACCTTCAGGGACAGGATGCTCTTTGCAGACGAGGTTGAGAGTATCGGGACCTGAGCACGGCTGCGGCGGACACCGCAGCCGGGTGGCCAAGGCGGGCCTTCCCAGCAGCTGTGACTCGCGGGGAGCTGTCACCGCTTGCTGCCCGCGGCTGCCAACTCCCCGCCCTACGCGGGACAGGTGGCAGGCGGCACCAGCGGGATGCAGGCTCTCGTATGCCCCGGGTGTCCCCACAGCCCGCAGGGCACACTGGGTTTCCTGTTCCCTTTCCTGGGAGCGGGGAGGGCAGTGTGCTGTCGCCCGCACTGCAGAGGCGCAGGCAGGATGAGAAGGAACCGAGCTCGTGTTTAAAGCCGAATATCGCACCCACCCGAGCAGCAGTGGTGGGATCAAACACGTCCCTCTTCACACCCTCTGCCCCAGGTGCTTCCCTGGGCGGCGCGGCTCCTCACCGCCTGTACACGCACATGTACGATTAATTCATGGTAAATCATTACAGTCGAATATATACTAGATTGTTTTAGTTACCTTTTTTAAGAATAGCGAGCTAGTCCCTCAATTTCCTTTCATTTGTTTCATTCGCTTGCATATCTACAAGCAAAACAAAGCGAGGACTATTTAAATACACATTTTACATATCAAAATATGAAACCATACACAAATATACGATATATACGTAATGACATATCAGCATGTATGCATAAATGCAGGTGAGAACTTTACTGAAATGCTCCAGTTTGCTGATACGGCAGGGTGGGACATGCGAGCTGGTGGGTGTGATGGGATGTGATAAGAGTGTCCTTTGGATGTGGAGTTCGCAGAGGGGTTTGCCAGGCTTCCCCTCCCAGGGCTGAGCTGTGGCACCGCCCCCCGCCCCTGATCCCGTGGGAAAGGGACAGGATTTGCCTGACGCTGCCCCGTGCTCGGGTGAGGTGGGGCAGTGGGACACGAGTGTCTGGTTTGAGGGACAGCACGGTGTCACCTCCGGCGCTTCCTGGCAGAAAGCTACCTCATTTATCAGAGGATCCAAGAGGTGCCTGGAGTTACGAGCAGATACCAAACCCCCCTTCAGGCCCCAAGAAAAAAAATAAAGAAAAAAATTCGAAGGAGAGAGCTCCCAGCTAGCAGTAGGCAAACAGGTTGTGATCTCTCCTCGGTGCACTGAGTAGAGGCGAGGCTGGTTTTCCTTCGTGTTCTTTTTGCAGAACTTACTCAAGTACCTTAAATGCATTTCCAAAATTCGTGTGGCACAGTTCAGAGTTTTCAAAAACCTCTTTATAAAGGAACAGGCATTTGCCGATTTTTTTTTTCTTTTCTCCTATAACTGTATGCTGTGGTGTACAAAAATCATGGATAAATGCATATGTCCACTTTATTAATCTGCTATGAAGTCATCGTGTAACATATCAGAACAATGATTTCAGACCTGACTCATTCACTTGAGAGGATGGAGAGGANGTATCTTGCATGAAGAGCCGAGAGCTGACACAGAGCAAGGCAGAGGGAGCTGCCGAGCCCCTGCAGCCAGGGAGCTGGAAGCTCAGAGCTGGTGACCAGCACATCCTTCCCGTAGGAAGCTGGGGATTGTTTTTCAGGCCAGGTACGAGCAGGTACGAGACCAGGGCAGAGGCCAGGCCGGCTTCCCACTGGGCACATCCCCTCTGCGGGGCAGCAGTGGGGCATGCTTTGGCCTGTAAAAAATAAAACAGAAAAATAGGAGTGAGAAAAAGGGTAAGAAAAAGGAAGGAAAACACGGGAAACACTGCCTTGTGTGCTGGGAACGGGTTGGATCATCACCTGGGGTTGTTCGGTGTCATCTGTCATTGCGATGGGTGTGTGGGGCTGGCACCGCCCGTCCCGGGATGAGGATCTGGCCTCACGCCTTCCCACGAGCCAAAACCGACATCAAAGGGCACGCGATAGACAATGTGGAGCACACATGGGAGGCTTGCAAGACTTTTCTGTCAAAACGTGTTTCCTGGCATTTTTCTTTTTCTGCCCTATCAGACCTGACTCCCCAGCACTCTCACGGGACCATAGAGAAGCAGCAGGGACCCATAGAGGTGAGCTGTGAATACATGCAGCATACATACAGCTTCTCAAAATGGGCCCGGGGAGCTGCCCGTTTCCTTTTTTTCCTCCATGGCAATACAGTGACTAGCAGCAAATTAGTAGCCACTGTCATTCAGGGGTGGTTTTAATTATCTTTTTGGGCCTCTGAAGATCTAACCCATCTCCTGCTACTTTCTTGTTCAAATTAGGTGTCAACCCAAAGTCCACTTCCAAACTCATCCCTTGCCATCAATATCTCACTTTCTTTGCATCTACATCCCGCCGGCCAATATCTAGTTCAGCCAAATATAGCAAATATCTTTCCCTCAAATCCGAGAACCTGATGGATATTCCTTCACCCCTGCTTAATGACTGCATGTGACCTGTCCTGTGATCTGCCAACGTCTGGAATCATAGACATGGATTCATCTGACATCAATTTTAATGGGAAATAGAGAAGGATTTTATGGCTCAGTACTGTTGGAGAGCAGATAGGAGGTGGTAAATGGAATTAAGACCATTTGTTTCTACATGAAGATTTAAAAAAATTTTATAAACATTTTAGGTAACAATTTAAATAAAGTTCTGATTTAGGAGGAAACTGGGAATTTGCAACACATTTGAATGGCTATTAGATTCCATATATTTATTTTAATTTTTCATTCATTCACACTCCGTTACATTGAGAGGTTAAAAAAAATCTGTTTGCAAGCATGAATTAACATACTGCAGTACACTACAATAAATGCTACATATGTATATGTATATGTGTACTCATTTCTCATTGCCATAGCAAACCTAGAGTAAAACTTTAAGTTTTTGCAGACATTCCAAGACACAGCATTTGGAAAGAGTCACTGCAATCCTTCATACCGTCTACACCTCGGAAGCTCCTATTACTTAACTGGGACATGAGCCCAGCTCGTAAACAGAACAACACTGGGGATTGGGTGGAAATCTGGTATTTAAATTTAGACTATCTTTTTCATATCATCATGTCTTTACCAAGTAATTCCCCCAGCACCAGGGAAGCCACTAAGATGCCTGAGGTTCTGCTCCACACATGCACCGAAGCCTTTTGGTCTTGACAGGTCTAAGTGTGTATCTTGCACCTAATCCCATCAGGATTCGCAGACAAAGCCTCTCCTCCCCAGAGGAGCCTGTGCTGGCAGTGCACGTGTAATCCATGCTCACACAAACAGGGATCTGTACGAAACACAGTGGCACCAGCAGCCCCTTTTCCTCAGAGCTGGTTGTTAGGCATGCAAGTAGCAATGTCCATCTTCTTCCTCTCTCCGCTTTAGGGAATTCACTGCCACATTTCCCATAACCATGGTGTCTAGCTTACAGAATATCAGGCATTCAAAGGACAGGGACAAAAAATAGTCTCTCTCTTGACGCTGTACTAATCTCCATATCATGATTGATGATTCTTCCCTCTTCCTTTCTCCCGTGGCAACACCAGAACAGCTTTTACCCAGACATCAGTATACTGTTATAGAGAGTGAGAAGTAGAAATTTAACCTCCCTAAGGAACTGAATAAGGTCCCCAGAGCCTCATATCTCTCTATATAAAATATTTTTCAGTTTCTGATTAAAAAGATTTATTTTCCACCACCTCAATGCAAGAAAAGACTAAAAGCCATTGACCTGGGCAGACATTCCTGACAGATCTAGGCAATGCTGAGATGTTTGCAAGAAAGTGATGGAAGATTTTGTTCCCAAGGGAAAAAAGAAGGGAGGGTTTTTAAGCTTATGATATGTCAGTCTGAAGCAGTCAATACTTTGGAAAAGGTCCAAACTGGACTGCTTTCTTTGGGTAGCATGAAGTGGTGATGGACTTTTTGGTCCTGGGTAAGGACAGTGCATAGCCGTGCCCACGTGGCTGGAAGCACATGTCCTCAAAAGCACCAGAGCAGGATGCCACTTATGGCATCGCTGGCATGAGATAACTGCAGCTGGAGTGCCCAGGGAGTGCACACACATCAGACACCTGTCCTGGAGGACAAATCTTACAGGCTTTGTGCAGCCATCTCCTCTGTCACCCAGAGGCTGCCCATCCTCCCTAGGTCCCTTCTTCAGAGCTCATGTTGCCCTTAACATTTGAATAAAAAAAAAAGTCCTTGTAATGTAGTCTGGCCTCATGTACAGTCTTTGTGGAGCCAGGACAAACTCAGCACGGGTGAGGGGCCTTTGAATGTGCATCTGCGTTGCTTAGAATGAAGGAACTCAAAGCTCCAAAGCCATGCACCTAATATCTGCTGAGGCTACTTGAATAGGGAATATAGCATAAGGTCCAAAAAGCACAACTTTTGAGACATTTGAACCAATCAAATTGAAACCAAATCTTCCTTCTGAACCAAGTCCTACCTTCTGTCACTAGAGCCTGTCAAAGACATTTATTCCAATAAATGTTTTAAGAACTCAGGGTTGATGTTAAAACAGAAAACAGTGTGTTACATTGGCAATCCAAACTAGAATTCACATAGCTGATAATAAGGAGAGGTTTTGGGAAGTACAATTTCTGGCAAGGAGACGAAGTGGGGGAAGTATGGTTCATGTGTCCAAGGCCTTAATCACCCCCTACCCCACCCCAATAAAAATAACCACATAATTTATAATCATTCATAGCAGTTGGAATTGTCCTGACTTTTAAAAGACTTTTTTCATTAGACAACCCTTTATTCCTTTTAAAGCATATTATTGATCTTAATATGCAGAAAATGCCATAGCTAGCAACTCAGAATGTCAGTGCCATTTTTGCTAAACAATGAGAATTGATGAGGTTTGGCAAGACATTAAAATATTTAACACTATAACTTTGAGAAGTCTTTTATGTGTTTGTACTAATAGAAAAATCTTTTAACAGGAAAAATGTTTTTCTCTTCTCTGCTAAAAACTCCAGTGAGGGCTGATTCTGTTTGCATTAAACCCAATGGGAGGCTCGTTACTACTTCAAAGTCAGTTCCAAGAGGAATTCCAGTTTGGAAAACCATGACTAAAAAAAAAAAAATATATAGACTTTTAGTTACATGACTAGTGCCATTTAAATTAGCACTTAATTACATGCCCTAACACTTCAGAGTGTCTGGGGACAGACCATTTGGTCTAGCCCAGAAAAATTGCACATTACCAGCCTGGATATAGTGGATATCCCAATTCCACAGCATCATCTCATCTGAAGCATGGGACTGGGACCAGGTGTGGTGCCCAGAGAAGTCACAGGCCTGCATCACTTACCGCTAAGAGTCTACATTTGCAACACTTTTTTTTTTTTTTNTATAGAAACCTGGCTTGCACAGTTCTGGTACCTCTGCTGATTTGCTGTCTTCACAGCTTTATGTGTAGAGTGCAGAGTTTGAGTGAAGTAGTAGAGGAGGCATCAGGGTCCTTGTATTTAAGATGAGGGAGTAAAATTATTTAGGCTAACTAGTCAGTCTAAATGAAATTTGTGATGAAAAGGAGATTGTAAACGTCATGCCTATCTTCATCTTTCAATACTGAGCTTGTGTGAGGGTGTCTTGGGTTGCAATGCAAGATGTAACCAAAAGTATGTATTATATTGTCATCTGTTGAAACCAGTTGGGGAGGTGTTTTCTTTATCTCTTCTCTGACCCCTCCCTCATAACTATGGGGAGGGTATTTTCTGTTAATGAGCAAGCTGTTAAAACCAGGTGGGGTAGTGTTCTTTATCTCTTCACGACCCATGCTCCCTCCAGGGGGATATATTCTGGTAATGGGCCATTCAAGTTCACTACATGACTGATAAATTACATCATCCCATTGTGAGATGTTAGTAGTCTGATCTTGAAGACAAAAATTGTTCTTTCTTGCATTTTTTTTTTTAAAGCTCTATGGGTAGAGCTCAGGGTCCTGTTGGAGGCCTCCAGGACATTTTAAAAAAGGCTGATACACTTAATTCTTAATTTTAACTATGGAGCTCATCACCAAGTTTTCCTGAGGTGGGCAATTAAATTATGAGCCTCATGATATTTGCAAAGATCATTTGTTCATTTGCAATCTTTCCTTTAACCCCAAAAGGCAGCACCTCTTGTAACTGCCATTAGGAAAAGAACAAAATGTAAAATTGGTATCCTTAATCCCATTTATTCCTATACACAACAAGCTAAAATGCTGGGATCTTTTAATAGCTTTTTCCATATTGGACTCTTTGTTTGGATGTGGTTTTCCTGATGTATCCTAGTAACATGTTTAGTTAATTTATATTGTGTGTATGTGTAGACAGATATACACACATCCATATGTATGCACACACATAGTCCTCATTAAGTGAGTGTTCAACCTCCCGCAGCAGAGTTGGGTTTGGAGGGCAGTAGGGCTGGAAACTGCCAGTCTGCTCCCTCTGCAGAGGGGTACCACAGAGACTGCTCCAAGGAGGCACACACAGCCCCTGTGCCTCTGCTGTGAAGCTTGCTCTGGCTTGTGCACCCCAGGCAGGATTGAAATCCTTATTTCTCACTGGGAGCAGAGCTCCATGCTTACAGGCTCTCCCGGGAGGGTGGGTGCATCATCCCCCCTGTGTCTCACTTTCACAGGCAGACTGGAGCACTTGGCCAGTCCCTTGGTAGCAGAGGGATTGTTGCACTAAACTGGTGGTGTGAGGACTTGATCCTTAAATTGTCAGAGTATCTGAGCTGTTGCAAGACAAACTCCAAATGCAGAAACATTTGGCAGATGATGAAGAAAAGAGGGATTCCACATATTGCACAGTAAAATACAAATATAACCTATTTATCTGGTGTTGGAAGATTCATTCTTCAAGGATTCAATCCTGGCCATATCTGCCTTTACTAAAAGAAGCAAGTGTTGGTTCCAAGGCTTACAATATGCACTCTCAGAAAAGTCACACACTCCTTATTCTTTTTTTTTTTTTTTNAACCAGTCCTGCACTGTTGCATCTAGTCTCTAGCAAAACTCCCTTGGAGGAAGACTCTGCAGACTTAAAGACTGGGAGCTAAGGAAAGGACATGAATAACTTCCTTCATAGCTGGTTTTAAAAGCCCAGCTGCTTTCTACAGCCAAGCCAAAACTAAGGGGAGATAGTCTGAGGTTAAGAAATATACAGGATAATTCTCACACCAAATGTGAAAAATGAGAACTTATTTTGTCATAAAAATACATGTTCCTTTCCATCTTTAAAAGAAGATTTTATAAACTCTACTATCTCTAATTTGTTAAGGCAATTTTATATTGATTTTTTAAATTCATATGTTCTTGAAACATAACGAAATACTCGATGTTTCTATTATTTTGATGGTGCTTCATTGTATATGGATTTGGTTATTGAAACATACACTAAACATTGCACTGTAAACTGTGTTGTGACTTATTCAATACCTTTGGAATTAATAGAAAAAACTCAAGATTTCAAAAATGGTATTTAATTTTTTATTTTATTTAGTTTAATAAAAAACTCACTTCTCTGCACATTTCTTTGCTTTATTTTCTCATTTATTGTGTATATATTTGAAGAAAAATATCTGTGTCTGTTGTATATCATCTATTTAACACAAGAAACTGCTGCTGTTCTTAATAAGTTATTGAGAAAAATAAACCAGTTTGCACTTTGATTTCTATCACTCCTGGTGAGTGATTCTTCTGGAATAAACATAGCTCTAACACATGTAAACAACACAGGAAATTAATAACAAAATTCTTTGGATTTCTTTCAGATGCCACATACTTTATGTAAATATATGTGGCTTTCAATTTCAATGATTTTCCAGTAAGCAATAAACTTTGTTCATTAAGCATTCTCTTAAACTAAACATTTATTATTTTATAAGTGTTATTTCAACTAAATCAAGTGGATATCCATGGCAAATTTATGCAAGATTTGTTCAACCATAGAAGCTGGATAGCTTCTTTTGAGTTTGGAAAATTCTGAGTTCCTATTTAAACTTCAAGGGAATGAGATGTGGTATAATACGTTGATTTTTAATGTGAAAAAATGCTGATACCTTAAAAAAATTAATCTACCTTTACATCATAATCTCTGTGGTAAAACACAGGGAAAATCCCATCAGTTGGATAAAGTTATATATCTACTCCATGAACTTGGGTTAGTAGTTTTGCACGGAACTGGGTTGGTGGGTTTTTTCACTACCAGCTGTGATTAGTCATTGTTTTCCTGGAGGGATGAGTCAGATATCTTTTCAGAAAACTTAGCTGTTTTAAGTGTAAAATTTTAAGATCATACAGACAAAAAAAAATATTATGTTTTCTGTACCAACAGGAAAAAAACATATTAAGAAATGCTCTCATGATTGTTATTATACGTGTTTGAATTCTAAAGATCTTTGTGGAGACTTTGCACACTTAGCAGACCCACTCCCAGGAGTCTGGGTGTGCAGCTCCTGATGTGGAAAAGCCCTACCACAATAAAAAGGTTTGGTGTGGAATGCAACAGCATCTTCATTGCTGTTCCTTACTTGAGGAATTAGGAAAAGACTCCTTGGGGGCTCAGCCTGGGGCACCATGGGAAGCAGCCTGTTCTCAACCCAAGCTTCTCGTGTTGGGGCTGGATTTGGAGAAGTCCCCTGTGCCACTGCTGAGAGCCCTCTGCTCACACGGGCACTTGGCTGAGCCGGCTCCTTTTCCGGCAGGAGCTGGGAGGAGGTGGGCAGTGCCTCGGGGGTCACCAGCACACAGGGGCTCTGAGGCCCACGGGAGAGAGCTCCTTGTTCTGCCTGTGTCAGATATCAGCCCACAACTTTGTATTTAACATGAGTGCTAGGCTTCTGGACTTTATCTCTTAATGAGGCACAGGCTAGCCTTGGGGGACACTGAATCATCGTGTTTCTTGAGTGCTCGCTTGCAACCAGCAGCACTTACTATCAGGAATGCCTTGGCCAGGAGTCTGCATGAGATGACACTAGCTCTGGCCACAGCAGTCAAACATTAAAACGTCAGATACAGCAGGTTTAGATTTCTTCTGGTTCTGTTTGGTTGGACTGGATTTGGTTCAGATGTGATTCATTGCCTCTTCCTGCATTGCCATGATGGCTCCTTCAGCTGTGGAGCATGGCTTGCACCTACTTCAGGCATAATGCAAAATCTCATGTACGTTTTTCATACTGAGCCCTCATTTGAATTAAAATGGCAGGCTTTGTTTCTCTTAGTAGACTGAAAAGAGAACTACAAAGAAAAACAGGAGGGGCACAGAAAGTAAAAAAAAAAAAANCACTGGATATATAAAGGAAGAAGTCAAATTCCAAAACCTCACAGGAAGCCAAATTTTCCAGGCACAAGAGAAGTGACATTATCCAAACAAAGCCCTAATACAGCATGGAAATATGATGAAGAGTAAGGCTGGTATTTTCAGTAAAGCTATGGACATATATGTAAATACAATCAAATTGGGAACACATTCTAGGGATTAAAGAGAGCTGTGTAGCACTAGAAGAAAGGAGCAGCAGATGTAACTGTTAACAACAAAAGGAGGGATTTCTGGCCAAAGTTCAAGATTTTCTTGCACCAAAGCTCATTGTTGAAAATGAATCTGGACACAGTAAATACTTTGCAGTGACTTGTAGATGCAACTTCTTTTTGTTGTTATTCCTGAACTAGCTACCATGTACCAACATGCTGACTTTTATAAATGAGCTTCTTCTGAGCTGTTCAGCAAACACAGATGGATTCCCATCTAGGCAGTGTCACTGCTCCCTTAAATTGAGGGGCTGTGAGATGGGCAGTGACCACCAAGCTCTGATGACTGAAGATGAGCAGAAATATCTGTGTCCTGAACAGCAGATTACCAGCAGGAGAGCGGCATGAACCCCCCTGAGGCTGATGTTCGAGCTTTAAAGCGATCCCAGGCATCATGATTCATAGGCCTCTCTTGATGAAGGAGGGAGGTACATGATGAGAAGGTACACTTAGTGGAGCAATGGTGTGGGAATAAGGCCCTTCAGGACAATCCAAATCTGATTTCAATTTCTTGGTGTCTGTAGTGAGAGGTCTCTGGACATCTCAACAGTAGGTATTAAGCAAGCTATTATAACTGGATTGTATAATTAGGAGATTTGGCCAGGCAAATATAGGCACTAAGTCACCTCAATTTCCACATAGCTGAGAGCATCCTGAACACAAGAAGAATGCTCAGACAAAATTAAACTGGAAATAAGACCCACCTTGATAAGCCTCTGACTTCTACTGGTCACCTGAAAAATATCAACAGTATAACATTATTAAACACTCCTGTCTGTGTGTCGTGCAGACCTGAAGCCTTATGGGTTAGGGAAGCCCAGAAAAATGCTGTATTCAGTGTACACAAATACTTCCCAGGTTTCCACAGCAAAGGACACAGTTTGACAACTTAAAAGTAGATAAAAATTAGGGAAGTGAATGCAGATGACCAGGCCTTACTGCCTGCAGCAAGGGGATCTTTGTCTCATATTCAGTGATAATTGTCTGAAAGACAGAATTGGCTACCATGTGGTTCCAGCAGGAGACAAAGAAACAGGCATCTTCTGACCATTATTTTTAAGGGACTGGCAGCAGCAGATCTTCTAGATCTGGGAGGAAAGGATCTGTGGGGTGGTGACAAAGTGGGATTTCTCTGCTTCCCAAGATATTCCATGCTGATATCATAACTGAGCAAAGCCATGTGCTGGGTGTCACTCTGGCAGCCTGGCCACTCGGAGTTGTCCCAGCCCTACGAGGTCACCACCACGGGGAGCTGGGTCTGCCAACCCATGGCTACCATCCCATGGCACTAGGCAACCACTCTGCTCCCCCTGGCCTGCTGTAAGCCACTGTGCCATCTCAGGCTGACCCTACAACACAAGCGCAAGATCTCATCATCTTTACAATGGAGATGGTAGTAGATTAAACAACGAAACAGTAAGACCAATTTTTTTTATTTATTATTCAGACTCAATAATAAGTTGACACACAATACCTTTATTTTTGCAAGATCCTGTTCTGTCAAACAAAGCAGGAGCAGATGAAACAACTTTATATATAAATTTGCACTTTTTTTTTTAAGTCTTAGTCTGCATTCAAACATTGCTATTGATGATCCAGCATGCTAAACACTTTTTAATACCTTATTACAAAAGCTTTTCAGCTTGCTTTTATAAAAATGAAAATCTGGTTTAATATAAGAAGCCTGTAAAATTGCCAGCTATAAAAGAACATCATACTCTCTCTTTATTTTTTTAAATTATTTTAAATGCTTCTGAATTCCCAACATACATATTGAGATCCAAGGTTATGATCTAAGAGAAAAGATATGTTCATTTAATTAAAGTAGCCTTTTACATTTTTAAAAAAGTTACTTTTGAAACATTCATATTGCCATTTATGAGCTTTGGGAGTACCAGAGGCTCTGGGGAGTGCTAATGACATGCAGATAGCCATGTGTTGCTCTCACCTCTGCTGTTTCCCTGGGACTGATTCTTCACTGCTTGTGCCATGTGCAAAGTAATAATAATCTATGTCTGTTTTATGAAGCTTTTCACTCTTTCATTGCAAAGCACTTAATGTTATGTTGCAGATAGGAAACGGAGTCACAAAAGATGAGCTGATTCCTCCTATGGGTCAAACTGCAGACTAGTGGCAAAGCTTAGCTTGAACAGCCTGTGCTGGATGTAAAATCCTCTCATCTGAAATTGCTGACTCCTCCACAGCCCATTGCTACTGCAAATGCAAAGGATGGAGAAACGCATTCATTGAGTCCAGTGATTTATATTGCATCAAAAAGAAAGCCACCCCCCTTGCATAGTCACTATAACTAGAAGAGAACAAGAAGAGATCAACTTGTATTTAGTAAGAGATCAGATTGGCAGTTTCTTCTCAGCTTCAAATAGACAAGGGTCTTCAGAGCAATGCTCTGGTCACTCTTAGGGAACTGTAAAAATGCAGCCACAGCATGCCAGCCAGCCATCCAGCCCCGTCAGCACTGAATGCTCTTCCCTGGAATTCCATTTTAT
The DNA here is from genome assembly GCA_013397195.1 of Hylia prasina. NCBI lineage: Eukaryota > Metazoa > Chordata > Aves > Passeriformes > Sylviidae > Hylia > Hylia prasina. The sequence goes on from VYXD01003405.1 coordinate 352,707, forward strand.
ACCTACTACATCATCAGAGTAAGTGGAAAGCTGAACACAAAATCCTAAACTGCACAACAAAATGAAGAAATTAATAAGAAGGGATCTCTGGCTCTAGCCAGACAAATGGGTGACAGTTTGGTTTTCTTCTCTGCCTCAAAAGTTAAACCATGCTGACCTCCCTCAGAGTCACAGATGTACTTACGAGGTCTAGCTCCGTGCCTAATTGCCAGAATGCTGCCTATGATGGAGCCTATTTTTAAATAACTTCCCTTCTGTCTTTGAAATCAAAGAGGGAGTATGTGATGTAAAGAACAGCCTAGGTTCAGATAAAGTTTTAAAACTTATAGGAAGGAAGTAAAGCACAAGTAAAGGAAGAGAAGGATGGCCTAGCAGCCAAGATAAGGCTCATAAATTCCCCAGGCTTGAGGGCAGAGGAGTTGTCGGGAGTGTCATTCTTGCTCCTACTCTGGGTCACTAAATTTTGCCACATGAGGCTGCATTGAACTCAAAACTGACTACAGCATAATTGGGATTGATCCCCATTTTATTTTGTCTCAGTCTCAGTGAAAAACTAGTCAAAATCCTCATTGCGTCGAAAGAAAATTTTCATGAATGGGGGTGGAAATACAGTGAAAGTTAACAAAAAAAGCTTTCACTGGAACTGTCTGGGATGAGAAGCACATCAGAGTCAAAGCTAGAGGATCAAAGGTTGTGTCAATGGTGTCTTGTTCACTAGAGGCTTGACCCACGCAGTGGTGTGATGGCTGGAGCAAACATCCTCCCTACCAGTGCGGGGAGACCGGCACACCTGGCACATCCATGCAGGCAGCAGGGATGCAGGGAATGCAGGCTCCCCATGCAGGGGGACCAAGGTGCAGGCTGCGGGCAGTGTGCACAACCACAGGCACAGAGCTGCCTTTGCTCCTCGCACCTGAACTGCATCACCACCCCCAGGAAATGTCACTCCTCCAAAAAGGCTGGGTTCGTAGCAGAATAATCTTTCTGTCTGTGGGGCACCCCAAATTTCACATCTTCAAATGCCAGGAGTTCTCTTTGAGCTTTCATTCTCTGCTAAGACACAGTGCTGGGAAGAAAAAGCAAAACCAAGGCAGAAGCCTTCCTCAACCCCTTATTCCTCTCTGTGACTGTTACCTTTGCAACAGTTTGCAGGGAAAAAACAAGGAATGTATCAGATGGAGGCCAAATGCCAAGGTTAGACTGAAAAGTTAGACACCCTTTGACTACAAACTTGTTTGCTTTCTCTCTACAGGCTCTCTCCTTCTATTCTAAATAGAGCACCTGGTGCAAGCCTGGCGTGCAGATGGCCCTGCCATGGTGCACACAGTATGCAGCCCTCCCAATCTGGCAGGCAGCTGTTTCACTTTCTTTTTGCCAGGCAGCCAGTTCAGGATTGTTTTTACTTTTCTTTCCCCTTCTCTCCTCCCTCTGTACTCAGTCTTACCCTCTGCAATGTAAATTGGAAGAGCAGATGTATAATCTGGGAAATTTTCCACATCCATCTTTTAAATAGGAAGGTGGATAAGCTAACTCAGCTCTTTAATGTCCCATTTCGGAAAAAGCACTTTAAGCACATGCTTAAGTCCTGTTGATTTAGGAAAGGCAAAAAAGGCTGGTGATTTCATAGGTCTTAAACACATGCTTATGTGTCCTTCCTGAAGAGCAATATGCACCTGAACAGTGGCCCAATTATGCCAGTGCAGAAGGCACAAAAAGCAAGTGTTCACTGTAAAATACACAAGCCAACTAATGTCCTAGTTTAGCTCTTTACAATGGTAATGGTTTCATTGATTTTTTCGAGGTCAAAGAAATGCGCTGACTCAGAGTCTTGTTAGTTTTGATGGGCTCAAAGTCAAAAGGAAATGTTTAAGTCCTGGTCATCCCCAAATCCTTCACACCTCTCCTATGCCAATAAACTCTTGCCACCCTTATCCCTCGATAAAACTTTGACAGCATTACTGGACCAGGGGCATTCAGGTTTTAGGAAGGAGAAAATGAAAGTGGCTAAAGATTCCTCACTAGGGATGCTTTCCACCAGATGCTGCAATATCACAGAGATATGTGCTACAGCACAGGCAATTCCACTGGTCAGTCAACTGGACTTGGAAATCAGCCACAACCTGCAGTGAGCTGCTCCCTGGGAGGACAGAGTGAGCTGCATGCAAAGCAATGGTTGTCCTCTCCCACGTGTATCTTTGCACATTGTTTTCCCTCCCTCCCAGCAAAGCCGTTCTCACTGTTCTTCTGCATTAGCAGAGGAGGAGACCCTTTTTCTCTGGGGGACACCCTGAGGGGCTGGGCTTGCCTTTCTGCCCCCACCTATCTGTGCTTGCAGCTTCTCATCCTGTTATCAATGACCAAGAGCATCTTGCAGGCTGCCCTTTCTGGAAAGATGCTTCAGTGCCCCACTGTGAATGAAAGGGGGGGAAACTGCCCCAGCCCAAGGCTCTTTCACCATGTCTCTCGTTGGCTGTCTCCTTTGGTGTGTTGCCCACTGAGCTCCAAGGCCCAGGCTCTGCTGGCACAGTGCGAGCCCCCCATCTGCACCAGCTGCCCTTAATGAAACAGGCAGAAATCTCACCTGGGTATTCCTGATGCGGGTCTCTCCAAACGCCTGGCAAACAAAGCAAAGAAGTGAAGCAGAGCTGGCTCCTGTGAAGCAGAACTGGCTCTTGGGCAGTCACTGCTGCCATTTTCAGGGTCCTCTCCAGGGAAGCAGACTTCCAGCCTTCATGAGTGTTGTGCCACAGATCAACAAGCACAGAGATACAAGAGATTTGGCTTTTGTCAGAAGCCTGTTGGCTCATGATTTCTGCTGAGAGGTTGCTGTACAGGTCTATGTTTGTCTTTTGCTTGTTTTATACTGTCTTTCAGGAAGATGTGAGGAGAGCAGAGAGCCAAGGCTCTTCTCCACCGTCCTGATGCAATGAACCCAGGTATCAATAGGCATGAGTCAAACCAAGGTAGGAAGAAGAAATTTGGCTGGAGAAATTAGTTCAGAGGCAGTTTTACTTTGTTTTTTCCCCTTAATCATAGCCTGTGGCAGATTATTAGAGATCAGCTTTCACTGCAGCTGCCTATACTGTACTTGACCTATGCAGTAAGAATTTGGTCCCCAAGCCTGGAAGTCAGACACCCTTCCCTAGCTCTGATTTCTCTTAAACAATTTTAATTAAACAAGGAAAGAAAAAAAGTGAACTGGCAGTTATGAAATATGAAGTGGAAATGGGTTATGAATACAATAAGAACTAATTAAACAGTGAGGGTAGAAACATGCTGATTTTTTTTTGTCAGACTTTTAAATGAAATACATATGCATTAAGGAGGGACTTAAATCTGCTACACACACTTTCCTTTAGAGCACAAGTCATGACAGCTGTTAGTCACATCACTTGATGCACTACTGCATCAGGCTTCAGACACCAGTGAACAGGGGAGGATAGAACATGTATGCGAGACCATAGGAAATGATGCTGGAGAAGTTTTACCTTCTGTTAGAGATGTGCTTGCACACATGTACACTGAACCTGTGGTACAGCAAGTACCACAAAACCAAATCATTCCCAAATGCTAAGATGCTTCAGCTTGTTCTAATAAAAATATCCATATTTCCCTAGCATGTTACTACTGAAGATGTGCAAATAACAATAGCAATATATTGCACCGCAACAAAAATGAAATCACCGGCAAGGGACCATCCCACAGACCACCTGCAGATTATATATCATTTCTTTTCAGAAAAGTTGGAGCAGAGGGGAAAGGGGATTATTTTATTCCACAGAAACTGATGGCAGCAAGCTGAAAATGATACAGGCAATATTCATTCCTCATTCCCAAAGGGAGGAGCAAGGGCCAGCTCAGAAAATTAAAAGGCTTTACTGAGGATCTTCCTGGAAGAATTCCTCCACAGGCTCTTTAGTGCTGGTTTTGAGGCAAAGAACAGTAGGAGCACTGAAAGAAGTGACCAAGACAGTAGCTGACCAAGTAGCCTCTGCTTCCCCTTACCTAGCACTGTGAATTCCATCCTGTGTGAATCTGCACTCATAGACTCCCACTCACGCGTACACGGATGGCTGAGCATCACCCAAATATTCCTGAGGACTGGCTGCCTGCCTCCAAGCTTGAGACTGACTCCAGACATCCCAGATTCTTCAAAGCATCCCTCCAATTCCCTCACCCTGTGCTTGCTGCTTGTCCACACTCTATCATCTCCAGCAGGAAATGTTACTGAGCTAGAAGGTCTGGTAACACCCAGAACCCCATCTTTTTCCAGTTGTCTTATGGAGGGGACGGTGTGGTGTGGTTGCTGTGGAGACTGTCAGAGGCGCAGCAGTATATATGAGAACGAATCACTTCATGCATTCCTTGTTTCTTACACATTTCCCTAAAAAAACACCAAGGACACAGAGGCAGAGGTAGGGGGATCTGTGACCTGAGCCACCACGATGAGAGCAGTGGGCTACACTGGATCCTTGGGAAGTGCATTTGAACCTGTGCTGCAATCTTCTCCCCATACCTTTGCTTAGAGGGACTCCAAGAAGAAACCTTGGAACGCCCTTTGATAACCTGCATTCAGAGCGCCACAAATAATTTGGCCCATCTATGCAAAAAATGTCTTTCCTCAAAATGGACGGGCTGTATTTTCATGGAGCTCATTTGTGCACAGAAAGTCTCATTTATGAATCTACTAAATGCAGTGAAAATGTGCCCTTTTTGTGAATAAAGCTCCAACTGTCTGCTAACAGTGCTAACACACTGACATCATTCTGCAAACATTTTCACGTAATACAGTCTCTGACAAGCTTTGTTTCCACTCGGGTCAAATTACTTGGAAAAATCACACTTTTCCCATTAAAGAATCATTTTCTCTTTTAGCAGTCTCCAGTGTACTCCACCCCACCAACTTCCAGTTGGAGCTGGCTCACTTTTCCTGGCCCGGTCCAATGGCCAGAGCCCACGCAGTTCTCAGTGCCAGGTCAGGTGGGAGCCAGGCAGATGTGCTCAGTTCATATATTAATCAAGATTACAATTGCTTAAGCAATTTCAACTCTGATCACAGTCTCCAGCCAGCAGAAGTTAGAAAGCTCAGCACCTTGGTGAACAAGTAATTTGTGGAGACTTACAAAGCAACACTTTTACTCCCTATATTTACCCAGAGATTTAAAGTCAGGAGAGCCTTGCACAAGGGTTATTTGAACAAGTAAAAGCATCCTAAGCTATCAAGTAAGGTTCATCTTTGCTGGTACACGCTGGGTACTTCATATATTCTAACAGCACACACCGAGTTCACAGAGACCAGTTTGTAACACAAACTGAGAGGAATAATTTTACCTACAGTAGGAAGCTGTCACAAATATAAGTGGACTAGCAGTGGAGGCTTGATGAATGCTTTGAAGATGAAGAGTGAAGCAAACTTGTTGCCATGTAAATTATCCATTGGTGTATTTTCAGAAAGAGTGAAAGGTCTTTTTTGTGGCTGTGAACTGCACACTAGGCTGCAAAATGGAGCTACAGGAACAAATCAGCTTATTTCTGTATATGTCTCGATATGTATATGTCTTGCTACGCAAGAGTAGCTGGAAATTCAGAGCTAGAAATCAAGTTCAAGTCTCATTTTGACCAAGTCTGTCCAAGTTTGTGGAAGGCAACTTAACCAAAAATGTTGCTCAAAAAAAATCTGTTGGTAATAAATTAGTCCTTGTGCATTATCTTCTCTGCAGGAAAAAACTCAGTTTCAAGAATTTTGGCTTAATTACTTTTGGTGTGGCTAATGACCTCTGTCTCACTTCCTCTACAAAATTTTCACTCTGACACCTTTATACTTCATTCACTTCCTGAATTACTAAATAATGCTAAAGTCTTTTGTAAGTGAAAAGGCAAAGTTCAAGCACCATCCACATGCAAACTTGTGTCTTTCAAAAAGCTGTAAATGTGGATTCTTCAGTCTCACAAAGATGTATTTTGGTCCTAGAAATAATTTCCTTCTATTAGCTGTTATAATCTGAAAGATTTTGCATTTTTTTTAACACCAAAATACAATACATGTTTTCATAGGGTCTTTGCCAGCTTTAAAATTTGATTTGTTTTTATTGCTTTTGTAGAAAGCAGGTAATTTTGCTATCCCCACTCTACAAGTGGGAAAATGCAGCACAGATACTGTGAAGTGGTGATTCACTGGACTGATGGTGAGGCAGGGAGAGAACTTAGGCCTTCAGAAGCTCAATATGATGCTTCAACATAAACTGAGCAACGTTGTTTTGCCCAATATTTTTATAGGTCTGATGAAAATGTGAATGGAGCTGAGATCCCTTATAAAGTAATTTCTGTAGTCCATTCATCCTATGAATTGGGAAGAAACATCTACTCAGTATAAAATTCTTCAAGCAATAAAAGATCAGGAAGAGCTGTAGGAAGATCTCTACTCAATTCAAACAATTGTTTGGGTTTTTTTACTTTGTCTCCATTCCTTTCTGCACCTTTTTTGTATTTGCATTGCTACTTGTATATAGTTCTAAATATCCTCTTGGGGAATAGATATGTACTTTCACTGTTTCTTTTATCCTCTTGGGGAATAGGTATGTACTTTCACTGTTTCTTTTTATGTTACCAATATTTAGAAATTAGAATGTGCTCCTTTACCTGAAAAAATATTGTTACAGGGTTGTTTCTAAGCTAAGGTTGTTACTATGCTAAAATGTGTTATATTTTAATAAAAATTGTCTATGAAGATGGATGCAATAGTTGCTGCTTAGACACATAACTTGCTTCCCTTAAGGAAAAGCAGAAGTCACGCAGCAGGGATGAGTGACAGGTAAACTGCACAGAAGCACAGGGGAAAGAACCAGAACCATCCTTTATTTATTTGTAATGAAAAAAATCAATACTTTGTTTTAAATTATTTGGATTACATAGAGGCAAGCAGGTGGGAAGAGAAGAAAGAGAGGTGGGAGAGAAGGAGGGAGGAAAGTGGGAAGGGAGGAAAGAGGAAAGGAGAAAGGAAAGAAAAGGGAGGGAGGGAGGGAGGAAGGAAGGAAGGAAGGGAGGGAGGAAGGAAGGGAAGGAGGGAATAGTTTAAAGTTAGCCAGCTGGCTTTCTAGGATCCACAGCAGAGATTTAAGGAGACCTGAGGAATGTGACTTCGCTGTGGTGTTAAATGACTTCCAGAACTGACCCTTCTCAAGCAACTACAAGCATGGCCAGAGCAGGCATGCAACTGCCTGCATGCATCTATGGAAACAGCCCCTAAGAAGTCTATGTTTGAAGTGAAAAGATTAGGGAAAAGCTCCTTTGGGCTGTCTAGCTGACTTGTCATTGATGGGCATTTGATCTTGCATTTTCAGCCTATATCCAGATTTTCACTGAATAATCACCTTGCTTTACAGACAATCACAGATATTCACATGGAGCTTTGCTGGCACACATTGGGAAGCCTTTAGCTAAAGCAGCCCTGTTCAGACTGAGCAACTGCTTCAGGATTAAATTCCCCATGGATTCCATGCCCCTCAGTGTTATCATAAGCATTTATGTTCAGCACAGCAAGTCAGAAAAAAAAAAAATACAGATACAAGGCAATCAATTAAGGGTCCTTCCTTTTTCGATGAAAATCTGTGTCATCCACTTGTTTGGATCCTTTTGAGGGAAATTAACCACTCCTTAAAAGCACATATTTCTTTCAAATTTCTCTAAAGTGACTCTAAAAGGATAATTCCGGTTTAGAAATTTATATTATAGATGTCTATAACTTAATCAGAGTCTTAACAGAGGTAGTAAAGGTTGAGCTGATAATAATCTTTCTTGACTAAGCTGAGGAGATGTTAGTAAATGTCTTGAAGGTCCTGGTTCTTTAAGCTCAGCCTCAGCATGGTTTTTGTCCCCCGGCATCAGTGACTTCAGTTCAGAAACTCAGAAATGTTTGCAGCAGCTTGTTTTTCCTAACCTCCTGCTCAGAGCACGGGTATGGAACTGGCTGATACAGTGTCTGGGCTACCTGCAGCCTGACAGGGTTCACCCTCTTACAAGGATACCCAAAACACCAGGCTAATGGGACACTCACCCAACCCTCAGCTAAAACCCAGCTGTTCTGCAGTTTGGGACACCAAACTTCTGCCCAAACTGACACGAGTGTGCTGGCATCATCAGTCTGGTGGTAACCAAGGGGAAAGTCAGATTGCTATCTAATGTAAAATAAATCCATATACACCATCACAGGGGGAAGGAATAACCAACTCACAGCTGGACAGAAAAATTAAGCTCCCATTTGCCTTTTCCCCCTGCTCTTCCTCAATGTGCTTGACGTGCTCGGCTGCCCCACCTTCTCTGGCTTGAGTTCCTTGCCCACAGGCAGGATGGGCTCTGGGGCACACAGCAGCAGCAGTGACTGGGATGGCTCCTCCTCCCTGCCTGCCTGAGCCCCCTGGCAGAGTGGGAATCAGTGGATATAATAGGAGGCCTGGCCTGGGCCATTGTCTGACCCAAAAGCAAACCAACACAAAAAATCTCTCTGACATGTATTTCCATGTGCTGCTGACAACCCTAGAGCATCTGAACCCTGGAGATGCAGCAAAGCTCCAAGAGCCACAGCCTGTCCTTTGGCTGGCTGGGCTTGGCAGCACCCCTGTAGGGCCACACTTGCCAGTAACAGCACAAGTACCCTACCCAGCCCCAGAAATGTTTGGTTAGCTCAGTAGCCTGCCAACTTTTGCTTTCAGACCCAGCTCCATCTTCCAGGAGAGACACGTACAGCACCCTTTGTGCACTCACATGACAAGCACCCTTTGTGCACTCACGTGACATAACATATGGATGCTCTTGTGTATCACCCTCCTTCTTATCTGCTGTTGTGGGTATCAAAAAACCTGTTCTTAGCTCTAAGCAAAACCTCCTGGCAATGCTCACAGGCTGCCTGGTGCACTTGGGTCACAGGCATTTTTCACCTATATCTCTGCAGGACACACCACAAAGTCCACTGGGATGTGTCAGGCTCAGGTGGTCCACTTCTAGTGAGGCTACACCCCAGATTCACTCAGTTCAGTCAGCCCCAGACTGTGCTGTGCTCGGGAGTACGAGACTTGCCTGAGTGTGCCCTCAGTAGACACCAGAGTTAAAGGCATCCTCTCACCTCTCTACCACAAACTTTCCAATATTTTAAGAAGAAACAGAAATCCTTTCCTGGTAAAGAGCCCCAAAAAAGGTGTGCAACATGATATGGTCCCATGTGAGCAGGATTTCCTGCCTGACATCTGAACATTGCTTAAGAATTATTTAGCCTATTTTTTCTTCTAGCATGTTACATGAAGTTTTCCATTTGTTACTACTTACAAACAAGTATCATGACTAATTTGGCAAATAACTCCAGATTGAATACCTCTGCTGGATTTTTTCTTTAAAGGCTACATCATTCTGGACTAGTTGTTGGAGAAGGAGAAACAACCTCCTTGACAACAAATAGAAAGGAGGTCTTAGTTCTCACTAGGAATTAAACAGATTTCTTCTGTACCTGTATCATGGTTTCATCCTCACTGGCAGCACAGCCACTTGCCCACTTGCCCCTGCTGGAATGGGGGAGAGGTGAGAAGGATAAAAGTGAGAAAATTTGTGGGTTGAGATAAAGGCAGTTTAATAAATAAAACAAAAGCTGTGCAGACAAGCAAAGCCAAACAAGGAATTTATTCACTCCTTCCCACAGGCAGGCAGGTGTTCAACCCTCACCAGCAAAGCTGGGCCCCATCACATACAGCAGTGATTTGGGAAGACAAATGCTGTCACTGCAAATGTCCCTCCCTTCCTCCCTGTTCCCCCAGCTTTATTTACTGACACATCACATGGTCTGGAATATCCTTTGGTCAGTGTGGGTCAGCTGTCCTGGCTGTGTCTCCTCCCAAGTCCCCCAGCATCCTCACTGTCACGGTGGGCTGAGGAGCAGAAAAGGCCTTGACTGTGCAAGCCTTGCTCAATAAAAACTAAAACCACTGTGTTATCAACACTTTTTCCAGGAAAAACCCAAAACTTAGCCCTAATGAGGAAAATTAACTCTGTCCCAGCCAAAACCAGCACAACCTGTGCCCCCAAAGTCGGTTATATACATGGATGAAATTTTGTCCCCACAGAACACAGAGATCAGTGGGAATTCCAGATGCCAAAGTAAAAGGTTTGAGAATCAACCCAAAGTGAAAATTATGTTTTTCCAGGGGAATTATAAATTTTCAATGGAAGAAAGCAAGCCTGAGATTCGTTTTTGAACAGAGACTTTCCTGAAGAAAATTCTCTTAATTTTCCTTTAACTATGTATATCAATAATGAATACAAGACCAGCAGTCTAGTCCCATGATACAGAATAAATTACTACCCACTGGATCATAAATCAAGTGTTTGCATAATTTGGCTATTTACAAATCAACTCTCAGTCCAGAAACTGCTTTTTCCCAATGCAGTCATTGTAGTTAAGCGAATACTTGGAAAACACACAAGATCTCATCTATTTATCAGTTTCTTTTCAAACAGCTGTTCATATCTGTAGTAAAAGGGAAGATGCAAAATGTTCTTGGACTGTATTCAAAATATGAAAATTATCATAGTAACAGTGGGAACAACAAAAACCTCATGAAGGGGTTCCAGCTTTCTTTTCACTGTCTCTCAGGACACGGATGCCATTGAAATAGAGTCTCCCAGGAGGATACTTTGGTAGCACAAAGCCAGAGCACCTTTTCCTGGCCAAGGGATTGCTGCATATGGAGCAGGCAGCACATCTGACAGCTCGTGCCCAGCTCTGTCCTTACCTCCAAAAAACAGTCCAGCAAGTTGCTCTCCACTTCTGGAAGGGCACTAGTAACATATGCTGCTTCCCTCAAATGTTAGTTTAATGAAGGGTTTTGCTGCTAGAAAAAAGTGTGTGGAGGGATTTGTGGAAAGTTGGGCCAGGACTTACTCCAAAGCCAACACTGACCCAAACTCCCTGAAATGTACCTGTCAGAGGACAGGGGGTGACTCTGGAGAGTTTCTGTCTTTCCTTACACTCGGCCCATGAGTTTCACTCTGCTCAAATAACCAGTTATGGGTCAGAGTCTTCTCAAAGTGGGCGTGCACCCCACAACCAGAGTGTTGCAGTATTGCTGCTTTTCCACTCATGTAAATGGTAGGGTAAGGACTGAAGCAGAGTCAGCTTGCTTGGAAGCCTTGCCTCCAACCTCATTCCAAACAGATATGTAGAACCATAATATTGTACTTAGAAATACATTTGAGTTTCCGTAGTCATTTTTAGATGCAATAAACTAATGAGAGCCATGAAAGCTGGAATTGGCCACTGTTCTCATTTCCAAGATAAACATCTTAAAATACATTATGAACAAAATAAAGCAGACCAAGTTGCTCATAAGGTTTCCAAGTGTAGGTGGCTTGTTTTGAAGTTCCATTAATGTTTTTAGATTTGTTTTGGTGCCAGCCTGCAAAGCAAAAATATTCCAAGAGATAACATAAAGGTACATAGTCAAAGGAAGAATAAACCCATTATTCATCTACTGCAAGGCATTTGGCCACAATGAAGTAAGAGATGGAGAATGGAAAGTTGTTGACGTGTCCGGAAGATGGAGATTATTTTGTGGAACGTAGCACAAAGTTTAGTGCTATCTATAAAAAAAAAGAGAAAAGATTGCTGGGTTGTGGGAGAAGGAAACCAGCTACCCAGAAGACAGAGGAAGCCCCACAGTCATAGTAATGTCATCCTGGGTTAATTTATCCAAGTTAACCAGTGTGCAGCCTTGCCCTTGGGCAGGATACAAAAGATATTTACTTCTCACACCTGCAAACTTCTTTTCTTACTCTCTGGAACAACCACAGAACCCTCAGTAAAAAAAAAAAAAAAGGCAAAAACACCTACACCTATAAGATACTATAGGATGAGAATATTCTATTTATTTATTTATTTATTTATTTATATATTTTTTTAACTACCAGCTGGTAATCTTCAACTTCCAGAGCAGCCTAGGAAGTGACCCACAACTTGCACAAACATAGCAATCCATTCAAATCTAACAGAGGAGGGAAAAGAACTGCAAAGCTCAGGCTCAAAATGAAACATGTGAGCAGGTTATAGGAGTCCCACTGAGAAACATTCAGCATCACAGGGCTCCTGGGAAAAAGCAGCTGCCAGTACTTGAATAATACAACTGCTATTTGAAATGCTTACATTTCAGCTTTTCTTTAATTTTATTTTATTTTTAGAATAAAGACCTAATCTGCTTAACAAGGAATTTAAATCCAGAATTGCTGGATTATTGACTTATATTTTATAAGCTTTCACAGAAATAAGGCAAAAGGAATGTCTGGCCCTTTGGAATCTAATGAGGGCAAAAACTTAAAAGAGGGAAAATTCAATTTTTTTGAATGACTCTATCTTGGTTTTTCTGATTTTATATATACATACATATATATAATAAATTACATATATGTATGATTTGTCTAAGTCAGCATATTTTATAGCAACATTTAAGAAAGCACTTGTATTCATTAAACTTCTTTCTAATTTTATTGTTATTAAAAGCCACGTTCAATAATTGTGTCAGTCCTGCATTGGGGTCTCACTGCAAAACACACTCCTCTCTTGTGGCTCACATGTATGGTACTAGACACAATAAACTAACAAATTGACTAATAGCTAATAAGATTTGTCCAAATCTGATTTTGCTGTCCTTTTTTTGATACTGCTAATCTCCAACAGCCGCTGCAGCAGAGCATCATTACAGCTGAAGATCTGTAGGTGAGAATGTACCCTCAGTGTTTGCTGGGGGAGCACATCTCCAGTCCCTCCAGAGGTGTTAGCTGGCTCTTGCTGCCTGCTGGGAACAGCCAGATTGCCAAAGGAATCCCTTCACCCACAGATCCTGCAGGGAATACCTGGAAGAAAACAAAAGGAGGGTTCAAGAAAAGGTGTGAAGGTCTGACACTTATGCTGAAATGAGTCTGCGGAAACTTTTTGGATGATAACAAGTTTCAAGCTTTAGCCAGCTATAACGAAGCTGAAGGCTCCCTGGCTGAAGGCCTGTGCTCTCAGGGAAGCAAAGAGTGCTCCAGTGCAGCTAAACAGCCTCCCTTGAGGTGTGCTGCACCACTGATCCCAACACAGCAGCTCTCCACAGACTTCCCTTCCCCAAAATGTAGTTCCAGGAGATTGTTTCCATCTGCGCCCTGGCAATGATCTGATACACACACCTAAAACCACTGAGCATGAGGTGTTAGAAAGAGTTCTAATTTTTGAAATAGTTACTGATTAACACAGTGTTGATAAATAAAACTGTTATGTAAACACAGCATTTGGCCACTGTCTTACTCATTAGGCCATAACTCCTCCCCTGTGTCTCAGGACTGTGCGGTGGATCAAGCTCCAATCCCCCCAGTTTTCTATGGCTTTGGGGCTGTAGTGCTGGATCCTGGAAGCAGCACCACAGGTATTGTCAGATGACACTTTTCTGCTGAACTTTTACTGCCTGAGTCATTTTGCCATTTGAGAAACAGGTCTAAAAGGCTTGTTTTACAGATGTAGTGGAAAGGACAGCAGGATTTTCAGAGGCTGTTGATCTGGAGCTGAGAAAGTGCATGAAAGGATCCAAAAGTGGCACCTAAGAGTTAGAGTAATCCCTCTGCTCTGCAGGGCCCTGAAGGGATCTGCATTTGTTTGTCCAGCATGCCTATCAAATGTGTCTTAGTTACATAGTTATACTATTACAATAGGAATACTGATGTTAAAATGATCAGTAAATATTAATTTCCAAGAATATTTTTTTGAAGTGGATCAGGTTTTGACTTCCAGAGCATTGTGCTATAAATCCCAATACCTAGCTCTGTTACACTGGTTTACACCAGTGTAACAGAGCAGATTTTTGTCTGGATATAGCCTGACAAGCGGTAATCACATCCTTCTGCTCCCATACCACAGGCCTCAACACTCCAGCTAAAGGAAAATTTTCATTCATTTTGATTAATGTACGATTCTTGTTCAGGACTAATTTAGACCATGCAATGCTGAGAAGGTTCTAACCTGACCTTTCAAACACACCTGGGGGAAGCCTTTTGGAGAGGAGCAATTTATTTTTCTGTAGTTACTACAATTACAATTTTGTGGAAATTTTCTGTCCTCTCACATACAGTTGAACAGAAAATAAGAATTGGAAAAATGAGGTTTTAGAGGTATTTGCCCTAGAAATAGTTAAGCATTTCAAGTTCCCTACTTGAATAGTTTATATCTGCCATGCATGTTTGTTTTAGCATGCAGAGAATTGTATTTCAAACCTGAACCACAAATTTATCTCCAGTAATCATCAATCTTTGGTAAACTCAAATCTGAACTTCCATCTCATTAAAAAAGCTGAACCCAGGTGGGGTTTTGCCTGGTTTTATGTTTCATTGTAAAAACATTGCATGCCCATACTCAGAAATACTTGGTGTACCAGCCTTTAGCAGGCCAGGCTTTTTTCTAGTGGTCAGGAAAATAAGGTTCTGTTCAGCAGGTATAACAACTGCACTGGTTTCTTTCCTTCTTTAAAATACTTAGTTTAAAAAACATTAGGACTACTAATATTTATTGTCAAAAATAGAACTTTTTACTTATCCTAACATCTGAAGATATTGTGGTTTCTAAGCTGATACTTGGCTTACACGTTTTCTCCATCATTTTCTAGATCACACTTCCAGATGACAGGCAGGATTTGAGTGCTTGACTCCACAGATCTGCACCTGATATCTCAGGGGGGGTGGGGGGTTTCACATCAGAGTCTCTGCTGCCTAACTGCATTTTCAGAATTCTCTCAAGTCAGGGTCTTAATATTTGTCCTTGGTACCTTCAGATGCTTCCTAATAACAACTTCAGGAATATACTCTGGCACAAATTAGAACATTAACACCCTCCCAAGACATGGATACTTGATTTTTCTCATTTCTGCACAAGAAATAACATTTTGTTTTGTTGGTTAGCATGCAAAAGCTGGGATTTTAAAATTACTATTATTATTGTTATTTGAAAGGCCAAAGAAGAGAATTTTCAAAATATTTTAGGATGTTAGAGCATATATTTTCTTTAATCAATCCAGTTAATTCAGATTGGTGAAAGATGTTTAAATCCAAGTGGAATATTTGACGGGCTTTGGAATCACAGTCAAAAGTGTGTCCCTCTTTAGTACCAGGTTAGAAGCAAGTTAGAGCAGCAAGATCTGCCTTTGCATTTCAAACACACCAAAAGGTATCCAGACCATACCACTGAAAAAGCAGAAGGACCTGTCAAGAGTATGGCTACATCCTGTGCCTTGTATGCCTTTTATAAGGTTGCCCATAAGGGAGAAGAAAAAAAGAAAAAGAGGATTTAAGCCTTCTTATGCTTGTTAACGTGTATTTTCACTGATACAAGAGTGGAATTTGTCTTCAGCAAAGGGAATAACACTGTCATCTACCTTCTGAGACAAAGAAGAGAGATAACTAGCTACTCTCTGAAGAGATTTCCTTAAGAATAATCACCCAAGACCAAGCAGGATTGACTTTTGCAGTGCTCTCTAGTCTGTGGTATAGTTATACCCCATCCATATCACAGGACAGTCCATAGAAAACAGAAAATTTAGTTCTAAATAAGGGCATGATTCAATTAGCTACCAGTTATCCGGTTGCCATTAGTGCCAATGCTGAAAACCTGACATCTCAGAAAAAGAAACTTTGATCCTGCTCAGGTCTAAAGGTGCTTTCTGGGACTTGCTTGCTGACTGGTTCCTGAGACTGTGGTACACACAACTTTTACTCATGAAGAGCAAGATAGCATTCATGGAGTATCTGAACCATTGGCCCAGTAATAAGTCTGCTTTGAAAATACTATGTTTGAACAATTATAAAGATTTCATTCTCCAACATTTTGGTGGGGGTCTAGCGGCAGCTTTGGTAAACTGATTATTGTTATTGTTCTGCTCATTGTACTGTTCTGCCCTGCCCTGTGTAGCAGTGAACTGATGCACAGAGGACACTTTCAACATTTCCCTCTATATTTTAATGTTAAAATTAGATAAATGTGGGCAATGTCAACATAAAGATGTGTTAATTACCCCCCAAAAAAGTATCGACTTTTACTGTAAAAATAAATCTTTTAAAATCGACTTTTACCTGCTTCACAGGTAGCACCAAGCTGCCACCTCAGCAGGCAAGGAATAAAAAGGGAAATCTGGCTGATATTTCAATTTCATCAGACTCTGATAGCACTGATCCAGGACAAAAAAATAAATCTGTGCTTCACGGCCCTTCATAAAAAGACAACAGAAATTTCATGACCTCCTAAAAGCAACTACTTTTCCATGTTGTACATACCCAGAGCTCACAGAAATTTTGTGACTGTAGCAGACGACAGAACTGACTCATCATGAATAAATAATTCTGCACCCACCTTCTGAAGTTCCTGTAGTTCCTAAAGCTTCCAATGTGCAGAAGTTTCACAATTTTCTAGAGCTTTAGGACAAACTTACTTCCTATTTAATTTTAAATTTCTGTCTTTTAGACAATTTACCAAAGAAAAATATTTGAAACTTGCGTGGCTGATAATAGTCTTTGGCTCGCTTTTTTGGCCATTGTTACTGACTTCCAAGTCTGACTGCTGAAATCTGGTTTGAGGGGAGGAGAGGAAAGAGGAGACAAAACAGGGCAAAAAGCCTGGCAGGCATAAATTTTGCTTTCCAGAATGTCTGTGCTTGCAATCAGCAGCCTAAAAAGTTCTGCTATGATCTGCTATGATCATGAAGAAAGCATGTCTATCAATCAGTCTTTAAACACTGCCCATTAGGTTCTCTTGTTGGGGATGTAACTCAATCTACAGTTCCCTGAAGGCTGTATTCAGTCCATTTTACAGCCAAAGGAGAAATAAGGGAAGTTCTTTTGCTTTCCAATACATTAAATGGTGTGGATCAAAGAGATTAGTATCATGGCCTAAAAAGTTATTTTTTAGAGCTATAATAGAATCTATACTGCTACTTTTTTCCCCCCATAGAATAGTTTAAGACATAAATCAAGTCACGTAGTATTGATCATAGAATATATTTGCAGATGTCACCCCCTTAGTATAAAGACTCAATTTCTAAGTGTTTTATTTTATGGTACTGTAGGATTTTATACATTCATGCGAAATGCATTATATTATTCTCTGAGTTTAGATTTTTTCCAGATGACAGGTGTTACTTTTATGATGCCCTGAATGGAATGACAGAGTAAACTGCCCTGATTTATACTCCATTACAACCAGTGATACTGCTGTCATGACTGCTGCTCTTTCTCATTTCACAACGTCACACACTCCCTTGCTTAGCAATGAAATAAGCTGCAGCATTCCCAAATGCCAACAACACGAGTTGATTCCCATCGTGTGTCTTGCTCATTCACCCTGGGAACTTTTCCATTTCAGACCTTGGTCTACAGCTCCTCTTACGGATGGTTTCCATTCCGTTGCCTTATCTGGGGTATACACGGTATCTCATTCTTCATTTTAGATGTACTGTTTGGAGACAAGCACCAAAACAATAAATCATGGGGCTAGGTTATTTTTAGGCCACATTTCCGAATCAACTTTGAGACTTTTTCTGAAGAACCTGCACAAGGAACTTATTGTGTGCATACACAAATAAATGACACAATTCAATGGTTTAATACTATCTGCCAAGTTAAACTACTGCAGAGCAGCTGTGTACATTTAAAATGATCCCTGGCACTTCTGAAGAGTTCATAAATCAGCAACAACATACTTTCTTCCAATTAAGAGAGTTAAAGGAAAAAATCAGAAATTAATGTGTCTAGGACATAAATGACATCTCTATACACTTGTGAATGTGAATCTGAAGAAAAAAAAGAAGAAAGCACTGCTCTTTACATTAGTAGGATTGTAATAATTTTAAATGCCCATTTTTGTAAGTGTTTCAGTTGTTGTCAGAAGCATTGTTTTAAGGAGGCTTGCTTCAAGCAAGCCAGTGATATTAACCCAAATCTGTTGATGGAATGAATGACAATCATCAGCCAAGCCACAGCAGTACTACATCAATGCCTCAAACCAAGGTTCTTTTCAATAAGAGTGACATGAGAAATAGACTCTCTATGGGCAGTCACAAGTCATCTTTTAGAACTCACTTTGAAAGTGATTATTAAAATACTACTAATTGCTCTAAAGAATCACATTTTTTATTTCCACTGTTTAAACTTTCCTGACAATCTGGTGGCATCATTTGCAAAAGGGCTTTGAGGGGAAGCCGTGTGAGGAGTGGCTGAGTTCACTTGGTCTGTTCAGCCTGGAGAAGAGGAGAGTGAGGGGAGACCCCACTGCAGTTACAACTTTCTCTGTGAGAGGAAGAGGAGGGGCAGGCATTGATCTCTTCTCTGTGGTGCCCACTGACAGGACTTGAGGGAATGGCCGGAGGTTGTGTCAGGGGAGATATTGGCTGAATATCAGGAAAAGGTTCTTCATCCAGAGGGTGCTTGAGCACTGGAACAGGTCCCAACGAAGAGGTCACAGCACCAGCCCAACAGAGTTCAAGAAGCATTTGGACAAGGTTCTTGGGCACATGGTGTGACTCTTGGGGCTGTTTTGTGCAGGGCCAGGAGAAGGATTTAGTGACCCTTGGGAGTCCCTTCCGACTGTGCCATTGGCTCTTGTGCTCTGCCACAGCAAACACTAGAAATGCAAAGGTGATAACAAGCATCACTGTGCCTTTAGCACCTAGAGCATGTAGGAAAAGAGAATACAGGTGACCTCACCCNGCAGTCTCTTCTATTTGCACTTCTTGCAGCTTCTTGCCATCTCACCATGTTCCTGTGTCTTTTCAGAGCAGTTGCATTGTCTCATGTGGTAGCTGGATCTTCTTCCCAACCATAGTTGACAGTTTGTGTCTGTGACTACATGCANTCTGATGAGTCATAGCTGTACCCAGTAAGGATCAGTGAGTTTGTGTCTGTGACTACATGCAAAAATATGTGTTTACTTACTAGTTCAGACCTTATAAAAGGAGGCAGAAGGAAGGATAAGTGCATTAATAAAAATATTTAAAAATTTAAATTAAAAAGCCCTCCCCAAAACAATGTTACGTAGAAACCAACACCCATTGGACTAAGTCACTTCCCCTTCCTCTCCAGCAGATTGTTCAGGTATATTCCAGATAACTCCATTCAAAGCAACCTTGCTGCCTTCCTTTCTTGACCAAATGGGAAAGTCTCCCACTGCTGCAGTGCTGCAGGACACACAGCTCTTCCACAGATACAATCTGAGGAACATGCAGGTTGAAAGTGATCTCAGGCATTCACCTAGAATATCCTCCTGCTCAATGTTTTTAAAGCAGGTAGTCAATACCTTGTACAAATAGGTTTTCAACATCTCCAAAGGCAGGGATTGTACAACCTGCTCCAGGGTCTGACAACTCCTTATACTGAGTTGGGATTTCCTGTTTTCCAGTTAGTGTCTGTTGCCTGTTGTCCTTCTTCTCTGCATGCTCAAGAAGAGGACTCTATCTTCTTTATACCTTCCTGTTAGGAAGTGATTCCCAGCGGTGGGCATCACAGAAATGAATTTCATTATTACAGTTCATTTACTCAAAATCTGGTATTTCCATTTAAATATTTCCTAGGATCCATAATTGGTTCTCTCCATGCTCCAGCAAAAGGATATCTCCTTTCACTCCGTGCTCTGGCAGAATGGAGAACTGATGTAGGCCTAATTGCCAGTGTGTCTGGAGCAGGCTTGAATCTGCTTCCTGTTAACTAAACCATCATTGCACATTTGAAACACAGAATCTGTGTTAAAGTGAGTCCTCTTGTTTTAAGCTTATAGCAATGCAGGCCATTTTTGTGGTAAACCAAGTGTGGAACTGATAAGATTTGGAGGACTGGGAGACAAGTCAGGGTCAATGCTGCTGCATATTGCCATATTGAGTCATAACAAGAATTAGCTGTAACTCTTCGACTAGTGCATAAAAATTTCAGCATAGTGTGATGCTAATTTAATAAGAAATAAAAGACTGGCTTTAATACAGATTTGTAAAAGGTCTTGCAAAAATGCTGTATCACTTGATTCTTTCATGGCACTATTTCCTGTGCCAGCTGTCTCTGGTGACAACAATACATTTGACAATTCAGACAAGGAGACTTTAGGCCTGGAAAACTCTAGGAACTGAACAACAAGACATTTCCAGCTAACAGTGTAACCCTCTGGAAAGCTGACAACCATTCAGGACTGCTATAATACACTTCACAGGTTCTTCACAGCTCACATTCATTTGACAACAAAGAATCCCCATTCTTCAGGTGAAAGTTGATTTATGTACATAGTGTGTGGATGTTATGTGGATACACTTCAGAGGGTGAGCCACGTGAAACACACCCACCAGCTGGAAACATGCCAGCACATCAGCATGTCCCTCAGGGCTTCTGTGGAGAGGATGCTGCACATTAAAATAAATGGTTTTCATGACTAAGGCTCTCCCCCATTACTGTACTCTTTTCCATCCTCTACAGGAGCAGTCAGAGGATTTGCCTCTTCCATGGTTATAGGGAGAGACCAGTCATGGTGTACTCTATAGGTGGTGTGAAAATGCTCTCATCTTCGTGTGGTTTCCCCTCCACCCTGGATCTAGTCAACAGAAGTTTCCAGAGGGAGCATCCTGTGATCAGCAGGCCAAACTGGATAATGATAAGAAAGCTAAGGGAGTTTGTAAATTCCCAGGGACAGAGAAGTGGGTAGACTCAGCCTATCACTAACACAAAAGTAGTGGACAGGACTGAGACAAGAAACGGGCTTAGACACCTCAGACCCCACCATTAGATCCCTTTCTCAACTGCAGCTTGCCCAGAAAGCAATACATTAGTACTCTGGTGCCCCTACAACTTATCAGGCCTGATCTGAACAGCATTGACCTGCTTTGCCTTGCCACAGATAAGGTTTTTACTCAGCTGAGCCTAGCCCCTGCTGCATTCTAGCCAAAATGTCACTGAAATGGGAGGGCAGGTCAGGAAATAGTATGGAAAGCAGAGTTCAGGTGATACATTGCTATTTAGCTACAAAATTGTGATTCTGCAATCTTTGCTCAGCTGAGCCTTGTAGCATCAAGCTCAACTGTCTTCCTGCTTTTTTAAAATTTTTACAATTCCTTGGCAGCTACATCTGCCAGGATTGCAGGAGGACTCAGCTCACCTGTTAACCAGACAGAGAACCTAGCATCCAGAGGAATTAGTGCCCAGAGAAGATGCTGCAGGAGGCCCAGAAAAACAAAACCTACCCCATTGCCAGGCTTTGATTCCTCACAAGCAACAGTGCAAACTGCCAGATGGTGATTTTTGGTGCCCTCACAATTATCCACTGGGAGAGTGCTTTTTAGCGTCTTGGGCAGAAAAGAAACTCTTTACCCGTGTTGCTGGAGATGTCCCTTGAAGCACCTGTGGATGCAGAGGGGAGCCACTCCTGTAGCACTGCAGAAGGAACAATGTTTAAGATCCCCGGTGCTCTGTGTCTGGGTAGTTCTGCATAATTCTGATGGCAGGGACTTCTCTCCTAGGGCAACCCACCTTTCTCTGTGCACAGCCTGGGAAGATGGAGACCATGGCTATTGTTCCAGAGAGCAGGCAGCTAAAACTCCACCAGCTAGGTCCTCTTCTGGCCCTAACACTTAGGAATCATATTCCCCCTTGGGAACAACAACAAAAAAACCCTACAGCTTAATGTTTTAAAATGTTTCATACTTTCCAGTAACTAAATGAGTAGGAAATAGAAGAATTTCCATTCTGGAAAGTTAAGGAATTGTTATTAGTAAATGCATGTAATGCTGCACAGTTTAAATTTCTGAGGAAGTCTGTGTTTATCTTGAGGAAGATAGTAGAGCTGACCTGTTTTCTAGATTTTCATGGCCCTGATGAAGTAATATTTTGCAAATGTTGTTTACAGTTTCTGTCTTACAAAGCCATATTATGTATATATGTATGTATACATATATCTTCTTAACTAGACACTCTATAAGGAATCCAAATAACATGTGAAAAGCGAAAAATGCTTTTACAGAATATACATCTTACTTTGCCAGTAAGTATCTGACAGAGATAAGGGATTTATATTATTATTTTTATGGTTATTTTTTTACTTTGCTGTCACAGCCAGCAGGTTTAAAAGACAAAATTTTAGTTAAAGCCTAAAATATGCAGACTTTCACATAAAGAGTAGTATGATAAACACAAAATGCTTTCAAACGATCATAATTTTGCCCAGTTTAAAAAAAGGACACACTTCATAGCTGTAGAGCAGCGCATGGCTAGATGGAAAGAAAATTCCATCAAGTATTTTATCAGCTGGCTGCCATTCCCTGTATGTGAGCCAATAAAAATGGAGAATTTTATTGAGAAGCAATAATTTCCTCTATATCAACTCTTGCAAGCTCTATTACATCAAACCCCAAATGTGCTCACAGAAACAAAACACCCTTTTAAATGTTTTCCCAAGATATGATGCAGCCATTCCATCTATCATTTGGACCCCACTGTTTTAACCAAACATGCTCATATTGAGGAGGCAGAGGTCTAAACTGCAGTTAGCACATCTAGGCAGAAGGACTACAGACTTCATAAGGCTTTACATAACTTGTTTGTTGGTTTGTTTGTTTTAAATGCTGGTGCTCAAAACAGTGAGCCATCTTGGATGTGCTGTAACACAGCTCTAAAAGGTAATGGCAGGAAGAGCACAATTTTATTGAGCAGCTCTCGTTACACAGGGATGGGATGTGAAAAGCTTTTCAACACAGGAAGCCATAGTCACTCCCTTGACCAGAGGCAACACTTCAAACCAAATTAAATACACGTTAGCTGACTAGAAGAGCACCTGCATATTCCCAGAACCATTAAGCTATTGGTCTCTGGGACATGACCATGTGAACCAAAATGGAAGTCAAATAATTTTTGATGACCTTGGAAGGCATTAGAGATGGCCTGCAACCATTTATGCCTTTACTACAAAGCTGTGCTGATGTGCTGAATTTAAATAATCTCATATTTTGCAGTTGGCTGAGATGGATAAGAGGCTGTCTCTTTGACTTTAGTCTCAGCTGGCTACAATAAGTAAATCCATTCTTCATTTATATGTATATTTTGTCCACACAAAACTGCACTAATTCTGCAGGCACTCAAGGCCTCTGAAACCCTAGTTCAGGAGTTTGGTGGAGGACAAAGCCTGTGCTGACTGAAGCTGACTGAACCCAAGGAAACCATGAAATGACCCAAGTCAGTGCCACCCAAATGCTATCTCACCTGAAAACCTCATTCAGATCTTGTTCTTGTTCTAACAGCTTACCCCCAAACTACCCATCAGGAAACAGCCCCAAATTCTGACTGGGTCCTGGAACTACATGTCAGTAACTGCTCAACAGCCAAGGTGGTGGGAAGTCACACTATATCCTAATAGGAATGTACTTAGGAAACATTGCTTCTAGGCTCAAGAATTTACACTTGTTTTGATTAACCAAAGAGAAAACGCTCAGTCAGATTCTTTCTTTAGAGCCCATAGAGGCAAGGACACAACATATTTTATAATGTTTGTGGCCAAATATCTATCTCATCAGGAAAAAACCTTCAAACGTGGGAAAATATGCAGCAGGAAAATGTGTCCTTCTTTGCCTTTTGATCAAAGGCTTTTAATGCAGCCAAATCAGGCACCAATAAGTGAACACTGATCAGGAGAAAGAAAACAGCATTGGACACCAATATGAATAGTCCTCCTGTATCACCTCATTTAATGATACACTGCTTTTGCACTTGATATTTACCTCTTTGAACCTGACTCCCACCTCCCAGTGATACATCTTGCTTTCTTCTTCCTGCAGACTCAATACACTTGATAAGTCAAAGCAGAGTTTTCTCCACTTTGTCTGCAGCTGGCATTTCTGTATAACATAAAATGAAATAAACCATACAATGGTCCCAAAATTAAGATTCCAGCAGTGTACAAGCAGAGTACTTCGATTTCTCAAGGGTACCTAGCCTGATACTGGGGACAGGGGGATGGAGCCCTATCACTGAATCCCGGATCTCCAAAGGTCTCCAGTGAGGTGATTTTAAGAGGTGCTGGTTCTGTTTTAGCTTGACTTTGAGCCTCTATTTCATGGTGAAATAGGTCTCAAGGAGCACTGGCAGCCACAGTGTTGTCTCTGCACTGATCATTGTAGGTAACTGCAGTGCCACTGGCAGGAGAGGGCTAATAGTGGGAGTGAGAGGAGCTGCCATCCTGTTTTGCCTGAGAAGAGAGAGACAAAGAGGAGGAGATGCTCCAAACACTGGGCTTGGGGGTTGCTTTCTCTTCCCTTCACTAAATTGAGCCAGATTTAGACACATAGTGTTCTGAAGTAAAAATGTTACAAAACCAAAAAAAACATTAAAAATGAAAGGAGTTTCATCTTTAGAACATTTCAAGAAAAATGTTGAAATTAAATATTCTGGCTTTTCAAACATTTCCTTCATGTTGTTGACTGAAAACATTGCTAGGAATTTAACCTAAAGCTTCAGATAGTTTCAGTCAATCCAAACCTGCATTTCAGGGAATAGAGATACCTAACATATGTCAGTGCAAGGCTGCTGACCATTTTTCCCAACAGAATACTGGAGCTCTCATATGTCACCGAGAGCTTAGAGTATAACAAATTTCTTTTTGTTTTTAGCAATTTCCTTTAGTGCTCAGTGAATTACCCTGTCACACATTCGACAACTTGTTTTCATATTGCTACAAGCAATTCTGCCAGATGAAATTAATGTAGTAAAGTGTATTCTCAGTTTTTATTAAGCTCTCTTGGCTGAGGAAATATCAATATTTAGTAGGAAGACGGGGGAGGGAGTGTAAGCACAAAGGTTTAACCTTTCTCTCTTGTATCTAAAAAAAAAATAAATTAAAATTAAAGTATTTAGTTTCATGAATGACAGATCAATTCAGATGACTGGCCAGATTCTGCTGAGTACCAGTTGCAATCACAAAAAATTCAGGTTTCTTATGCTTTGAAGGTAACAGAGCTGGCACAGGCAGTACTATTAAAAGAAGCAAATAACCTGAAAAAAACGTAAAGGCCACAAATACTGTTTAATGACGTGACTTTGGAGATGCCTACGTGAGCAAAGTAATTAAAACCCAGGCAGTAGGGAGAACAGGAAGAAAACTGAGAAGCAGTAATTAATTTAAAATATGATGATTCTCGCTGCAAATTCTGTAATTTTCACAACCCAGCAGAAGCTTGAAATAGTGCCTTGTACATTCAGGATGCTGATCTCTGCAGGATATAGACACCTACCCAATAAAGTGTATATAATAGATGAATAAAAGAAACAATTGTTTCTACTTCAGCATGATGGTGTGATGGTGAACTTTGATGGCATTCTAGTAAAACACATAACATTTATTGCTGTGATAAACTGCTCTTGAGGGAGTGATTTCCCTGCCCTCCCAGCTGGAGCTGTCGTACTGCAATGACAGAGTGGGTAAGGAAGGGACGGAACAATAGAGAAGTCAAGGAGCTGGAGCCTGACCTTAACAGAGTGGGTGGTATTTGCTGCAGTCCAGAAAAGCAAATAACTCACTCAAAGGTGATAGATTTTACTGGGGAGTGGAAATAACAAAGCTGAGAAATAAAGTGGAGCAAACATGGTATGAAAGCATATTAAAGTAATTGAAGGAGGGGATTTATTTTTCAATAGATTCAGCTATTCAGGAGAGAGAGAGAGGAAAAAGAGGGGTGAGAGAACAGAGGAGAGGAACAGAAAAAGAAAAAAGAGAAGAATAAAAAAGGGGGGGAAAGAAAAAAAAACAAGGTTCAAAACTGCAAGGTGTTCTTGATTAAATGCATCACTCAGTGACATGTCCAAAACACAGCAACTCACTTCATGGAACACCTTGCCTGACAGCAAGGGTGTAATTGAGTAGTTGGTACTGGAAAATTTGTTTCTGTTTTCCCTTTCTGAGACTAGGGACTGCAGGGACCTATGGCCTACAGGAGCAACATCCTTCTCAGTCAAGAACATGCAGGAGCAAATCCAGGTTTCCAAAGCAGAGGGAAATATTTTTAAAACTTTTTTTTGCACATGAGTGTGTGTAGAGCAACTACCTGCCTTTTTTACCTATTCTTTCCCATTGCCTCTTTTCCTGAACATGAGAAAGGCCAGAGTTCTACTTACTGATCTAAAAAATTAAGAGTTGCTGTGGTACTAGTGATTTCAATCCAGTTGCATTTGCTGTGTGCAGAAAAAACATGACATGGGTTGCAATATGTATGCTGGGAACTTGAAAAAGTGTCAGTTTTACAAAGCTGAATAAATCAGTGACTTGACTGACTAAAGAGTTGTATTGTTCAAGGATATTCTATTTGTTTTGCAAAATATCACAGATTGATAGGAAAAAGTAATCTGACTGAAAGAAGACATGGAAGTTCCAATAAGTTATGGATATGCCAAGAGAATGAAAGGAAAAAAAAACAAACCATCAGTGTAGTGAGGTTACAAATTTATATCTCTTATAACTGATTTAAAAAGGAAGGTAGGAAAATTGATAAAATATCCATTGTCTATTCTGCAGGGGCTTTTTTTTTTTCTAAAATGTGTATAATAGAAGATTCGTTCACTCAGTTTGAGGTACTTTGATGGCTCCTGTTCATATTGCATTAAAGTGCTTCAAAACAGAAAGGTATTTAATTTTACAATGTACTTTTGAGAAGCAGATGCCTCTTTTGCCTCCATGTTAGAGAGGGGAAAATGCTACAGAAATATTCTGAGTCAATGTCAGATGGGATGTGTACACTGATAACGCACAATGAATCTGGAAATTTCTGGGTGAGAATGTGATTTGCTGGTCACCCTTCTTCCAAGAACAAAAGCAACTACCTGTTTGAATATATTATTATTATTATTATTATTATTATTATTATTATTATTACTACACAAAGGTGTTGCTGGAGACTACAGATATCCAAATGTCTTTAGACCAGCAGACAGGAAAGATCTGATGCACAAGACATTGATAAGGCATGACAGTTTATACACTAAGATATATTCAATTCCTAGAGGATAAGGACCATGAAGCAGCTGCTGGCCCCTGCAGAGGCTGTGTAGATTCCAGTGCCTTGTGGCATGAATCAAACCTAAAGATGGACTTGACTGAACAGAATTAGAAATAGTGTTACACACTGTGACTGGAAAATTGTCAACATCCTCAGACTATTCTCTGCTCGGGGTGATGAAAACCAGGGCCTGTGCTGGTGGTCACTGAAAGGGTCATCAGATTAGATGTTTCTAAGGACATTGAAAAGTTTTAATTTCTTTCTGTTCTAGACAGAATGGTAGGGCGGGAGAATTACTCATTAAGTCACATATTATTTATAGGGATATGGCCATATGTCTCCACTGTATGACAGTGCCATGATTATGATCTTTTTCTTAAAGCACTGTCTCTCAAAAATCAGTGGCAACCAGTAGCCTTCTCATCTCACATCCTGCTCCATGGTCTCCTCTTCCTCCCCAGGCTCCGAGGCATGTAGGGAGGACTCAGCCACCAGGATGCTCTGGAACAGGCTGCAGCACCCCCATCACCAGACTATGCCACTGTTTGCATTCCCAGGGGTGGTCTCCCCTTCCTCAGCAGCAGACCTGGCCCAAATTCCTGTCATTAAAGGAGAGAGGGTTAATGTTAGTTGGGACTGGGGGACAGAACATTTGGGGAAGCCCAGTGAAAGCCAAGGCAAACACACCTGAGAGGTGCTGCTCCCCAGGATGCCCAGAGGCTCATGGCAACACTGCTTCTCACACCCTTGTCTCCATCCTCCTTTTCCCTTACCTGCCAGCTTTGAGAATCTCACTTCTCAGAATATTATCCTACATTTTCTATTGCAATTACTCTGCAGGTCAGCAGCAGGCTCCTTGTCCTCCACTCAAAAACATAGCATGGTATGAATAACTTTTTCTGGAGAAAGAAAAAGAGGAGAGATGATCACAGCAGCACAAAGACATCGATGTTCAGTTCTGTGCATATCTAAGATGAGCATGATTTCCAGCTGCAGCAAGACAGCATTTTTTTTACATCTCTAGATTACATTAATGCATCTTGCACAGAGGCTGTGCTAGCAATTTGTTCATTAATTTGTGCAAACTACAGACACCCACTAGGCACAGAGCTCCAGCAAGGCTTCTTCCCCTTTGGTCCCAACCCCAAATGGTGTGCTGCAGTACACAACACAGCTCTGTAAACACCATCATTCAAATCAGCACTTCTGTCCAATTAATAAAATTTTATTTTTTCATACTCTATTTTAAAAATATATGTGCTTACATATATATATATATATTTATTTACCACTCTAGTTTTTATTAATGAGTTCTTTCGGTCTTACAACTCCTGCAGATCTGATAATTTGCTAGAAAAATTACAATGGAAGTATCCCATGGAATGCTTTACAACCAATTAATTTTTTTTTTTAATCTTTGTACACAGTCACACAAAGACTTTGAGTGTGCCAGTTGTTTGAACCAAGCTCTTTTAATCTTTTCATCTGTGCCAGAACCAAATCTGCACCCAGTGTGAGCTGCACCAATAGCTGTGACTACTTAGGTAAGTTATATAATACCATTTTCTCCAGCACTTCTCTGTGGAAGAGAGACATAAATCTCCCCAGAGAGTGAATTTGAAACCTCTGGGCTGCTGGATTGCCTGAATGCTTGCTGAAAGCAGACATAAAATAAAGAGCCTGCATTTAGGAATGGCAGGGATGGTTGAGGCAGTTCCTTTTCCCCTCCTCTCAGGTATCATTCAGCCTTGGACACACTGACTGTCTCGGGGAACTTGTCGTCTCTGATCTGGGCTGGCAAAGTTGTTCTGGGCTCTGGTCCCTCAGCAGGACCCCCTGGAGCAGAGGGTGCTGCAGGTGAGGTTTCGGTAAAACACAGCCCCTCTTTCTCAGCCAGAAACCAACCTCTCTTGCAGGGGAAGGCTCAGCATGGTGAGGTCGTTTTCCCTTCCTGGTGGAAGGCGGACACATTTCTCTGTCAAAACCACTACACTGCAGCCAGTTCACTTTTAATATTATTTGTGTGCACATATTCAGTAGGTCCTTGTGAATGCCACAGTGAGACTGCAATAGAACGTACATATAAACAAAAATACGCAAAATAAGTAATTTTTTCATAATTCAATATGACATCCTTCCTTTAATTTAAACCTAATCAGGGAATAAGAAACTAAAAACAGCTGTAAGCATTCACATTACATCTCTCCAGGGAAACATACATAAAGTTAGGATTTGTTTTCACCCAATGGAAATTTTGCTATTTCACACAGCCACTCTTTTTGTTTAAGCTGCTTCTTTATTACATTTTCTATAACAGAATTTACAGTCTCCACAAAATAAAAAGCAATTCCATGGCATTTTCCTTGCCTTACCTTCTCCCACTCAAAACATGAAAAGATTAAACACATAAGTGTTTCTAGTAATCTGGCTATCTCAGCCATAAATTCAACAGGCAGGAAAGATTTTTTTTTTTTTTTTTTTTAATCAGTTTTATGTGCCTGGAAACTGCATGGCCCAGCATGACACACACATTTTCTTTCTTTTTTCTTTTATTTTCTTTTAAACTTTTCTTTTCTTTCTTTTTTTCCCTTTCTTTTTTTCTTTTTTCTTTTTTTTTCCTTTCTTTTTTTCTTTTTTCTTTTTTTTTTTTTTTTTTTTTTTTTTTTTTTTTTTTTTTTTTGACAATTCGTAAGGCAAATAACTTTTAGGAAGCCACATCCAAAGGCGTTTTAAAGCTCTCTTCTCCATACATCAGTCCTGGCCAGCAGTGCAGAATTAAAATGCACGGTGAGCTCAGAAGCGAACACTTCCAAAGCTTAAAATGTTCCACCGAGCATTCCAGTAGGGAGACGCCTCTGGAGAGCAGGAGGGAATGCGAGCCCGCCCGGCACAAAAGGACACGGCCCCCAGACCGTGGCCATTCAACAATTTCTTGGCTGTTGAAGGGAGCAGGGAGGGGCAGCGTGGGACAAGCAGAAGCCTTTATCCTCTGCATCCAGCGGGAGGCAATAATCTGATTACAGCCCTCAGTCCCTCTGAAAGCTGGGCACTAACAGAAGTTTTCAGAAAAGTGCTCTGCTGCTGAAGCCAGCTAAGATAAAGTGGACAGTATTTGGGAACAGCGATGCCTCATGAGTCCAAAGTTAACGCTAGCAACTGCCTCCTAATCTGTACTTAATAACCAGGCAGAGTGAAAGGCTGACCCAAGGCAAAGTTTAATGATCAAGGTTGGCAATTAGAACTATTGGTAACAATTAGTTTTTCTGCAAATGTGCTTTCCATGGTGGAAAGTGTAACTATTAAATTTCCAGACATTTTTAACTACATTTTTAAAAATGTGACATTATCATCTATAAATACTGCATGAGACCATTACCTGAATTTAAATGCAGGAGTAGTGGCAAGATCTTGTAGAAAAAGGCAGGAGATGCTGTTGTGACATTTGACTATGATCACAGAAAACATGAGCGTTTTCTTCTTCATGGGAGGAACATGGGGAAAAAAAAATTCCCTCACAACAAAAGACTTTGAACATGACCTTGTAGAGGAAGGAAATCACAATGTTACAAATTGGCATCACTTGAGAGCTGGTTGCCAAGAGTGGTACTGTCCAGGTTTAGCAGAGGACAGACACAGGTCTTGCTGGATGAATCCCCCAAAGCAAGTACCTGCTTAAGTTAAAATGAGCAGGTAAACAGGGCCCATGTGTTGGACTTTGAGACATGGGAGCCCAGGAGTGTGACTTCTAATGCCTTTGGTGCATGGCAGGGGGAATTTTGCAGCCACTGACTTTCTGGGAGCATCAAACCTCGCTGGATGTTCCTCTCCATGCCCAGAGGCTCTGGCTCTTCAGGGCTGCAGCCAGATTACACCAAGGCTTTGAATTTCTGACACACTCAGGGGAGAGAGTGAGGGATGAAGATGTCCCTTGTATTTGGCAGGACTAACAGCACCCCACTGTCCTATGGGGTGATGATATCCTCCTGGAAGCCACTGAAGCAGCACCATGTTCCTCTTACCTGTAATAGTAATGTTGAAACTGAAGTTTCATTAGGACAAAAATGTGCTTCTTGGTTGGAGCACAACAAAGTTGTGGGAGGAAGTGGGATTTAGGCAGTAGAAGGGAAACAAGAGAAAGATGCCAGCTAAGACAGGGCTGGCTTTGCCCTGTTTTTAACAATTGCCCAGTCAGTATTTTAGGTTTTATATACATGCATCAAAAAATTGCTATTTTTTTTTCCCTGTGTTTTGGAGCCATATTTTGTCTTTTTTTTTTCTTCTTTTTTTCTTTTCCTTTCTTTCCACTGGCAGCAATTACATATTTAATTCTAAAGGAAAATTAAGAGGAAAGAGAAATGGAGAAATATGAAAAGTAGACACTCTAAAGCATATTTTCCAAGACCATTAATATATGCCTGAGGTATACAGAATAGCAAATTTGGACATGAGGCAAAAATTCACGGCCTCCTAAAATACATAGTATCATGTCTTAAAGATGCAGTCTGGAAGAGTTAGACTTTTAGTTAGCAAAGACAAAAGCATTTAAAAAATTCAGATAGCACAAATTCATTTTATATATGACAGTGCATAAGCTGAAAAATACTTCTGACCTATAGAATCAAATTAAAATATTGTTAAATTTATTTGGAAGCTATCTAGGTTCAAGAATTGTTCTTAAGAAAAATATATACACTTGTACATATATATATATAATGATAGGCATCATTCTGTGTATGATACACAAACATTTATAAGACTTTTTCAACCAGCACTGATAAATCAAAGTAACTTTTCTCAAAAATCCTAATATCCATGTACCCCATGTAGTTCAAATCAGGACAAGACAAATCAAATACTATTCATAAACAAACACAGGTACATGCGAGTATTAAAAACTAGTTTTATCTATTATTTGGATATTCCTTCGTGGGGTGATTGTTTTCTCTGTTTGTGATTTCTCTCTCTCCTTTTTTTTTTTTTTTTTTTTTTTTTTTTTTTTTTTAGGCTGGAAACTGCCACAGAGAAGTCTGGCAGCTATAACCTCCAGCTAACTACTAGCAAATGCTAACATGCTGTAAAGTGGAACACTTATACAAGATCCATCTGGTGCATACAAGTAGGAATCCAAGATTTAAAGCCATTACATTGTGCATGTGCATTTACACCTTCACCAAAGTTGGCAAAAAGAGTAGATTTTACCCCATGACTCCAGTAGTAAAAGGAGTGGTGTGAAACATGTGCTGACCTACTCTCCTCCGTCCAATTGTAGTTATTATATACTGCTCTTTGGCATGTTACATCCCAGGCTTCATGCCAGGAGTAAATTAGTTCAGTCCTGAACTTGCCTATCAGAAATTAAATAGTACAAGAGTGAAGCATGCCTATAAAGGATTAGAGTAGCTGAGCGTTTTCTTTTGATCAGTCTTACAGATTTAAAAAGGCAGTCCACCGGGTCTGGTAAACCCAGCAATACTCCCATCAAAAGGACGTCTCTGTTGACTCTTTTTGCCATAACTGAACAGTAAGGAGGGAAAAAAGGCTTTGAGCTTTTTGCTATTCCTCGTGAAGCTTAGACTTCCTCAACCATATACCTAAGCCTTTTTCCAGTCGGTACATTCCCATCCCCTCGGGCAGAATAGACCTGGGTTTGTCAGCAATATTTTGCTTTATATTTATACAGGAGGTACACAAAAGAAAGATGCAGAAATTAAAACAAAGCATCCAGAAATCAATGACAAACGTAACCATCATCACGCCAAAAAAGAGGGGGGGAAAAAAGGTTGAAGGGAAAGGGTACATTGACACTGGCAGAGAAATTCAGGTTCCCGTCGGAAGCAAGCCCCGGAACGCTTAAGGCATTCACTCATGCCCTCTGCCGTCTGTCCCGGCGAATTCCAGCGCAGACTGACCGCCGATCCCGCAGGAGAGCACCCGCTGGCAGAGCTGGCAGAGCTCGCATTGCTGGTTCCGAGCGCGCCCGCCCGGCCGCCCGCGCAGCGCCAGCGCGGGCACCGGCCCGCCTCAGCCCGGCCGCTCCGACACCAGGTGGCACCAAACAACAACTTTCAACAGGGGCCTGCTTTGGTCGGCTTTTTTTTT
>VYXD01003405.1:385901-414990 GCA_013397195.1 Hylia prasina
TTTTTTTGTAAATTGGTGAAAAGGTCACACAGAAATGTGTGGTAGTGTAAAAAACAGACAAAAAGTCCAAAGAGACAAACAAACCCTCACAACCAAACAGGCAAACCCAAACCAAACAAACACAATACTCTAACAAACCTCAGCATGAATCTGGGGTGAGTTCACCAAGAGCAACACCTTCCTCTAAATGGTGATGGGGAGGGATGGAGGGGCAGGCAGGCACTGCTGGCTTTACCTGCCTGTGCAGGTGCTCATTCCAGGACCTGACAGCAGTAACTATCTCAGAAGCTCACAACAAAAATATATTCCTCCTAACTAACTGCTGCAAAGTCACCAGGTTTCTGAGTGGGGCTCTCCTTGCCACCACCATTTGATAACACTGCTCAGCTGCTCAGTAGGATCTTAACATGCCAACAGAGCGAAGGCCAGTATTTTGGGGAAGGAGAAGTCATGCTTTTGGGGCATGTAAGTGGACATGGGACATGCTGGACAACCAGCAGACATGATTTGTACCCTGCACTTTGGTCATCTGGACAGTTCATTCTTTGCAAAAGCTGAAGGGCAAACTTTACATGCTAACACAAAAATGGGTCATCTGCACAAAAAAGGTGGTGCTTTCTCCCCTGCAGGATATTGCTCAGAAAACCAGTGGCACAGGAGGATGAACTGGCTGGTTTGCTTTTTCACAGAATAATAGAATAAGTTGAGTTGAGAAGGACCCACACAGATCACTGAAGTCCAACTCCCGGCCTGCACATATCAGCTCCAAGAGTCACACCCTGTGCCTGAGAGCGTTGTTCAAACACTTCTTGAGCTCTGTCAGGCTGGTGCTGTGACCACTTCCCTGTGCAGCCTGTTGCAGTGCCCAGCCACTCTCTGGGTGAAGAACCTTTCCCTAATATTCAACCTAAACCTCCCCTGACACAGCTTCATGCTGTTCCCTCAGGTCCTATTGATGGCCACCAGAAAACAGATATTACTGCCCCTCCACCTCTCCTTGTAAGCAAGTTTTAGACTCCTTTTTTCAACATTTTCATAATCAATTATAACTTTAGAAGCACTGTAACTGTACCTGATATGAAGGCACTGCACCGTGGTGTTTCACAGAACCATAAAACTATTGAAAGGGACTTTTGGAAGTCACAGACTGTATTTGTCTAGCTGAAAAAAGGGCTAACTTAAGCTAGACCAGGCAGTTCAATGTCTTCTGCTATGAAGTTTTAGAAACCTCTCAGGTGAAAGTATCTCTGCTTTTTTTCAGTTGATATAATGAACAAAATTATTCTGGTTGGACTCTGTGTGTGTGTGCACAAGAAAAGCACACTCGAAGACCACCATGTAAGCTGTTGAGAAGCCACAGTACTGCCATAGGTGATTTTCCAAACTAATGGCAAGGAAATCTTGATTATACACAGTTAATATAGTTATCTTAATTATTGTCTTTTACATGTGCAGGTGTTCAATCTGATACCAATTATTTAAGTTCATTTCCTTTGCAGGATGCAAAGGGGAGCGATCAGAATTTAAATATTCACATATTCCAAAGGACAGAGGCTGCTCATAAACTCATAAGCAGAGACTTAACCCTGAAGCTTTTCCAGGTTCTGACGGTAAAAGAAATTCAAGGTGCTGTTAGAGCCTATCCAACAGATGAAGTGTGGCTATCCCAGCTGAGGGTTGCTCTCCCCTAGGATGAAAACATAACCTGTGGTTACCAGATCTCACAGGATACACATCCCCATTGCCTCAGGGCAGAGCAACAGGGAGGGCTGGGCAGTGGGAGGCAGAATAAAATACACCTAATCTCTAAAAATACGGATGTTTGTACTATACACACACCCTGTGTGGTCATGGTGCTATCAAACTAACCCTAGGGACAGATTCACATTTATCCTGATGTAAGTTCTCCAGGCAATGGAAAGTTTGGGGTGTGATTAGCACTGTCAGAACAGCCAAAGAACCAGCAAAAAATCACACGTGAGCCACCTGTCTGATCAGAGAAAAAGGTTGTGTTCAAGTCAGGTTTTAACTAATAAAAATCGTTTTAAAGGAGAATTACTTTTGAGTTAAGTCAAAGAGCCTGTTTAAAAAGGTCAGTAGAGGAAAACCAGTTCTAGATTTTAACACTTATCACTGCATTTTGAAGATGAAGTTGTCCAAAGCTGATTATATAAACCTCATTCACTGCTTTCTCATGTAGTAATGAGGTACAATTTCTGCAATGTGCTTCCTGTGATGCCTTCTCTTTCCTTTCTTATTTACACTGCTGGGGTGCAATTTAAATCACGCCTATCAGAATCTCTGCAAGGTAGATATCTTCAGACTATGCCATAAACTTTATTTATTTTTTTTTAATGAGTAATCAGACAGGAGTCTTGAATTTTGTGTTCTTAAGTGGCAGAACTGGCATCCTTCCCCAGCTCAGTAGCATTAGGAGTGTTCTCTGTCTCCACCACTGAAGAGTCAAAGTGCCCTGCTGTAACTTCCTTCCTTTAAGCAGAGGTTCAGGAAGGATGGAAGGAGTGATGCAATTCTGCAATTCAGGCTTAATACCTGCAGGTCAGGATGGCTGTTCAGGGTGATGATGATGGGTATAAGAAATTGAACACCAGCTTCACTAAATGATAACTTTTTCTCCTGTGGCACTTGTATTTTTCTACAGTGGTCATTAATATCTAAAGCAAATCATTATTTAGGTTATATTTTTACTTTTCACAGGGTGAAAAAGTTTAAAGAATATATTTTCCTTACTAGCCCAATCTCCCACTTTCCTACTCTGAAACTGCCTGTCTCACCAACAAACAAATTCTGCTCTTCCTCCAACCACACATGGTTCCATAAAAGACAAATTTAAATAATTAAACATTGCTTACATAAAGTAAAAGGTGGCAAGATTGGACACCAATTGCACAATACAGAGAATTGGGGATCAGATTCCTCTGATAAAAGATCAAGGGCATATTTCTACAAATCCTGAATGAAAAGCAAATCAAATAAATAACTTTTCTCAGAGACCTACTTGCATGAATGTGACAAGACCACATTCTTGCATGTTAAGTGAACTTAGATACTTTCAATGACAATGATCTTGTGTTTGCCTACTAGAATTAAAAAAATTACTTTGTATTCTACAGAATCTTGCTGTAATTTTTCATTTCTCTTTATAACCAAATCCAACTAATATTCAAGAGGTGGATCCTTAATAACATATGCATAAAACTACCTCTTGAGAACCCTGAAAACCCCTGGTATATTTAATCCATAAGATCTCAGGTGATGGGTACAGACTTTATATCTTCCTGAACTGGATAGTCTTTCTTTACCTTTTAATCTTGTGCAGGAACATCTTCTCCATCATCAGGCAACTACATTTACAATTACACATTACACTTTACACTTTATGACTAATCTTCATTCACAACCCTTTTTGTTAAAAATCTCATTTCTTTGGGAAAGCCATCAAGGAAGGAAGTTCCTCAGCATTCTCACCTCCCTTCCCATACAAGTCTTCCATATTTTTAACAGTGATAACAGACTAGGGGCAGACAGTTCCAGGGAGCTGGTATGGGGAAACATTATCCTCCTCATCCATTAGCCACCCCAAGCAGAACCAGTCCTTGGGGTTTAAATTTAAGACAAATCCCAGCCACTGAGCAGCCAGTGCCAAAACAACCTATAAATGACATATAACCCCTTCAAAGCATAAACTGTGAAAATAAAAGCCCAAAGGAATATGTGATGCCTACCAAGGTGACATTTTAGAAAAATCGTTACATACCTAGTGATTAAGTGACCAGTTAGGGATAAGTTGTGCTCACGCCAAGGCTGATTTATTCCTCCTCAGAATCCACCTTTGGTATGCTGTGTGCTGTTAACGGCATTCACATTTTTACATTTTAAATGCTTTAGGGGCCTGGGTGGTGTTGTCTGACTTTACATGTGATAGGACAGTGATAGAACTGGAATAGCAAATAAAGATAACAAAAATTAGCAAATCAGCTATGCTTAGGTTTGTTTTCCACATTAAATTAGGCTCATCAACAAGTAATATGAGAGCAGAAATGAGTCCTTATCCAACAGGAGAACTTATGAAGTCATTAATTAGGTTAGATCTACCATGTAGAGATTAAGCAAAGAAAAGAGCATTGCAGTAAACACTGCACAGGAGTATTCAAACCACAAGAGTCTTCACACTTTTCATCAAATCCAAATTACTTTCTTACTGGATAACTAAAAGCCCTCTAGAACTGGCAGATTGAGGACTAGGATTTAAGTAAGCCTTCCTATGTTTATTAAGTTGGTGAAAACGCAAACCCAGGAAATGTAATGCAAAGAGCTTTCAATCATGAATTTCTCATGACGACTTTATAAACGCTGAATATTCACCACCTAGAAGTCAATTTGCTGCTTTGCATGCCAGTTATTTTTCAGGGGCAGGTTTGCCAAACTGTACAAGCTCTTTTAGTGACAGTTTGTATTTCAGGCTACAGAAACAGTCTCTCGATTGTGCATGTTAATGTGTTGGTACTGACAAAAGCAATCCTCTAACACTGACTCAGAATTATACAAGTACAACCGTGAGGAACAGCACTGGCAAGAGGGGTTAAAAGGAAGTACAGCTCAAATAATCATTTTCACTTGAGTTGTGAATCCCAGGGAGACAGTCCCATTACAGCACAACAAAACCAATAAAAATATGTAGGAAACAGGGACTGAGTAACCTTTTGAACTGGTGAACCAGCTCTCTCCCTAACAAGCATGCCTCAAGAAATGTGAAGAATGCTCACGCTTGGGTTGCCACCCTATGGACAGAAAGGCTTCTCTGCAATTTTTTTTTTGAGCTATTAAAATAGAAATCATAAACCAAAAAGAGCCACAAAATGTCAATCATCTAGCGGGAAATCAGCTGCAAATGTATGTCATACAGGCAATTAAAATTTTATGCTAAGATATATATACACAAAAGCCAGATGAAACTGTTTCTAGAGTTTACTCCCACAGAGGTGTCTTGAAAATATGACGATGAAATATTTTAAGAAGAAAGGCAACGTGCTCTTGGATGACCCTACTTGGGCAGGAAAGTTGGACCAGATGAGCCACTGTGGTCCCTTTCACCCTTACCCACTCTGTAATCCTCTGTAATAAGTCTTGATTAATTTGGGCAATATATAGAAAATACTAATTTTATATTAACATTTACATAAATACACATATGTCAAATTATTTTTTTATTTTCCATGTGCTGGGTATACTTAAGCTTAATGAGTGCCAAGGTTGCTGAAGACAACAGTAAATTGCTTAACTGCTTTTGCTTTAAGCTATGTTATCCTTTTTCTTGGGCAACTTACTGTCAAAACATGCCAAAGTCTATAGTTCTGTATTGAAGAGTTGAATAATGTTTACCTAACACTCTACTGTCAGGTCTTGCTAATACAATCAAGAGGCTGTGCAAAGATTATAAAGTAATAACTCAGTTTTAGATATTCTGAACATTATGTGTTTAAGTCTCTGTTGAAGCAGGGTGAGTCTGGAAAGTATTTTTGACAATGCTTTGGATTAAATTCTCAGTCATTCCAGAGACCAAGGAAGACTGCACAAGAAGCAGCTGAGGACCTGTGTAAAAGATATTTTGTAAAGAAGTATATTATTTTCAAGTCTTGGAAAACAGATATCTACTGTAAGATGATGTACAAATTTAAATGCAAAGTTAAAAGCTCTGCAAACTATTTACAGTGATAACAAGAAACATGCAACAATGAAGTAGTCACCTAAGTACTTTTGAAGGAGCCACCAAGACTCTTGCTCATGGAAACCAAAATATACTCTTTATTGACTTGAGGATCACCAAAAAAAGCATATAAAGACTTCATTTTATGACTTGTTTTCCTATTGAATTAGCATATACAAATATTTTAAAATAAAATAATATCAGAAGTGTAATACACTTAACCATAGTGACCAAGGGGAACAATGTAAAAAGTATTCATTGCAAGCTGTACACCCCAGCAAGAGAATAATTATCATCCCTGTTTAGCTTCTGCTAAAAATTCCTCTTCACTCATTACATTAAAGACAGAGGCAGTATTTTGCCCAGGCCCCCCCACAGCATACTTAACTCAGCCCTTCCAGCAGCAAAGCATGCTCTCTCTCTCACTTTGCATGGAGAATGCTGCAGACTGGAGATGTTCCTCTCTTCATTTCCATCCTCTGTTAGAGCTGTGTCTGCCCGAGAGCCAAAGATCTATATTTCAAAAATATGTCTCAATGGGCTGCAGAATGCAGCCAGCAGCAGTAATGTTTGGGTGAAACCTCCAAATTCCTTGTGTGGGGCTTCATTTGGGATACACACATAGGTGTAATTAACATGTCTCTACAGTCTTCATCTTATGAGATATATAAATACCACAGATGCCATTAGCTCTATTAACACCAGTGGATTTGCTAGCTACTTTGTATTATCCCCAAAGCTGGTAACATTTGCTATCAGTAGCTGTGAGATTCATAAAGACCTGAAAAAATATAGCTGCAGTTCTGCTTGGAAGCTACAGCCCTTTACAGGTACAAAACCTTTGTAAATCAATTTGAAGTTACCAGGGGACCATGTAATTGAAGCTAAAGGTAATAATTCCTTGGATGAAAGAGACCAGAGGGACTACTTCACAAAAATAAGGCAAAGACTTGAGAACCATAACTATTACTCTATGTTACTTATTAGACAAACAAATCCTTTTTCTGTCAATAAACATCTAAAATGACCTCATTATCATGTATCAACAAATGAAGAGGTTCTGTTGAGATTCAAAGGCAAAAGACCTTTCAATGTTTATACTCCAAAACTATTCCCAGCAGGTAAAGCAGGTGGAGGAACATCATTGTGAGATGGACTGTAAGTAAGTGCTAAGAATCATTCAGTTTCTATCAGAGCATTTGCAGTTTTCAGAAAGCTTTTGGCAAAAACCCCTCATCAGAGGCTCCTAAGGAAACTAAATTTTCTATTCATACCTAATGTTCAGAAACAAATGATGGCATACACAAACTTGCCACAACACAGGGAAGTTGCTGTTCTTCCAGGGCATCTGGGCTGTGACCTGACAAAAAGCGATAGGAACAGATAGAGATTCTGAAACAAAAGATTTGCTTTGTGGCCTCGCACCTGCGGCCCCTTCCCCCCCCCCCCCCTGGGCCTGGACCTCCGGACAGACTGGGATTCGTGAAGACTGAGCTGCACACCCACAGCAAAGACTTTCTCAGTTTTCCCTACTCTGAGCGGCAAGGGGTTTTATTGTTCATTTTATTTGTCTTATTATTCATTCCCTGCGCTTCTAGATATTTTGTTTATTAAATAAATAGTTCTTTCCACTTTTTCTCTGAGGAAATTATTTTCCCGGACTGGCAGGGGGAAGGGGTGGTTTGAGTTGGGTTTCCTCCCAAATTTGCCCCAAACTAAGACACTTTGTAAAACCACAATTACACAAGCTCACTCAAGATGGTGCACTCAGTACAGTGATTACAGTTCAGAGCCTATGCTGCACTGCTAGCTGATGTTCATTTGATTGAGGGGCTGAAATCACAGAGTAGATGAAGTTGAAAGAGACCTCTGGAGACCAAGCAGTCCAACTCTCCTGAAAGCAGGGTCAGCTACAGTTTGGTCTAGCCTGTGTTCAGCTGGGGTTTTATATCTCTAAGGAGATATCTCCACAGTCTCTGTGGTCACTGTTTTACCTTCCTCACAAAAAAAAAGCTCTTTAGATTTTGAGGTGGAATCTCCTGTGTTCAAGCCGGTGTCCATTGCCTTTTGTCCTGTCACTGTGCACCACTAAGAAAAGTCTGGCTCATTCTTCTTTGCCCAACCCACACCAGGTATTATTAGATAGAGAGATACACACAAGATCTCGCCTTGGCTTCCTTTCTCCAGGCTAAAGAGTCCCAGCTCTTTGTACAATAGGTGCTCCAGTCCCTTAATCACCTTTGTGGTCCTTCACTGGTTTCACTCCAATTCATCCACATTCCTTTCACACTAGGTCACTCAGATCTGGACCCAGCATTCCATGTGTGTCTGACCAGTGAAGAAGAGAAGGATCACCACCCCAGCTTGCTGACAACACTCCTCCTCATGCAGGCCAGGATACTGTTGGCCTTTTTCTCTGCAAAGGTCCACTGCTGGCTTATCCAGGACCCTCAGATGCTACTCTCCAAAGCTGAGCTCCAACCACGACCTATTGTAGTGCATGGGGTCATTCTTCCTCACATACAGGACCCTGTGTTTGCTTTTGTCAAAAGCTTTGTTTTGCTTTTGGACATCATGGTGTTCATGACAGCCTATTTCTCCAGGCTCTTTAAGTGGCAGAGTAACCATTAGCTGCACAGTATCCTCCCTCTCTGCTCCTGATTCTTTTACAAGTTTCCCAAGGTTACCATGGCTTCCTCACTCAGTTGTGGGCTGCCATCTTCTTCCTGTCTTGTTCCTTTTTAAAGCTGTCCTCCTCAGGCTGGCCAACCTGGGCAAAGATGCTTTTGCCTCACACAGTCACACTTGAAACCTTTCAGGGCTCTGCTGGCTGTACAGCTGGAGTGAAAGTCTGAAGGCTGGACAAACCTTTATTGTATCACTGCAACACCCCAGAGCTGGGCTACACAAGCAGCCTTGTGTAGGGTCACAGCCACCCTGGGACAGGCCAAAGTGTGGTTGAGGACTTCAAAAGTCAGCGCAGCAACCATGATGTTTTCCGTGGTGGTGATTAAAGAAAACAAAGTAAAATCTTATAATTAGGTTTGCAGGTTTTGTTTTTATTTTCATTTTTATTTCAACTAGACAGAAACTAGCACAGGTGATAGAGGCAGAGGTATTTCTTGGTTTTCTCTCAGACTCCTGGCACCAGGCAACTTCAGCAGCTGCAGGATACTCCACATCCTCAAGGCCAGGTGCCAGGTATTAAGTGTCAATAGCTAATTCCTAGCTAATCAGTAAAAAACCAGGCCCAAACAAAACCCAATAACATCCTAAATCTTCAGAGAATCAGAGCAGGCATGGATTTCCAGGTATCAGATGAGCAATATCTGTGATGGGTGGGCATAGTTTCTCAATTTAAAATAATTTTTTGATAATACATTCAGACTCATTTGCCAGCTTGAGACACCAAACTTTATATATATACACTTAAAACATTGACTCATTTGGCCTGTCTGGAACTAATAGTTCATAATATCAGCACGTTCTGGGTATACTGCATCCTCTCTGCCTTCAGAGAAAAAGAACAGCAACAGCCTGAGCAGGCCAACAGGCCACTGATCTGAGGAAATACACTAAAAGATGCCTTTGATTAGCCCAATACTTTGGGTTGCCTATTTTAACCAAGCACAGATTGCAGCCTGCAGAAAAAGTTGTGGAAACTGACAGTAAAACCAGTAAGCCAAAAATCAGAGAGAGGAAACAAAAAAGTTCTGCAGAAAACAGCAGCTGGAAGTAAAGCAGTGCCCAAAAACAAAGGCAAGAAATAGAAGAAATGTTGGATGAACAAGAATGACTGCACAGAACAAACAATGAACTGTGTTCCAGAAAACTCAGATTAATCCCCCAAGCTAATGCAAGTACAAGGTATAAAACCAACTTATCAGATGCAAGAATTGTAAAGGCAATTGTAGAATATTTAACAGCACATTTTCTTAAAATAGAAAAAAAAAAATCAAGCGAACAAATAAAAAAATTAAAACGACACAAAACAAAAGCACGAAATTTATTTCCAAATACTTTTTCTGGCTGATATAATAAAAATTAAGTGATAAAAAGTGTGATATGAGGGGCATGAGATGTATTTGTTTTACACTTATGTGTATTTGCTAAATGAAAACATAAGATTTATATCTTTTTTATCTTTGCTTAAAAGCCCATTGTGCTGATGACTGAATCCAAGGTCCCCTACCCACTGTGGTCCTGTAACAAATGATGACAGCAGTTAATATCTTAGCACTATATTACTACTGGCATTATGCCTCCAAGGTTTTTATGCATCCCTACAATACTTACATTCCTTTATAACCTTCAAGTGCAGTTTTAGACTGCATCATCCGCCAAAATCAGGTTCTGAGGCTCCTTATGGGTCTCCTCATATGAGCTCTATGTATGAATGAGCCAGTTAACTCAAAGGTAAAGTGGTATCTTTTAAGGAGATTTACTGTGAGTGGAGATGCATCGCTATTTCTCACTGTCAATCTGCAAAGAGCTTAGTGTTGGTTTCAAGGATACAAATAAGATGCAAAGTGGTTTTCATTGACAGCAAAAAGCTAAACCTGTGTGGCTCATGTTAAAAATGCAAAGCACACTTTAGAGTGCAGTGGGTACTTAAAAAAAATAAGAAAGAAAAGAAAAAGATCATTTTCCCAGGGCATGTCACACAAATTCAGTCTAGAATAATGCTATATGTCAGAAGCAGCCATGATTTTGCAGCTGAATTTCAATGTTGCCTTTTCTTTCTTCTGTCTCACCCTACCAGGTGCCATTCTCCTTTGAAAACTGCTCTTATCTTACAGATTGCTGCTGCTACCTTGTCACACCCCCTCCTGCCTCCATCTGCCACTGCCTCCTCAAGGGCCATCACTTCTCAATAACTTCAGCCTGGGGAAGAGAAAAAAAAACAAACTCCAAAGTAGATCTACTTTGCATCTTACCTCTAATAATGCCATACCTCTTCAGACAGAAACCGGGATATGTATAGTTCTAAAAGAGTGTCTCTAAATAAAATGAGTCAAACAAAATTCAGGATTAGTCGCTCTGTGAAGGAGAGTGTAAAAGCAAGATTTCCTTATGGTTCTCCTGTAGATCCCAGGCGCCATGGTAGGGAACACAAAGGCTCCTGCAATTTTCAATAGCCCTCTGTCACAGCTGGCACCCTGCCAGCCTGTGCCAGACACCGGCTGCTGAGCCCGCTGGGGATGCGGTGCTGGAGCAGAAGGCCCAAGGAAACCAAAAATGAAGAAAGGGCCATCAGGGCTGGAGACAAGGAGTGAGACAGAGTCAGTAGAAAAAGAGATATTCAGGA
This sequence comes from Hylia prasina, assembly GCA_013397195.1. Lineage (NCBI taxonomy): Eukaryota > Metazoa > Chordata > Aves > Passeriformes > Sylviidae > Hylia > Hylia prasina. The sequence continues at coordinate 396,938 of VYXD01003405.1, forward strand.
TAATAGATCAGGGGAAAAGTGGAGAAAGGGAAAAGAAGGTAAGATCTGGAAGTACTGCTATGCACTTTGCTTTCTCCCAGTGCAGGCTTCCCAGCCCTTCCATGCATTTACCATACCTCATTTTTAACTCCTTAAAGGGTTGTTTTACAACCCTTAGTGACTTCCTTTTGGGTTGCATTTCACTGATGAAATCCCTTAAAACTTTTGCTTTCTCTGAATCCCACTTTGCTGCTCAGTCTCTACTCTGTAGCAGCATCACAAGGGAGAAAACTTCATCTTGTTTTGGAAGTTTTCAGTGACTGAAAACATTGTACAAGGAGGAGAGCAAAAAAAAAATCACCAGCCAAACACCAACTTTGTTAGAACTGTCTTTTCTCAAAATGCAGCAAGACATCTCCTGCAGAAAACTATCCCTCACATACTTCACTTTATATACAAAATGATTAGCTCACTGTCCAGACTGGGCTTTGAAAATGTGTTCTGAAAACAAATATGTTCCCCGGAAAACACAAGAAAACTTAAACAGAAAGCAAGGGAATAATCCTAATACACTTTTATTACGCCTTCTGATAAAAACTTCAAATTAGTCAGATCAGAATTTATTTGCAAGTAACTAAAAAGGCATTCAGACCCAGAGCTTCAGCACACTATGCTCTCTCTCCCTCCTCCAAGTTTTATCCCTGCTTATATATAGCCAGTCCCCTGCTGCTGTGCACCCGCACCAGGCTCACAGGGAGAACGCTGCCCTGGAACACCGCGTACTGCCAGGGGCATTATGATAATCTCATTTAAGGCACGGAATGCTGTGGCCATGCTCTCCACCAGAAAAGAATTTCTGTAGCAAGGCGGAGGGAGCAGCAGGCATTTTGTCACCCTGAAAAGGCAAGGCTGTCCTGTTCTGACAGCCGCTGCCTGCAGCTTATCTCCTCCCTCCCCTTCTAAGTTGCTACGTGTGTGTGTGTAACCACAGCGGCAAAAAATGTCCTTCCTCACGTTTCAAACCAGAATTAGAGGCAGAGGTACAGCCATGCATCCTGTTCTCTCCATCCCAGCTGCCCATCTCCAGCAGAGAGGGAGGAGCACCTTGCTGAATGGGACCATGAGTAGGTCGGCTCATTTTCCAAAGGTTTGCTTCTAAATAACTGTGCCAGTTACCCCCTCTCTTTGCTGAGGCAGCAGAACATGAAATAAGCACTTCTTACAGAGGCCTGAGCTTGCTTCTGGCATACAATAAATCAAACTGAACAAACAACAAGACGTCAAATTGTAAACTGAACCAGCTGAGCAGGGGCACCTTTTTGTACTCCTAGCAAACCTCTGTACTGGAAGCAGCCCAACAGACAGAGAAAACAAAACTCTTACAACACAACGTCAGAATCAAAAGAATGCACACAAGAAAAATACAAGAATTACGGCTCAACAATCATCCTTCTCTATTCCCATCGTCCAAAATAGGTCCAGGGTGGCTACAATAGAACAAGAGTCAAATTGCAACAGAAATATGAAGACACATGCTTCGCCTTCAAGATTATTTTCTCATTAGTACATAATATTTCAATTTAAGATCCTTGTTTTGTGGTTTTTATGGTACCAGATCATTTGATTAATCTAGAATTACTCTAAAATAACTTCCTCTGAACTACTGTTCAATGTAATGCTTTACCTCTGGATTAAACACAGTTCAGTAAGGAACTTGATGCGTGGCATCATTGAGCATGCTGTACTAGAAATCTGGTAAAAACAATTAAGGTTTTTTTTTTAATTATGTCAGTTTCAGAAAACTTGAAAGGATCCCAAAGTCAAAAATTAAAATACTGCATGAGATCATTGAGTAGGCCTGCTCTTGTCCAGCAAACGCGAAATAAGGCACCTGTCTAGAAACTGTATTTTTCTAGCTGTGCAACCCCAGAAAATTGCTCCTTCCCATTTCCCCCAGCCTGCTCATACTCCACAAGCAAGACAGAGTTATGCCACAGGATTTTTCCTCTTCCCTTCTTCTGGATGTTATGCTTCGCTCTTCGAGGAGACGCCTTTGCCTCAGATCCTGGATGAACTAATTGTTAAATCCTGTTGGAAAAAATATGTTAAATTTTTGCCCCAAGACTAGGCTGGGAGGAGGCTCTTGCAGCCCATCCTCTGACCCGCTGCTGGAGAACAGTGCAGGCAGAAGTCAGGACAAACAAAGGGCTGTTTGTACAGCATTTCCCATCAGCCCTCCCTCTTCTCATCCTCTCATCCCTGCTAGCTCTAGCTCTCTCTGGGTACATCTAAAAAGATACAGCTGCCAAGAAAGTGGAAGGGAGTGAACCAGAAGAGAAAGGTACGTTTTGCTCCTGAAATTATCCTTGTCTACTTGTTCTGCTCCTTCTAGTTACAGAATACAGAATTAGAAATACATATGGGAACATGCAGAAGAAGATTTGGGAGAAGCTGTTATATTGCAGGCAAGAGGTACCACTCAAGACAGTTGCATGGCTGGGATCCAGATCAAAATAATTCTTTTACTATCTTGCTTTTCTTTGAAATTTGATACTACATATTAACATCTGAAGTCACTAAATATACTATATTGCCTTCCAGTGCTCAATATAATATAGAGAGAGGTGTGTTCACAAGGAATTGTTGTCTTAAAGAAAACTAAATGGGGTTTAATGAGAACTCAGTTTCTAGAAAGAATCATGGTATTGATGACAATTACAAAGCAGTAATTCACTGAATTCATCCTCAGTGGAATAGCTGCTGTCCTTACAGTGTACCAACTGTTCAAGCAAAATAGATTTAAGACTTTTTTTAAATGGCAAAAATTCTTTACAATGTTATCAGTTATGCAGTCCTTGTGTAATGAATTTTTGTAACGCACTATAAACCTAACTATCAAGCCCTAACACACCTAAATACTAAACACTCAGCATCTTACAGGTGTTTGTGAAAGGCAAACTTGACAAATAAATAAACACTAAAATACATCTCATTTTAAATAAGTGAAATATTTTTAATATATATTTGCTTTTTAAGTGCAACTTGTTAACCCGGCATATGTCACTGGACAGACTGGAAAAGAACATACACCAAAAGTGTACCAATTAACGTATTTCTTGTTTTCAACATTAGGCAATTAGAAATACAGCCTACTTAAGGGGAAAAGAAGGGTATATTTAATGAAGGATTGATATTTTTAATGGTTGAGAGACCAACCTACAAATATTTCTATTTTCTCAACCATGCAGGATCTCTAGAAGTACCAAAATACACATTTTGTGCCATTTCTCAGTTTTCTCTATTTCTAACACCCGAGCTCCGATACTGTGTGACCTTTAAAGGACATCACTTCTCATGAACTATTACCCTGTTGTTCTTGGACAAGGATGCTGAGACTTGGGGTTTTCTCTTCAGTCTGATTACCTCTGCATCTAGTGGATCCAAAGACTAGATGGTGCCAAATTGTCTGGCAAGACAATTCAAACACTCTCAGCTGAACAGAGACAGCATTAATTCCTGACTCATCAAGCATATTCCCAAAGTAACCATTTTCATTTAGGAAAAGTTCCAAACTATTTCAAAGCACTTGTATTTCCAGGTGCATTTGGTCTTAAACTTTACTTACACCATGTCAAAATGATCAAAATAATTAACTGAAAAGAACTTATGCAAATGCAAGGAGCTATTTTCTGGTAGTTTTAGATGGCTTTACTCCTGTTAGAAGTTGAAATGATAAAACCTTGATAGAGCAAGCTGGTCAGGCTTAGCATGCCTGGCATTGCTATCTTTTCAGAAGGTTTTATTAAAAAAAGGTGCTCCAAGAGGATGCTTGCTGGCAATGAATGAGTCTTTGAGCCACATTAGCGATTGGATTTGTTCATCACATTTTCCTGACTTGTTTTATGAGAAAAGCTTATCTTCTGTGCTATGCAAAAGCAGACAATGCCTTTGACAGTCATTTTGAAATAAACATGCACATATGAGCTCTGTTCTTTACCTAGGCAATCAGTGACACTCCAGCATCTGTTCAACTGCGCTCAGGAAAAGAAGTTGCAGCAGTTTGTCAGACAGAAATGCTGCATCTGAAAGGTCTGCTGAATTTATCCACATCGATCCTGTGCAGGGAGCTGATGAAACACTTCAGCTCCTTGGCAATCTTTCATCTACAAATAGGGACTGTTTGCCCCCAGGAAAGAAATACCCGTTTCAGGAAAAGTCTTTTGACAAGTTTCTGTTTGGCTATGATCTGCAAAACAAAAACAAAAACAAAACCAAAAAACAAAAAACAACCCCCAAAAAACCAAACACAAACACAAACAAACAAACAAACCAACAACAAAAAAAACCCAGAGGAAATATCTAAGCAAAAATAAAATTAAAATACTTTTTCTCAGTAATAATAATAATAATGGTTATAATTGGTAAGATGTGTAACTGGTCAGAGGAGCTGTCTATCCATAGCTCTCCAGCATGTTGACTTTGTTAATACTGATTTTGGCACACACCCACGGAAACCCTCCTGATGACACACTACAGTGATATCCTATTATTTTTCAAGGCAAATAGTGAGCTACAGAATTACCTTAAAAACTGTAGGTCATGATTTTTGAATCTAGCAATTTGACAGTGTATAGAGAACGTGCCTATTTTCAGGACAAATGTGCCTATTTTCCAGGAAGTTAATTCCTACAAATTTTGAGGAGATAGGCAGCTGGCAACAAATTCAAATGAGCATTTCAGTTGAACTCCAGGTAGAGAAAGATCACCTGAATTACTAGAAATTTTAAAAAAGTTCACAAGAGCAAAGTATCATGAATGCCTCATCCTCAGTAGAAGAACACAGAATAATCCAACCACAGGAAATTTTCTTCCATTAAATACTTTAATTATTTAAGCTCACCTATTTGAACACAAAATTAAATTGTACTCCCTGAAACTAGCATTTATCTAGCTATAGTATAAATACTTTTTTCTCTGTAAGCATTAGACTTCTCTGAGCAAAACCCTCATAAATAAAGTGTTTATACTCCCACAAAATTAAACCATAAATATAATAATACAGATTCTTCACTCAAGTCTAAAAAATGCCAGGCAAGGTTAGAACAATGTTTACTTTATTTGAGTAGTAGTTTTGAGGTCTAAAACTAATAAAGACAATATGTTATTCAATACTGCACTCTGAGGTAATTAAAAATAGATCCCCAAGGCTCCATTACTAGTAGTTTATAGGAGTCTTCTACTCAAAAGTTCCCATACAAGTTCATGGAAACTAAAAGGAATTATTCAATGAATTTTGCTTCTACAACAGAAGCCAAAAAAATACAGAAGAGCTTATTCTCACTTCATTCATGTTCTTTAATATATTTGCCACTTTTTAATATTTTATTTGGCTACTGATGTTCAAAAAACCCCAAGTTTAAGTACAAAAATAAATAACCGAAAAGCTCTGAGGTGTTGTATTTTATCCGTAATATGAATCTAAATCTCCAGATGTTTTTACATTGCATTTTATTCATTGCCTGAAGAAACGGAAGATAAGATAGCTGCGGTGAAGAAAACTACCTGAGAAAAATGACTAAAAAACACTGTAGATTTATATATTTAGAAGTTTACTCTTTGTTTTTCAAGGGTAATCTCAAGATTTTTACAAAGTAACCCATATTGTAATCACATCTACAGCTGGCATACCTCTTTTTTTTCCTTATCTAGATAGTAGCTCTACCATCTTAATTTCACCTTTGATAGACTTTGATTAGACATTGCCTTACACCTTGTTATTTTTGGGTAAACCCTTCTAATCCTCAGCCCCACAAGGAAGACCAGGGCTGGCCCATAAGGTCATATCACAGCATCAATTCCTCAGTGCCAACAAGATGAAGGACAGCAAAGTCTTCCTTAACTCTTACAAATGAAAAATAATGAGCACGCAGGGAGGGTGCTGGGCAGAGCTGGTCATTCTTCAGGTTCATTTTCAGAGCACAATTCCTATTTAAATTAAGAGAACAGATACATTTTGTTTGAGCATGAGGAAAGGTAAAAAACCCACTCTCTTTCCTAATACCAATAAAAACTCAGTTGAAACCTTGTTGAAAAGCCTAATTTAAAAGTGAATGCAAGTTCGAGGATCTAAAGCTTGGTGGCATGGTCAGACTGTGCAAAGCAGCACTTAACAGCAGAGCTCATGTTAAACAAAACTATGGAAAGCCTAGTGGCCAACAGGAGAGTTTTGCAAGGGACAATTTCTCCCGCCTTTTAAAAAAACAGTTAAACTATAATGACCTCCAGTAGCAAGACTCAACTAAGCGGCGTCCAGTACTAAAAAAACCTAATAAAGAAGATTCTCCATCATGCTGTATCATACCAGAGCCCAGGACAGCAGGACTTGGCAGCACTGCAGACAGCTTCGGCTTCCTCGGCTGCTTAATGCCTCAGCTTCTCACACAGCCCATGACACAGGATTCAATCAGCAAGCAGTTTTTCCACAACTTTGATGGGGAAGGATACTATTTACTTTATGTGAGTGACTCTTGTTTAGACAGGCAAAGTGGCCAGGAAGGCAAGGACACACACCCAGACATTTCCCCCTGGTTTGGTAGTAATCGATACAATCACTTACACCACCAAGAAAACACGGCCAGCTCAAAGCAATTTTCTCAAGGTGAGAGGCCAAAGAAACAACAAAATTGCCAGCATCAGAAGCCTCAATCCCAATGAAAGGATTCCCAAGGTTGTACAGAAAGTAATGAATATCAATTCTGCTGCAATATTATTTACCTCCTAGGAGAAAACACTTTCCAGCACTCAGGCTCAAATGACCAAAACTTCACAGGGAAGAAAAATGCAAGGCAGAAAGCAAATCAGGGAAAGAGTCTGCTCAGCAGCAATACCTGTGTCACGTACCTCGTTTCTCTTTAGCACCCTGCTGTGGGAAGCCTGGCAAAAATGAAGATGGTCTGGGTGCTGCTGCTGCTGCTGAGCACCCTCCTGGGTACCCCTGCAGTGCCTTCCCAGCGCCCTTCTTGTTACAAGAGGGCCCTCAAGGACCACAGCTGTCACAGCATCCCCGAAAGCAAGGAGAACCTCCGACACATCGACCATGGTCTGCAAGATCACTTTTGGGAAGGGAAGGGCTGTGAGGTGATCTGTTACTGCAACTTCAATGAATTGCTCTGCTGCCCAAAGTAAGATCACAGTCATTTCACGTTAACTTGTGTAGTTCTTCACAACTGCCCATTATACTTCCATCATTTTACAGTTTCCACATGTGGAATAAGCTATCATTTTAAAGAAATTCATCACTTCAGATGGTTTGAAATGATACCAAGATATAGCCAATTTTCTGTTACCGTCAGTTTTGAGGATTTGTTTTTCAGGGGCTCACCTAGGACGTGCTTAGCATATTTTGTAAACCTCCCTGTCCTATTAACAGGGACTTCAGCATTTGAATCACCCAACTTTTGACTCCTATGTCTGATCCAAACTAAGAATAACTACATCAAACCCTTATTCACAGCATTTTACAATGAAGATGTTTTCAGGACCACAAAAAAATCCTATTTGATTTCTGTTCCATGGAAGAGAATTGTATTGCTATTCTAAAGTGCATGCACATATGTCAGTTGAACAAGTAGTTCTGTAAAAATAGCTGTTAAAAGCAGAAAAGCAAAGGAGGGGCACAGGGGTTCACACATACTTGTTTAAGGCAAGGCAAAGATTGAGCCCAAGAACATCAACATCTCCCTGGCTTGCTTGCACTGCTGACAAAGTTGAACAGTGAGTTCTCACTGAACACGAGGATTTTGTTGTGCTTACATAGAAAGAACTGAGTTAAATAAACACCATCAATCCATAATGGTTTTAGGTAATAAAATGTATTAAGAGGTATTATTTCATTCAGCTTTTCAGCAACAAGTTATCTTCAGTAAGTTTGGATTAGAAATATCAACAGTTCAAAACTTACTAATACTTCAGAGGCACCTAAATGTGATGGCATTATGTAGGCAAGCAAAAATTATTTTTTATATGTGCTTCTCTTAACACTCATTTCTCAGGTCCCCTAAAATCCAATAAAGGCAACGTTTCAGCATTCCTGTTGGAATGCTGAACCTGGACTCAGGTTGAACCAAGTGAGAAAGACTTCTAAAGCTAAAAATCTCACATTCAAACTGAGAGCAGGGCTTAAGTAAGACTTTCCTTTAACCTTCCCTAAAACCAGATATGGTGTCCTCACCCTGAAGCAGTAGGGACTTTGGGTCTCTAGCTTCAGGCTCTGAGCAGCATAATAAAGCCTCTTCCTTTGATACAAATACAGAAGAAAGTACTCCTTCTGCCATCCTGAGGTACACAAGACTTGTTTTGCATCTGTACTTTCAGGACAAACTGCACTAAAACAGTATGTGTGCACATGCCAAAGTCCTTTATTGTGATAATATAATCTCTTGGTAAGTTTATTTTCTCAAAATACCAGGGTGGAGTTCTGCAACCCGCTCAGCCAATGAAAGTTTTGTCATTGCTCCCACACCAGGCCAGCAGAGGTAGAAATGCAGTATCTTCATCCAGACCTGCAGTTGTATTTGCATTTCTGGAAGGACACCCACAAACACAGTAATCCCACATATATTGTGATACATGCTAAAAAATATCCACAGTGGGAAATGCATGTCATGTTAAAGCTCCAATAAACCAATGACCTAATTGTTTAAACATGTGATCCTATCTTTCAGGGATATTTTCTTTGGACCAAAGGTATCTTTTGTGATCCCCTGCAAGAGTCAATGATTCAAGTCTGCAAGTGAAGATAACAGACACCATTCTACGATCACATAATAATGTTTTCAAGGGGAAAAACATAACTACCACCAACAAAAAACCCTTTCCTTTATAACCACAAGTCACTGCCTCGCTTTAGACTGTAGAATTTCCTTTCTATACCTTTATGGATTATCAAATACATAAGAAGTTTTCTTTTCAAATCTGGTAGCTGACCTCATTTCCATAAAGCCGTTTCCATGGTTTAACAGACTGTACAAGCTCTTAATGTATCCTAATATGCATCCCCCAGCAAAAAGCATAACTCTTCTTACTCAGCACAATATCCTCAACTAGTTTGGACAAAGTAACTTCAGGCCTAGGCCTTCATGCTTTTAGGAACATGACTTTCAGAGCAACTCATGGCAGTGCAGCTTCCTATTCCATTATTGCCATCACAGCTTTAAAGCAGTTTTAAGCTGAAGCCACTCAGTCCTTGGCACTTTTGAAGAGAGGCTCCCATGTTCTGTTTAGGCATCTTAAAATATATGCACATACAAAATAAATGTATTTCCATATTTGAAAGTGTTTCACTGGAATAAAAAAATAGTAAAAATTGATATAAACAGAACTAAAGCACACTTGGGTTTTATGTCTAACTGGTCACCTGCCTTGACTATGCAATCTCTAAACCCTTAAATTGCTTAATCTCAGCATTGAACATCTAAAAATATTGGAACAACCAATTTTTAAATCAAGCTCTGTTTGAAATACAGTACCCCAAAATTAAGTTAAAATGCTGTCTTTTTAAGGCTAGCCCTGTAAGGCAATAGCCACAGAAAACTCAGTGATAATCATCTTAATATTTAAGAGGTATTATGATCTATGAGATAGATACACAGAGACATAAATTTTTGACCATTTTTCTGTTATACTGCACTCTGTATTGGCAGGTGTTGAGAGGTGACCACAATTTTAAGCAGTCACCTGAACAAGCCAGGCCTACAGGCAGCAAGCCTGACTTGCTGCTACACATATAAGCTCTTTAGCTATCAAGTCAGGCACGTGGAAAGCATGCAGTACTGAAGGAACCGCAGTGTCTTCTCTACCCAAAAAATGCACTGTTCACCTACTAATCTTACACATGGCCCCAAACTGCTACTACCAGTTTACCATGCTTACTTCATGTGTCAGTATGAAATATCACCATGGCTGTTTTCCTTCTTGTTAGTAAACAAGGGTTGATACTGGGTGAGGGGATGATTATACACAGCCAATAATAAATGCTTCAAGTAAATCTGTGTGCACTATTTTTGCTCTACTGACTGTTAAACAGTTTGTGTCACCAGGCTTTTCAAGCATCATTTGTGTAATTACTCAAGCAGATTAGTCATTTGGGCTTCCTACCAAATAATCAATTGATAGTAAAATAAACACCATAAATTTGGCAACCCAGTGAAAGTAACTAAAGTCAGTGCTTTGCAAAAAAAACAAAAAAAAACCAAACCAAAACAAAAAAACAAAAAACAAACAAAACAAAAAAAAAAAACAAAAAAAAACCCTTATGGTATGTGCTCTTGTATGAAGTGCTCTACAAGCTTCTAGGGTATGTTAACTTCTGTTGTTTGTGCCATCTAGTTTCTACAAGAATCATGTTGCATATGCCTGGCATTTCCAGCTTTGCAAAGCACCCGTAACAAAAAATTTAAGGCAGCTACAAAGCTGGGTACTAAAGTTGGTGGTGGCTTTCAGTTTCCTTTCTTCCACGACTCCTGGAAAATCCACAACCCACTGCAGCAAGACTTTGCCACTTTCCACAGGCAGCAAGAGAGGGTCACTTAAGCTACTACTTTAAGACTGACTTTCCATAGAAACTTGCTTTTGTTTCCTTCCCCACTCTCCTTCCCTCACACAGCTTCTTCTACAGGTCCTATCAAGCCTAGGTGAGAACATTCAGTCCCGTCATGCACTCAGAAAATAACTCTTTAGCCTTTGGATGCCCTATCCACGACTAGATTCCCTGGCTTTTTATGCAACTTGCACTTTGAAGGTAAGAAGCTTGAATGTGTGCAAAGGAATTTAGTAAACAAATTGACAGTCCCTGTAGTGAAATGGGCATGAAAATGTATCTTCAAAGGACCACCAATTTTAGCTGTCACTAGCTAGATATCACTGTCTTGAACTTCGGCCAGCACTGCAGAACTGTATTGTGCAAATACATAAAGCAGTACAAGTGAAAGAAATCATACAACTGAGAGATACTGGGAAGGCAGCCAGTTTGAAGTTAGGGTTTATCATCATTCAGTTCTATGCAAGCATCACAGGTCAAAAAAAGCAAAATGAAGCATCTTAGTTGTAGTGATGCCAGCAGAGTAGTAATTAAAAAAAACAACCTTGAAAGATTAACATCAAGCTGATTAGATCACGGACATACTGCTTTCTCATCTTTCACAAATTAAGAAAAAGCTTATAAACATCTGATAAGGTTAGCATTTGCAATGACTGCTAACTGACCAAGCTGAAGCCATGTCCTCCTCAGCTTTAAGATGAAAACTATTTTACCTCAGCTTTTTATTCATCCTATGTCCACAGCTTTAAGCAAAAAGAAATCATATTCCATACACCATACATTTAGACTGGCACAATAGTTGACAATACAAGAAGTCATTCATAATTCCATCTTCAACATCAGAATTTTCTAAGACAATCAATTAAAAGCCTAATTATTGCTGGATATTATTCTCCATAAGTTACCATAAGTTTTGGGTTTATTGAGAGAATGTTTGTTCCTTTTAAACAGGCTAATCCATGCAATGAAAAAGAATCAGAGTGCCTGTTAGAAGAGACTGTATTGACCCCACACAAGCTTGGCTCTCACTCTCCAATTAAGTTCTTAGCAGCAGTCCATGCAGACAAATGGAGAAGGCAGCAGGTAAAGATTTCTTACCCAGTCGAAGGATTTCTCAGCACAGTAAGCTGCAGCAGTCTCTTCATCTGTACTTACAGCTTTGAAATTTGAGAGCTGCATTTTTTTCCATTTTAATATAGGAGCAGGGAGGCCTCAGTGCTTGGAAGCACGTATCTCCACAATGACAAAATGAATAAACAAATCAGAAAATCCTCCAATTCCTCTTTCCAAAGGGGAAAAAAATAGTGTTACTCAGCCATTTCTGCCCAGCTAAGAACAGAAGTGATACTTAAAGCCTTTTACCTTAGGAAAAAGAATCTATTGCCAAGTCTGCTACAGCTTTTTTTTTTTTAAAGGCATTGCATCATGAGCACTTGAGGTACATTTATAAATATATCCTTGGCACATTTAATTGAAAAATATTTTAATATTATTACATAGTTCATCAAAGATTAACTATTCAGTACAAGTATCATAGAATCATAGAATATGCTGAGCTGGATGGGACCCATCAGGATCATCGAGTCCAACTCATTAAAATTACAGACACACCCATTTGAGCAACAATATCAGTGATATTTATTTAAAATAGTTTTGCTGAGGAAATTTGTTTCATAAGTGATGGTTTTCAAACAAATCAGCAAGGTTATGAAAAATAAAACAGGCAAACTCTCTCGGGAGAAAAAATTACAAAGAAAGCTTTTGTATATCAACAAAACCTCAGTCTTTTGATTTGCAGCCTGAGTCTCAGTCCCAACCTTTTCTGCCTAATGAACCCCACTATCCATCTTTAGATCTGGTTTGTTCTTGTCATTCTTCACTGAGTAGATGAAGTATGTTAAGGTGTCCTTTTCGTTCACTGGAATTGTCCTAAAATGGCAGCCAATTATCTATAAAGGAAAAATGCAAGGAAATTAAATAATCATTCTTACATGCAAAAACTGAAGATTCAAATTTAAAAGTACCACAATAAAGTTTAAAAGACTGATTAAGAAGCTTACAATAAAAGGAAACATTGCCTCTCTTTAGAAGTCTTTAGTAGTCATAGAAAGGTAAACAGGAGCCATTTTACTGATAACTGTGAACTAAATGTAGCAGATTGCACCCGTAATTTCCAAAGTAAAAAGTTGAGAAATTTTTCAGGAAAAAAAAATCTCAAAGCTATCAGAACAATCATGGGACTACCATTACATCTGTTTAGTTAAAGCTTGAACATAACAGGTAATGACTACAGATTATCAATGGTAACAGCACAGTTATGAGAAGCTACTGCTCTCCATTCAGCTTGGCAAATGGTATCTGCATCAAATCATATACAGAAACATCCACCACAACGTAAGATTTGTCAGAGAACTGTAACTGAACATTCAGCTCTTCAAAACAGAGCTATCAGTGAAAATCCACCATGCTCTAACCATTGAAATATGACAATCTGTAAGCAGTTCTTGAATCACTTGTCATTTCAGCAGTCTTTCCCTTCATCAAAATGAACATCAGCTTTAAAAGAAAGTTGCAAAACATTGTAACTGAGTCTGTTCTCTGGTTTTTTGCCAGTTTGGTAATCAAAATTATTAAGGGAAAAACACGGACTGCTCACTTAAGCGCCACAGGATGTAAGAATAAATGTTCAGCCTAACTAAAAAGTTAGGAAGCTTTCTAAACTCTACCCCAAAAGCATCCATAGAGAAGCAGTTTGACACAGTAATTAGAAGTGAACTTTCAGTAACAGCTAGAGCAGTGTCTATGATACGTTATGACAGATAACAAGGAATCCAATGTACTGTATATTAAGGAAGCGCTGTGGCTACGGCTCACAAGTATCTGCAGGTCAGTCAAATCAAGCATGTGGCAGAAGCAACGTTGCCCATGCACACCATGCAGCACTGGAATAACCTAGTACAAATATCATATGGGATTTACCTAAAACAGACCCTTCGAAACCCCAGTTTTGCAGAACAAAAACTGTTTGTGCTTTCTCAAATCACAGTCCTGCTAATTCAAGAGCTAACCTACATATAAGAAAATAGAAGACTTATTTTGCATTCTTACACTTCTTTCACTGCACAAAAGTGAAAAATCAGTAGCTATACCTTCCTGTTAAGATCACCAGCTCTTCCACCTATTTACATAAATATGCTGTGACTGCACCTTTGCAGCACTGAAGAACTCCTTTTAAATTGCACTCATGCGAAGCAAAGATGCTAACATACAGCTGTACTGACATGCAGCTTCAGCACTTTTAGAAACAGTAAATTCCATACAATTCCAGTTTTCTGACAGCAGAATCCAGTGGTTCTAACAGAATTAATTATCAATAGAAGCATGTTTTATCAGCTTTCCGTACTCTACACATACAGAAACCTATGGTTGCAGTAACTAGCTTTTTAAGGCAAAGTCTGAACCTTAACAGAACTTCACTGACACCTCTCAATTTCTAGTTCTTTTCAGCACGACGTTTCAGGTGAAGCTGTGATTGATGCACAGACAGAACAAATCCATGATTCTATGATATTCAGGGGCATGAGGATCATCTTACTGTTCTAGCTCAACCCTGTGCTTTTAAGCAGCAAACACTCCTGGAAGTTAAGAGTCCCTCCTCTGGAAACCTTTTACTTTTGGTTTACTTGGCTCAGGAGCTGTGGCCAATGAAGGAAGCTAGATAAGCAGCTCCCTTTTGTTCTCCTAAAATCCAGATTATATAGACACTTTATGCAAAGATCACTGTGTATAGAAAACCACATGCCACAGCAAGTTGCATTTTCTATTATGGGAAACACTCATACATACTTCAACAAGCTGTGCTTTGTTAAGTCCCGGTCTGGTCTGTAGCTTGAAGTGTCTTTTGTACCTTCGAAGTGTGTTTACTTGTAACTGATATAAATCAACCTAGAAGAAAAGAGGGGGAAGGGGAAGAAAGCAATCTAATATAACTGAAAAAATCAGTCATTAATAGTTCACCTCCCAAAAACATTTTGGAAACTCACAGATACGCATATGTAAACAGTCAGCTCAGCAGATGTCATTTTGACAAAAAACAAACTCCACCCTGCACCTTCCAGCAGAAAGGAAAATAGCCCAGCTCCGTTTAAGAGCTTTTTGTTCATGCCTCTACCTCCCTTTAGCTGTGGACAGTATTTCAAAGTCATTATTGTACTTTCATCCATTCTGGGCTTTTTGTTTGCTTCCTTGTTCCAGCACGGTAACACAAAGCTCAATAGCAACTTTCATATAACATCTATGAAGATGCTGATTCAAAGGATGCCCCTATATTGTGATTTTAGACATTAAATCTTATGCAGATTACATACAAGACAAAGCACATCCGCACCATGAAAGAGCACATATTAGAATCAGGACAAAGTCTAGAGCACAAGTGTTCTTGGCTTGAGGTGGGAAAAGAAAACTGCTCTTGCTCTCCCAAATGCATCCCTGCTACACAAGCAAAATGCAGGAGTTGTGCATGGGCATCAATGTCCAAAACTTCCTCAGTGTCAGTCAACAGTTGAGAGAATTACACAAAGTCCTCTCAGGGATACAAATACACAGCCTTAATCCAGCACTGGGTCAGTTCTGAATCCTATGTACTCTGATCAGTCACTTTTCCCAGCAACAGCTTACCCTCCCATCCTCCCTGACAACCTAAGAGAGCTTAATCAGATGACTGAATGGGAGAGCAAGCTCACAAAGCAGGCTGAATGAGGAATTCTGTTAGGTCAGCTGCAATTACAACAGTATTCTCCAAATTCACTGCATTAAAGATGGATGAAGGCATTCACTTCTATTTAACAGCCTCACTGCAGAACACTTAAAACAGCAGTGCTACTGCACACTTGGCAACCTGGCCAGACTTGAAGTGATGCCACCTTGCATGATAAAGGATGTTTGGTGTTTCTAAAGTTTATATGGCATTAAATTCCACTTCCCAAGTCAAAGTGGGGAATTCGCCCTTGCAGCACCATGCAAAAGAGGAACAGCAGCTTTTCACCAAGTCCCAGAAGCGACCAGTACTGCAGGAGTTTCTTTCCCTCCTGTAGGAATCATCTCCAGCCACTAAAGATGGTCATGACTGAGGAAGCAGGAGAGCCCTACAACTGTTCACAAGAATGATACTTTTTTTCTTAGCAAACTGGGTGGTAATTGAAAATAAAGGCTGCCAAAGGCAAACAGTATCTAAGGCATACAGTAATTACGAGGAGTCAACATACTACCAAACAGCCAGCTGACACTCCTCAAAAATAGTTCCCAGTTTTCTTTTTTGTAATAATACTGTTAAGAAAAAAAAAAAAAAAANAAAAAAGCTTATTTTCTTCTTCTGGAGATATCTGTCAGTTGTGACATATTCTATAATCCTGGCATAAGAAAACAAAACAGGCTTCCAGGAGAGTTGCAATTACACGGTGTCAGAGAGCTACCTAAAGTCACTCAGCACTAGCTTTAGAAAGAACTTTCCAAGAAACAATCCCAGATATTTAACAGACAACACCACCCAGCATCAAACTACTTTCAATCTCCTAAAATCCTCTTATGCAGAGTGTTCAGACTGAAGCTTTGTGCCTAAAGGCACAGATTCCTGCACAAAGTCTCCTTGCTTGCTTGCTGTTATCTGCAGATGCTGACCATACGGATGCCATTAAATTAACACTTACAGAGCATTTCTGAAGAATGTTTTAACAATCCCTCTCAGAAGGGACCACGTAGGCATAACAGCCTCTGCTCAAAATTAACACACTGTGGAGCACCTGCTAAGCAACGCTGTTGCAGAAACAACCAAAATAACCCAGAGCACGTGTAAGAAAAAGAGAGCCCTATGTTCAAGACCAACCTATTACACTATGAAAAAAGTTGAACGCTTTGGTTCCCTTATTTTAATGAGTCAGATTTCACTGGTGTGCAGTGGAGAAAACAGGTTGAAAGGACACTGTATTTCTCTACTCCACTCCATCACAGCCGAGCTCCCCAAATGGCTCTTCCCCCCCACAGTGCGGCAGAAACAAAGCTATCATCACTAAACTCCCAGTGTTTAAAGTAACTAAGGCAATGGAGTAATTGCCAAGAGCCATTTGCAATACATTTAGCACAAAAGAAAGGTTTGGAGGGACAGGACAGAGAACCATTTCTATCCTAAGCCCTATGTGCAAGTCTCTTCAGATTGTCAGGTCCTGGAAAAGATAAGAGCTCGACAGTATGTGGCAAAGCACTAAGGAGAAGAGGAAGCACTAAGGAGGAAGAAGCTGAAAACAGCAGATTTCTGAGAGAACCATCAGACACTTAAAAATAGACTCTAGTTCATGGTACTCTGCATCATTAACCAGAAAACATGCCACAAAATTCAGTTAAATTCTGTTATACTAAGAACAGTGCAAATCGAGAATCTTCCCTTTCCCACGTGTAAGGTAAGCTATAAAAGTGGGACAGTGGTGTTGGTGCAGACTCGGTGTCGTTAAGAAGCTTAGAATAACAACTCCGTCAAAAAAAAAAAAAAAAATCAAATGTTTAGCTACCTCTGGAGTGTCGATGTCTTGCACTGGTGAGTCACCATCATCATCGCTGCCTTTCCTCTTCCTTCTATTTCTCACACTCTGAATTAAATTTTTGTGGAAGTCACAAATGTACAGATGCCTTGCCTAGAAGAACAAAACGGCGTCTTTCAATCAAACCCATGCAGCGTATCTCCCGGACTAAAGCGCACGTAGACAGACAACCCGTAAGCACTCACAGCCACATTAACTGGGTTGAGGAAGCTTTTCTACTGGCTTCTTCTAAATGGAGCGTGTGCTGCTGTGCTGCAGCTCCCTGCCACCGGCTGGGCCCCGAGCTCGCTGAAATGCCGCAATCGGCCGATGCAGCAGTGCCAGGCTGCGGAGCCACGCAGCACAGCCCTCCCTCCCTCCCTCCGGCCGCGCATCGCACCGCACCGCGGGGGCCGGGCAGCACGCAAACAAAAAACAAGCCTTCAGCCCTTCTCTGCAGCGCTAAGGGACGGCTCTCATTTCCCCAGCTATATCCTCCCCTCCGTGTTTTACTTCCGCTACCCGGCGTGGTCACGCAACACACTTATTTTTACTTTCTTTCTTTTTAACAAGTTTCCCTTTCGTGGCGATCTGCACGCTTTGGGAGATCTCGGCGTGTACCAGCCCGGAATCTCCAGGTCCACGCGCTTTAAGAGCAAATGAGAGTACGGGGCAGCGTTAGGGACCGAGCTGCAGAGCCGGGCCGGGGTCCCTCGGGACGCAGGCAGCCCCGGCCCGGGGCGCTCCGGCCGGCAGCTCCATGCTTAGCCCGCCTTGCCCTCACCCGCGGTACCCGGTGATGGCAGGAGCTCTCCTGGGCATTCCACCCCGCTGGAAGACGGCCGGCCCCTACCCTGCCCGGCCGTGCCGAGCCGCGCTGCGCGGGGCCCGATGGCTGCCGAGCGGGA
>VYXD01003405.1:416594-427776 GCA_013397195.1 Hylia prasina
CCGCGCGGGCGCGAGCCGCAGCGCGGTCGCCGGCTGTGTGTCTCTCGGCAGAAAACAAACGAAGCTCCGGGCTTTGTCAGAGCGGCTTTTACAACACACGTAGCCAGGGCTCCGTCCTGCGTTCCTATGGCAAAGCCCTCTGAAGACAAAGGCGACTTACAGTGCGAGTTTCCAGTTTTGTCATTTAAAAGGACTTTTTGTTAGTAAAGGTGACTGTAAGAACACAAAAGACTTGAGAATGTAGAATTATTTTCGCTAATGATGAACCAAGACCTTGCTGTGCACACGACTAGGTAAAATAGACACACTGAAAATACTTGACAAAAGCAGGTATTTTTAGTTTTGAGGCTTTACAAAGCTACATAAGAGATGCGTTGGCATTAAATCATTTAACAATTCAGCTGTTGACAGCAGAGTGGCAAAAGCAGCAAGCTCTGATATACTGTCCTTTCAAGCGCATTCAAAGGAGGCGCAAGGAAGGGAGAGGTTTTGCTTTCCCTTTGAACTACCGCAAATATTCCTTTAAATCTCAGAAACGGCATCTGAGCTGAGCCTGCTCAAAGTGCAGTGATTTAATCGCTGACATATTTGACCGTATTGCTTGCTGTGCTTTTCCAGCTTGAAGGAGGAGAGGAGTAGCAGGGAGGCTGGTGAATAATTCAAGGAGACACAGATCCTGCGTAAGCCAAAGTTCTGCGTGAGCCGGGAACACGATTATAGAGCAGTTTCAGTTTGTGCTGCAGATGGCTCCTTAATCTGATTGCGTAACCTGGTATTAGAGTGTAAGGGTACGTCCCACTGTCGCAATTGAATGAAGGATCCAGAACTGAAGCTGAACTGAGCATAAAGTCACAGCAGTTATCCACGAAGCACGTTTTAGTGATTAGTGAGGGGAATAGGAGTGTTGGAAAAAATACTGAACTCTGCTTTGCTACCAGCCAAGCTGAAGACTCTATAATGCCTGGGTTTAACTCCACAGTCTGCTGCTGAGCAATTTCAGCGAAGGTTTAACTCACTTTTTGAGTTTCTTGTAATTTCAAAGTTTAGAAAACTGTAATAATGTTAAGATAAAAAAGAACAAAAACCCCAATAACAATCATAGCAGACCTTAAAATTTGAGAATATAGGAAGCATGAGCTGGGAAAAGTGGGACAAGGGTGAGTTCCAGGAATTCTTCAGTGGAAATCTGGGTCATGACTAGCAATTTCTAGACTCTCGACTGTGTCTTTTGAGGTGCCTTTGTTTGGTGTTGTTTTTTGCTGTNTCCCCAGATGGATTTGACCTTACTGTGAGCATAAAATATGTCAATCTGAGTCTGTTTGCTGTTTGGTTTGACGGAAAGATCATTTGTGCATTTTAAATGTTTCTGATTCTCTTTGTACTGTACAGTTTGGGAGCACTTAAAAGCCTGATTATGTTACGCAGCTGTGCTTGCCAAGATGCTAACTTATAAGTGTAATTTCAAGTAAAGTAGTATCATAGTTTCACGATTAGGTCACAATAAGAGAGTTGTGGGATGTAGGAAGATGGTTCTGCTTCTGCTGTAAGCTGCTCATTTCCACGCTTGTGCTGTGTGCTTTTTTGTGCCCATAAAAATATTTCTGTGGCTGCACAGCAAACTCTATTGGGTTACAACTAGACTAGCAACAAGAAAAATTGTTTATATTTAATCCTGATCTGCTTTACTGCTTAGTTGCAGGATGCCCCAGCACACAGGATGGTGCAGTAGAAGGGCAGGACCGTGTGACTGGGGATGGCCACCTCATTTGGTATGAATGCCCGCTTACAGTAACAAAGAAATCATGTCACTTTTAATCTTGCATCACATGTGGGATGAAAAATACAAAGAGCTGCAGCTACATGGGCTTACTTCAAAATGGATTTGCAAACTTTCATGAAGCTTGGGCTACATGAAATAAAAAGAAAAATAATTGTGGAATATGTTGTCTAAAATTACAATTTTTTAACATAAACTCTGGTACTGGCTACCATAAGTATTCAGATATAAATAAAGCATGTATGGGGAGATATTTTAAATAAACATAAAAACATGCAGCATTGCAACAATATACTGATTAAACTTCAAAAATTAAATCAGTTCAAAGGAAAGAGCAGCTCCAGACCAACTACCCTGTACATGACATGTCACTAGTGCTCACAGCAGAGCTGAGTAGTACAGAAGGCAGCAGTAATCTATATCCCTTGGGGGTGCCAAGAACACAGCATGGGTGACTTGTAAGTGACATGCAGAAAGAGCAGGAACTACAGCATCCCGAAAAGTCTGTCTGAATTCACAGCTCCCAGGCTCTGAAGTCAGCAGGACTCAGTGGCCCTTCCTGGCACTGAGGCAGGCCAGGCACAGGTGGGAACCTGGCAGCTTGTGCTTCTCTGAGATGCCATATGTCCCAGCTCCTGTTAGCTTTTGATTGATGTGTTTTGTAATTTGAGAGAGAAGAATGATAATCAGATACATCACCTTGGATATATTGCAAGAACATTGCAAACACCTTATTAGTAATCAATCTTAGAAGATATATGTGGCTTTCAACTTTGTATGCCTTTCCATGGTATAAAGGTCAGCTGGGGAGGATGATTCCCTTCCCCAGCAGGTACCATTCACTTGAAGTCCAAGGGTACATAAGTGCACTTGTGTTCAGCTGAAATTTTCCTGTTTGCAAAAGAAATAATAAGGAAAACTATTGGTGTACATTTTTCTCAGCAAATACACATTTTATTTGTTATGTATGGTATCTACTTCAGTGAAAAAAGATCCCTTTGAAACAGTTGAAAATTCCTGCAAATTCCACTACACACACTGGTCGTTTTAATAAAAAAGCAACCTACTCAATAAGCATTCATGGGCTGTGATAAAGAACAGTGATCAAATCTCTCCTTCCTTACCAGGAACAAGTGTTATTCTTTTTATTTTTCCTTTTCTTTCTTGTGATTTTTTAAAAATTTCCTTTCCCACTCCAGCACCACCAAACCTGCTACTGCCTGTTGCTCTACTTCCAATCTATGATCCAAATTTGTTAAAGCATAGACCAAAAGCATAAGAACATTGGAACTTACTTACAGGCTGTATTTTTTTTTTTACTTCTTTACATGTTTTAGGCTAGGATAGTTAAAATATAATTTCAGATAATTAATTGTATAATAAAACCTTATCTGTATTAGTACATATAGAGCTTATTGTATATGGTTCAAGAAGTGCAGTAATAGAAAAAACCCCCATAACTTTAACCAGAATTATTTCCAGGTCTGAATCCAGCTGAAGCCAGTCTTTGTTTTTTAAACATTTGGCCTTGTACAATGGAAACTCAAGATGTATGAAAAAGTATATAGAACACAGACTTTTATTAAAAGATTTAAAGCAGTAAAGAAAGTCCAAAACTACACATTTTATTTTAAGAATAATTTAGGATTAAAACTGATAAACTCATGTACTGTAAAAGCTTTAAAGTTTTGTAATACAGTCCCCTTAATGGTTTGTGGAAATTCTCTTTCACAATAAGCCATTAGTTACAGGAAGCATCAAAGGATCTACTGGTAGAAGGCATCTTCCTTAGGTGCAAAAGTTGTGTTATGTTCTTTGTTAAATGTACTTGACAAATTGTTCATTGGTGGACTTAAACAATGATGGGTGAGTTAGGAGAGAGAGCACAAACACAGTGACCACACAGAAGCAGAGAAGCCAACCTCCAGCTGTGCCTTAGGTACCCCCTCAGTTTCAACACCCTTCCTCCTCCTCAGAAGCCTCCACTCAACTCAAGTGCACCTCCACCTGCTTGTTTCAGTCACTGATCTCTTGTTCATCCAGGTTACTTTGATTAACATTTTGTTTCACATTATATGAGATTGCACAGTTAGAAAGAGACCCCACTAAATCACTCGTGCTCTTCAGAAAGGTAAAACAGCTATCTGGAACATATTGTGGAAAAGTATCACCCCCAGAGGTTTTGTGTAATGCAATAAAAATTTAAGTACTAGTAATAGACCAATGAAGTATATTGCTTAAGAATTATTTTTCAATCCTTTGAAATTAAATAAAAATCTTGCTCAGATTTTTTCTCTGTAAGATGAACTGTCATATCTTTTCAGTAAATTTTGCTGGTCTCTAAGGCACTCTTGATACCACAAAAGCACTGTATATACTCTGTGCTACAGTCTTGCATTTTGCAAGCCACTGTTTTCTTGTAGAAATTCAGATTTGACAATGGCTTTATCCTCTTGCTTTGTATAACACATACTACACCATCTTCATGGTTTTGTCAGAGGACCCTGGAAACGACAGGGTTCTGTTATACCCCCATGTCCTCTTCTGATTCATTTTACAGAAAGGAAAATAGGAAGTTCTGTAGCCCTAAAGCCTCTTTGAGTGCCCTTGTCTTTGCAGTACAGTTATAACCATCTGACTTAGCTCCTGTTGAAGTTAACAGCAGGTTTTAAGTGTTTCTTGGGAACAGGTGAACACTTCTTCCATCAAGTCATCAGTCAGATAGTTGGATTCCCTTAGTAAAAACAAAATAGCCTGATACTAATGCAGACACTTTCATAAAAATAAAAGTAATACACATGCTTTTGGGGTTTAAATGCTTTCCTGACCTCCTGCAGGGCTCCCTCTGGGTAAAAGATATAGATAGGCTTATACTCCAACAAACTCAAGCATAACAATAGTTCTGAACTGCAGTTGGTTTTTGCTAGTATTACTTGACAACAAGCCCTTAACTGAGAAATATTATGGGAAGAGATCAGCTAAAGTCTTTTGCAAGGTTTGTCACCAAAAATGGCCACCAGGTAGAATGTACTACGTTCCTCCTATGTTTGGATAGTACCTACTGCTATTATTCACATTCAATACAGCAGCTGACAAAAAGCATTGCTTCTTTATTAGATATTGCTGTTCATCTTTAATGCTCTCAAACATCAACTTCTTTACTTGAAAGATAATATTACAGTCCCAGCTTTTATACTGAGAAAGCTTCCAGCCTTTACAGTTATGAAGGTATGTCTGACTCTGCTGAAGGACATACCCTAAACCACAGAATATTAAAAAGAGACCCTCACCCTCCAGTTTCAACAATAAAGGTTTTAAACAAATATGGGCTTAGAGCTGGTGTTTTGGTTTTTTCCTTATCCAAGTATTTGGTTTTAATATTTATTAACTTTATAAATACCACACGTGAGACCCAACTTTGCTATTACCGCTATTCACAGGCACTAAAAAGAATCCTTACTTCTCTCCAAAAGTGACTGCTGGAGCAGGATTTTACATAATCTTGTAAATTTTGTCAGAATTAGGAAAATAATAGTACAGATATTTTACCTCATAACTTTCACCTCTTCATGGTGCAGTTTTCTGTGTTTCTAATTACATCATGAAAATCTGTTCAAAAATTAGTATGTTTACAAAGAAAATCTTAACTACTAGAAAATAAGTTCTCTACTTCTAGTATCTGTACATATTGCAATAATTTAGCATCATATAAATGCTAATTAGTAGTATAAAGTGTAGCAACATAACAATTTCACAACATGACCAAGGCTTAGAACTGGAGTGTATTCATCAGGGTGGTTTCTCTCTTAAAGGCTTACATTGAAGTTGAGACTTTACAGATACAGATGCTTTTGTTTTTCAGCTTCTAAAAACTGGAAGAGACATATTTTGGGCTGCTATTTAGTTTCTCCATAGGTTTGCTTATTCAAAGCTATCTTTGACAGGGAACAACTTAAAATTTCTACATTTATTTCTTCAAATGCAGACCTGTGCCACTCCCTGATTCTTTTTCATTTGCAGTACTTAGGGAGAGCTTCTACTTAACTTCACACACTGTCACACTAAATGATGAGGATTAACCATTGGCCCACAGGTTTATTATCAAACTTCAAGTTTGGTTTGTTTTTTTTCCCACAAGAATTGGGGCTCTGGAGTAGAAGCATTAGCTTTTGACTGGTATTACACACATTTTCTAGTAGCATAATAGCTGTGAAACAACCTCCCCTGTTACTGTAAAGTACTTCAGCAGTAGAGAGTAGGGTATGCAATGGGTGCTGTAGGGAAACAACACATATCACAAATTGTTGGAAAATCCTATGGGAACCATGACTAAAAATGAGACTGATGATTCAATCAACAACTTCAAAACTTCATGAGCACGTTCTTTCTAGTCTCAGATCACCTATGTATCCTGTGGTCATTTCTATGACACATATCACAGCACTTGTTGCCAGAAGTAGCAGAATAAATTATTCTCCCAGCAATGGTTACATTAACAGTGGCACAGGATGCACGCCACACGACCAACACTTGGGACCTATTTAAGTTTAATAAGACCCACTGAAATTAGTTTAAGCTTTTCCATTACCTGGATGCAAGACAAAGACCAGTGTGTTGATGAATATCACAGTGCTTACGAGGTACCTGGTTGTTACCAGCCAAACCTGCTTATCTCTGCTGGCTTCTTCCTCTTGCAGCTCAGGACACGGAGCCTTGTCAACTCCCACTATTCTTTCTCTTTCCCAGGAGACTTTAGAGCTGCAGTGACATAGGAAGCAGATTCTACTCTCAGGTTCAGCTTCATTTTAAGTTTGTAGCCCACATGACCACAGAAGGAAACAGTCCCTCAGACTGGACAAAGGTACAAACAAAACATTCTGTTTTGTTCTCTAGAAATGTATCAATATTTGTAAGTCACCATGGATCCACAGGTGCTTCGTTCTGGCAGCAGCATGCACCAGCAGCTAGTGTAACATGACTATTCAGAAGCTGAACTGTGACTGCAGCCTCTTTGGATCTCCTCACTGTATCTTGAGGGGAAAATGTTGCATGAGTATTACTTTGAATGTAAACAAGAAAGTAAGTGAAAGCCAGGTGACTAGAAAAGCAAAGAGATTTTAAAAAAAGTTAAAAGCTTGTAAACCCAATGCAAAAAAAGTTACTGTCAAAGTAAGACTGAAAAAGTTCAGGTAACAATCACTGTGATCAGGAATTGCTATTGTTCCTATTATCTGTGTTAGTACCAGAGGAGATTTGTTGTATTAACTGTTGTATGCAGTTTCAGCCTTTGCTCTGCAGCTGTCCTGGACAGTGTCTCATGCAGGCTGCCTTTGTTTTAGGTATTGGGTACACAGCACAAAGTCAAAATAAGCTCCTGAGCTTTGAGACTAACCCAGCCTGGTGTAACTAACACAGCTGCATTTGCCTATGAGCTGCTTAACTGGTTATGCAGGCTTTACAATGGCCCACATAATAAAACCCTAATGTTTAAAGGATAAATATATTTCATTTTTACAACATACGTATTATTTACATGTTATACAACACCAGAAAAACTGGGGAACTTTAAATACATTATCTTAAAGGCAATTCTTTAAGATATTGACAGAAATACCAGTTTTGTAAACTTTTAGGCAGCAGCAGTTATATGTGTTTTTATCAAAGTACAAAGGAAGTAACTGCTTACAACTGGAACAGTACAACAAAATAAGTTTTGTGTTGAATTTAGGTAAGCAGTAGCTTAAATAGTTTTAATTTTCGCTTTTCATCCTAAAGCTCCCACCACATATCTAGTGAGAGATGCTCACAAAAAGAGGCCTACAACATTGTTGCTGTCTGTAGACTTTGTAATTCACACTAAAAGGGTTTTCAAAGCAGTGACCTACTTAAATGCCTTTTGTGTCTTGAATTTTAATCTTTTTTTCTGTAACAAAAAACCCCTGCTGATTAAAGCTAAATTTGCTTTCTTTCAACATCTTCCATTCCTATTACTGAAGTTTGGTTTGATTAAAACTGAGAGCAGTTTTACCTCACTTTCATTATTCATCCACCAGCTTTTCAGGTCCAGAAGAAGAAATTGCCTATCAGTCAAGAGTGATAACTTTCCAAAGCAGAATTTTGCTGCCATTAGGCTACATTAAGGCATATTCCATACAGGAATTTGGCTAGTAGGAGATTTTCTGGGAAGTGACAGTACAGCTTCCTTACCCAATTGACTGAATTAAAACTGACAGCATCACTACATAAGTACACTTACATCAGAATGAAACTTTGGTCAGAGTTAAGGTCATACAACTGTAGTTTGCAATCTCTGCAGCTGAACAGTATCTGCTGTAATGGATCTGCTGATCACCAAGCTCGGATAAAAGGCCTTTGTTCCTTTCTTTCCTTGGTTTGTCCACACTAACACCACTATCCAGAAAAGCTCTAGAAGCAGCCCACAGAAGCCAAGAGATACAGTATGACAGAAAGCATTATCATTCCCATCACACATTTGTTGTCCCTGACATACTTTTCTCTAAATCCATTTCTCAGCTCCGTAACCTGGTCTCACCCATCTGGTCTTTTCTCTACCTTCTCTCCAGCATTTCTAGCCTCGTTGCTTATCTCTCCTCACCTACAGTTTACTGAAGATTGGGCCAAGTTAACAATAGCACCCCAAATTGTGGAGCAGACTAGAAACCCAGAAGGGCTCAAAGCCAGGGAGTTATAAAACCCAAGACTTGTTTCATGAGTGGAATTATTCACACTGAAGTAAACTCCCAGTCCTGGAGTTTATGCTTCTTCCCCACAACTGTCATGCACATGTGGTTAATAAATTAACCACGCGTACCAACCAAAGTCAATACTGCATAGATCACTGCTTTACAAGAGTAACAGTGACTGAATCTCTGGAGACAGAAATTGTGTTTTTGTCTGAAAAGGAACAGTGTGGCACAATGAAGAACAGAGACAGCTTATTGTGGAAGCAGAGAAGTGCTTTTCCAGGCAAGAGGGTGCTGTGAGGAAGGCATGGCTTTGGGAATGACAAATTCCTAACATCAGCATTCTTGTGTGGGGCTTTCAGCTATTGGCACTGCTGTGGGAAGCTTCCAGTATCATGTTCAAGCATGGAAAATTCTCAATACTGCCTCCCTTGTTGAAGGACAGACAGATGTTAAGGAGTACAACTCTTTGGTTTCTTATGTGCCCTATGTTGTATGAGACAGCATGATGTAACACTCTACAGATCTAGTAAAGTGTACAAAAGCTTTCTTTTCCAAGTAAGAACATTTAAATATCCTAATTTCTTTCTTAAAACATTTGAAAGGCAGATCTTATTTTTTCCCATAGTAATAATTATACTTTCTCACCCCACCTGCTTTTCCACAATAGTTTTCTTCATATTCTTAGAGCAGATATAAAAACAGATGCAACAGCGGAAGCCTTACTGCAATTACATCACACAATTTCCAAAGACTCTTCCAAAGTAATTTTTTTCCATGAACGTGCTATATTAATGTTAAAAGAGTGAAAACGTTATTAAAACTTACCTAAAGCTTTTTTCCCCCCCCTTTCCTCCAATAACTGACAGAGAGTGTCTAGGTCAGTCTGCCAAGCACAGAACGCTTTTACACCACAGATACCAATGGTTGTACTACGATTCACTCAGTACACACCAGTATTGTAAAATTCTACCATCTTTTACAAAACTGCCTTATTAACTAGAAAACAATTCACAAGAAGCTGTCATATAGAGGTGGTTTAACACAAAGTAAATGAGCAACCTATCTGGCAGCTTAACTCAAACAAAATAGCACTTTCCATGTAAAATATGAAATAAAGGCATTTTTAAAGCTGCATGACAAAACAACTCTCTGCAAAGGGAATAAATAGACCTAAGAACAGAACTAGGAACATTGATTTGCTACAGAGAAGCAGTAGAATACAGTAATAAGCAGTAGAATACAGTAATAACAAGCCCAAACTGGAACATGAAACTTTCCCCATGAAAATGTTTATTTTAGAGGGTAAGGAAGGCTAAGTTTTATTTGCATTATCAAAAGTAATACCCACATAAGTGAACTGATAGAAGATATTGGATAACTGGCTTGTGAAGGCTTTGACATCTGCAGAGGGAATGCATATCTGTGAGCTTCTCCGTCAATTTACTTCCCAGTTACCCTCTTCTGTAGTGATTTTGGCATTTAGGGCTGCAGTTTGGGCAAACACACAAAGTTGAAAATGAAACAGGGATAAAGGAGGCATTTACTACCACATTAGTGAACTGTTCCATGTGAACCTGTACTTGTCAGAAGGGAAAGGAGAAAGGCTTGAAGAACTGTACCTAATGAGTTTTTATACTGAACAACTCTAAATGGGGGCAACTGGAGATCAAGACATTGACCACTCTCACACCTGCAGCTGCTCAAGACTCACATAACTCAAGGCTTTGTTTGTTCTTACCATCGAGGTTAACATGATTAAAGCTCAACTGAAGGCATCGCATCTTCAGTAAACAAAAAGCAGAAACCTGCTTTTCACCAGGGCTGTAAACTACACCTGAAAAACCAAGAGTGTTTTAGATTACTAAGAATATTTACCCAAAGTAGAGAACTAGATGAAAATAATCAGACAGAAGAAAACCAACACCAGTAAAACTAGTATCATGTCATGGGGTCACATGGCAGTATAAATGTATCGAAATGTCAGTTTTCTCCCCAAACCCAAAGGGCCAGGTTTGCTGCTAGCGGTACACTTGAAAGCCTTAATGCAAACCACAGGCGTGGTTTGCATTAAAACCTCAGTTGGACCGAGATTGGGTCCCAGGCTTTCTACTGCTGCAGCTTGCACTTTACAGAGCACCAAGCTCGGAGAGCCGACACCTTCCCTTCTCAGCGCCGGTACCTCTGCCCCGGCCCGAGTGGGGGAACCCACCTCTCACAAGCGGCCCTGGCTCTTCCAAACCCCTCCAGCCTGGGAGAGGGGAGCAGCAGCTATCTCTGCCCAGGGAGCGCTACAAACCAGACACTCTCCTTCCACGGGGAACCCCGGACTGGAGCCGGGGGCGGGGCACCACCGCAGCCCCTACCCGGCGTCGGGGCGGGCCGGGCCGGGCCGGCTCGGAGGCCCCCCGGAACTCGGGGCTTGCTTGGGCGCGAAACCAACTTTCAGCGCAGTTCTACAGCCAGCGGCTGCTACCCCCCCGACCCACGCCCCGCGAAGGGAAGGACGGAGGAAGAGGGCGGCACTGCTGCCTCGGCCGCCCCCGAGCCGGGGCAGGCAGGGCTGAGGGACCCGCCGCACTCCCAGTGCACCCTACCCAACCCACCGCCGGCCCCGCTGCCTTTGTATTTTTAAACCACGCTGCAGCCCCCGCGCTCCGCCCAATCAGATCGGCCGCAGCCCCGGCCGGCCAATGGTGGG
>VYXD01003405.1:428558-508674 GCA_013397195.1 Hylia prasina
CCCGCCTCACGCCGCCTCTTTACCCACCTCCTCCCACAGGGACCCGCCGCCGACCTCGCCATGGGCAAAGGCGACCCCAATAAGCCGCGGGGCAAGATGTCCTCGTACGCGTACTTCGTGCAGACCTGCCGCGAGGAGCACAAGAAGAAGCACCCGGACTCGTCCGTCAACTTCGCAGAGTTCTCGCGGAAGTGCTCGGAGCGGTGGAAGGTGAGCGGGGCCGGGCCCAGCCGAGCCGTGCTGAGCCCTTGCCGGGCCAGCCCCCACCCCTGCTGTGGGCTGCTGGGAAAAGATCCCTGGTAGCAGCTGCTGCTTAGGCGTTAGTGGGTCAGTAGCTGCTTTATCTCATCGAGACGCTTCTTTCCCCTCTGTGTGTCCACAGACAATGTCAAGCAAGGAAAAAGGAAAATTTGAAGAAATGGCTAAAGGAGATAAAGCTCGTTATGACAGAGAGATGAAAAACTATGTTCCTCCCAAAGGTGAGAAGAAAGGAAAGAAAAAGGACCCCAACGCTCCTAAAAGACCACCGTGAGTGTTTCTATGACTCCCTCCCCCCACAGAAAAAAAGTGTGAGTTTTAATAGTTTGATACTTAACTTTAATCATTGTTTCTCGATGTAGATCTGCATTCTTCCTTTTCTGTTCGGAACACCGTCCGAAAATCAAAAATGATCATCCTGGCTTGTCTATTGGAGATACAGCCAAGAAATTAGGTGAAATGTGGTCCGAACAGTCGGCCAAAGATAAACAGCCATATGAACAGAAGGCTGCAAAACTAAAGGAGAAGTATGAAAAGGCAAGTAAAAGTAATAAAGTTAAAAATGTGGAGCTCACTGTAAATATGTGACTTGTGTCTTGTACCCAAACCATATGGGACTTACAGTTCTTAATGTTATGTCAGCATCTGTCAGGCTTTAGAAGACATGGAAAGGTGTGGCAGGGCAGGTATCTGGAAACCTTACAGTGAACCTGGATATGGGTTTTGCATGTCTAGAGATTTTACCAGTAAGATGCCTTGCTACCAGAAAACAGGTCACCTGCTTGCTAAAATAAATATAGTCAAGATTCCAAAGTACCGTGGTCGTAAAATTCTTAAAACTGTCTGCATTGCATCTTCTTTTGCTTAAAGATTTATGCATGAAAGTCCCAAGGTGGAAATTCTGCATTTTTGCATGTGTTGTATCTGATCTATGCAGTACCAGTAGTATTGAAATACTAAAGCAGTACAAATCTCTCTTCAGTGTTCTGAAGCAACTTAACAGTATTTTTCTTACAGGATATTGCAGCATATCGTGCCAAGAGCAAGAGTGATGGAGGAAAAAAGGGCCCAGGTAGGCCTGCAGGTTCTAAGAAGAAAGCAGAGCCAGAGGAGGAGGAGGAGGAAGAAGAAGAGGAGGAGGAAGAGGAGGAAGAAGATGAGGACGAAGAATAAATGAATGTCCTGCTGTAAAGATTTATGCTCAGAATCCAATATTTTGCTAAGAATGTGAACTCAAGTGCAGCTCATTGTTAGCTTCAGTATGAAAATCTGTACAGAATTGTGTATAGGTTATGTGGTTCTTTGTAGGGAGACTTCAATTTATAATGTAAGCAGTAGCCAAGGGCTGCTACAGTTCGGTTTGGAAAAAAAAAAATTGTTGAATGTTTCTGCTGTTTCTGCATATTTAATGGTTTTGTTGAAATTCAGTGACTGATAGCCAGGTGTTTCTTTTTAGCTAAGTAACACAGGTAGCCTAATAGCTGGTCGTATTTTGTAGTATTTTGTTGCATTGTATTACTTTTTTAACAGTTTTGTAATAAAATGTTGTACATGACTCTTTGTATTTATGATGTTTCTGAGAGGCTGGGCACTCCCAGAATGTTGGAATCCTTTATGGGAGCGTGCAGTGTTCTTGGGCTCTTGCTGTTACTGCAAAACTGGCAAGTCCCTTATGTGCTGGCTCCTGGAGCTTTTGCTGCCACTTAAACTCCTTTGACTGATTCCCTCTCCCACATCCACTACCGTTAGTTAAAACTGATGCTTTCCTTTGCCTCTGTTACTTTGTGGGTGAAAAATAAAATCTCTTAAGTAGTGAAGCTCTTGATAATTACTCCTGGATTATCTTTCCCCAGACTGCTGAAGCACAGGTCTCTGTTTTGGCATAGTAGCTGATAATGAGTGAATGTTTTAACTTTCTCTTCAGAGCTCAAGGGTCACTGGCCTTGGCTATAAGACAGATGTGATTAGAGGCATGTCTTCCCAGACGTTGCCTACTTCCCTCTCCCCCTGGCTCCAGTATTCGTGGCTTCTCATAAAATACACAGCTTGCAGAACAGCATGAAAAATGTTGGAATGTGATCTCCACACGTGCCAGTAGACTGCTGCAGAAAGAGAAGGCATTTGTAAAGAAAAGTGCTCCTGATACATTCCTGTTCTGGATTATAAGTTACACTATTTCTTGGCTTTCACTTTTTATTTTACTTTAGTATATATAAAGGCTTATATCTAGATACCTAGCAATATTTTCAACTGGGGAATTTGAGATCCTACAGCTAAACTCAGTAAGTTTAATTTGTTGAGCTAAATACCAGGAAATAACTTTTATTAGCCCTTGAAAGCCCAGCCCTGAAATGTGTAATGTCTAAAAAATTAAGTAATATAAAGGGCAGGCTTCCAAGATTTTGTTTAAAATGCCTCCCTATTGTCCATTTGCTTGTGAAGTAAGTTTGTGTCCCATCATTATACTATGTGTAAGATAAAAAGTGCTTTCAGGACTTTACTATGGTGAATGTCACTGGGTAGGTTAAAGATAACATAGCACTTTCTGAAACAAGAGGCTTGAGAAAAACACAGTATATTCTTGTAAGCATGGAAATTAAGTAACTGTAAAGGCAATACAAACATTTTTATACTGGAGTAGGTGTTAATCTTTGAGAGCCTTAGAAACCCAGAGTTGCTTTTTCCTCCCCACCGTGCCC
Organism: Hylia prasina; assembly: GCA_013397195.1. NCBI lineage: Eukaryota > Metazoa > Chordata > Aves > Passeriformes > Sylviidae > Hylia > Hylia prasina. The sequence goes on from VYXD01003405.1 coordinate 431,516, forward strand.
CTGAGATACTTAAGTAGCATCAGAAGGATTAGCTGCTGTTTTACATGTTGGACCTGCCAGAATAACTTGGCACAGGTGACATCAATGGCTCCATTTTTCAGGCTCAGATTTCATGAAGCTGCAGCATACACTGGAAGTGAAAAGCAGTGGTTCTGTGCACAGCACCTCCTGTGCTCAAGAACATTTTTTTTTGCTGTAGAATTTGCAGTCCTACAGGACCTGTATCCTTAACTCAAAAATTCATCCATCTAGAGGCAATTCCCCGTTAACTGTGTATCCAAGATCATGCTGATCTTGTTACCACATCATGTTCAGACTTCCCTGTAGAAATGCACCAGCACATCCTCTCACTTCTAACATTCTCTCCCTGGGCAGAACAGTGATGCTTCATGAAGTCTTTCTGATAAGATTATTTAAGTTTTCTGCAGTGGAGGAGTAAAATCAGAGTAAATTGACTAATTTGATTATTTGAAATGTTTGGGGATTTTTTTACAATTGAAACAAAATATAACCCTTCAGGTGTCCTTAAAATTTGCACACCAAAAGCTCTGCATCAGGCAGATCTATCAACTGAGAACAATGTCATGACTACAGATAATTTACATTTAAAAAAACCCCAAATGTATTTTGTCCTTTTGGCAAGAAGGATGTTCAATATAAAGGAAGAGAGTACATGCAAATTACTTGCTTTCAAATTAAGCTTTAAAAAGTATAATGTGTCAGGTCAGGGAGTTCATGTAATGCCCATCTGTGAGCACTTGCTGGAAAGGACTAATAAGTAATCAAAGTGTAAGGGGAATGTTCAGTAATGATAAGGGCATGGAAGAAAAGCTAAATTAGTTTTTCACCTCAGTGTTCAATATAGACCAACTTACTAATAACTCACTGGAGATGAACTGGGAGGTCTAAAACCAAAACTAAAAGGGATGCCCTGAATGGTTGCAGGCACTGGGGAGAACTCTCACACTGCACTAGGAAGAAAATTGACTCACGCAAGGCCTCACAGCTGCCAAACTGTCCTAGGGACAATGGATGCTCAAGATACAGTAGCAATGCCGAGAAGAAAACTTTTTTAACCTTGTAGAGGAGTTTCAGGCAGTTTCATGACAAAATTTTTTAATGGAAGAGGCATGGTGAAGCATCTGTCTCAAATCCAAGTGTAAAAGAACTTGAAACAAAATGACAGGACAGATGGTATTCATCCAAGAGTTCTAAGGAAATTCAAGCGATGAAATGGCTGAACTTTGAACTGTACTTTATATTTTTTTCACTTAAAACTGTCTTAAGTGCTAGATGAATGGAAGGTCACAAATACGACACTAATTTTTAGAAAACTTTCTATGGAGACGCAGAGAGCTTTGGACCAGTAATATCCACATGACAAGTTGGTAGGAGCCACAGTAAAGCTGAGAGTTGCTGGACAAATGGCTACACAGAACTTGTGATTTCAAATCCTGTTCCATAGAGCTGTATATATTCTTTGAAGAAATCTGCAAACCTTAAGGTAAAGGACATTAGGTAGTTTGGGTCTACTTGAGCTTCTCTCATCTACTTCTCATAAAAGAGATAAGTCACCATGGATGATGCTGTACAAATAACAAGAGCTAACAATGAAGGTCTGCAAAGCCAGCCTGCAGCCTGAAGTGACAGAACAGTAAAATCAGCCAATGAAATAAAGTGTTAGCACAAATTGTATTACATGTTAATATGTGCTCGCCTATTACATGTGAAGAGGAAAAAGTGTGTTTTCAAGTTATGGGTAATATGGGGTAATATTACATTTGTCTGGAGGAGATGCTGGAGCTGTAACAGATAATTCTGTGAAGACATAAAGAATATTTTCTATAAAGGCAAATGGCATGTTAGCCATTATCAGGTAAAAGAGTTACAAACCAAACAGTATTGCCTTATCATTTTCCTAGAGGAATAGAATATAAGGTTTCCTTTTTCTTAGGCCATCGAAGAGCAAAGCCTATTTACAAAGCTGGTCTTATTTTTCCGAAGCTAAATCTTTGCTCTGGAAAATTGTAAATATGCATGTGTGTGTTTGTATATCTTGATTAGAACAGCTACAGACCTGGGAACTGACTTCAGTATAGATAGGCTTTAAAAAAATAGAACACTATTGAAGTTGCAAATGATTGTGGAGAGAAAATCAGGAAAGAAATGAAATACGAGTTTTACCTTTGATTAGCCAATGATGTATTGAACTTTTTCATAACAGTGTATCATAGGCATCTGGTCTATAACATTAATATGTTATAATATTTTGGTACATAATCTAGTACATATTGTTCAGTGACAGATTAGTTGTTGAGGTGGTGATGGCTGCTGATCCCACTTCACTTGCCTTAGCATAGAGTTTTTTTTGTTTGTTTGTTTTCTCATTTTGGCTTCTATTTCTTTACACATCCTGAAATATCTAAGTGTTTATCCAGCAAGCTCTGCATTTCCAAAAATTGCTGGGCCTCTTGTATGAGCTGCATTACAACCCATCTACTTTTCCATGATCTTATTGAATCCAGTGTCAAGAATCCCATAACAGAGCCCAGATGTTGAGCTCTCTGCTGCACTCGCCAATGCACACAGCCCATCAGGGATGCATTAAGTCTCCTAACTGTGGACTAATATAAGATTCAGATCTACCTGATAAAAAAGATGACTCCCTACACAAATTCCTCAAATTACTTAACTGTCACAGACCAGCATCAATTAGTAAGTGAACCTGTACATTGCTCTGACTATCCTGAAATCAACTCTCTCTCTTGGCCTCAGTGTTGGAGAGGCTCATGATGTTCCAGGACTGAATATGAACTCAACCACCAGAAAAATCTTTATAGCTAGGAGCTCCTGTATTCCACCTGTAAGTTATGTGGCTATTGTCAGTATTTCCTGTCCCAAACATCTAATGGTAAAGTTTGTACCCATAAATCACTTCTTCAGCAGAGCTGGAGGGATGACGTTTATAGGGACAAGACCACAACATTCGGAAAGGCCCTTTGAAAAATGAGCGGTTGATGATGTTATCGTCAGTGCTGCTACCCTGAAACCAGCTCCTGGTGGCTGAACTCTGCACTGACCTAGCACTGACTACTCCTTCAGGAATTGAGACCTTTAATAAGCCTTCATAATTCACCAATATCTGATTTGTCACAGCAGAAGAGTACACTGCAGAGCCAGCATGCCTCTTCAGAAACCTTAAAACTTTTTGCATAAATCAGATTACACATGACTAAAGTCTGCCTAAATTGAAGCAGCAGTTGGAGAAATTCTATACTATTAAAGAGAAATGCCATCTCTAGTCAGAAAGTGCTTGAATTATATAGTACCAGAAGCAGAGACAAGGTTAGACAAATATCCTTCCAGCATCCTTTCACTCTGCCCTGAACTGTTTGACCACACAGATTTCTGACTTCTGGGTGAGACAGGCTGCTGTGCTACCTGGACTTTTAATCTGATCTTGCATGTGCTTAATGTTTTAATGTTATGTTCAGTTCTCCTCCTAATTCAAAATATTTTTCAGCTTGCCCGTGATAATTCTGGAACATGGACACCATTTTTCTCATAATGATTTGGAAGATAATGGGATAATGTTCCAGGGAAAAAAAAAACAAACCCAGGAGTGTTTCTTATCTCCAACTGGAAATAGCCCATTCATTACTTCATTCTCCAAAGCTTTAGTATCAATAGTAACCAGACCCCACTCTGCTACAGGGTTACAGAATTGTTTTCCTCAGTGACACCCACACTATCTTACCTTTTCTCCCAGGCAGGACAGACAGCTTTCTTTTCCATTGCCAGTTTGATGAGCTGTATCTCTAGATGCCTGTTCTTGGCATCTTTAGGACAGGTAGGACCTCAGTGCATTCCTCAGTGCAATCTAAAATGCAGCATGACTAGAAGCCCTTCCAGAGCTGGGTATGCTTTTTCTCCTGGTCAGCTTTTCCCAAATCTCCACTTCTTACAAACTCACAAGGATCTTCCAGAAGGCTTCTACTTTCATCCAGTTCCACTTACATCCACAGTTTCTGCTGTCTGAGAAATAAAAACATAGAAAACTGCATTTGTAGCTGTTGGGCAATTGTGATGGCCTTGAGGGCTCTGGCAAGGTGCTACAGCCATCCCACAGGCTCAGGTTGGCAAAACTTGCATTGCCAGGCAAGGCTCAGGGTCTCCTGTGCAGAATGACACAGTGGGACAAAGTCCCTGGCTGTATGGAAGGGTATTTTCATCACCTTGCAGTGGGGTGTTTTCACCAGCAGCCCTCAGAAATGCCAGTACCAATCTCCATGGCTCTGGTCCAGCTGTTTCCCAAAAGTGCTAATGCTGTTTCTCCAAGGCAGGTCGAACTCAGGGAACATGCACCCCCCCCCGATTCAGAAAACATTGTACCCAAACACCTACTCCTGTCTAATGTCAGGGCTTCTAGAAATATAGTGCCCTACATTATTTTCCTGGGGAAAACCTCCCACAAATTTCAAGGGAAAAGGGCTGTATTTTTGATTCCCATTTCCACTTTAATGCCTTCATGTGGTTCAGAAAGCCCATTCCAAGCCGTGCTTCTTTATCTGAAGGCTGTAGTTAACCAGCAGTCTGGGCATGCTGCCTTCTTAGTTGACACATACTGCCATCAGCAGCCCTTTCCAGGGAAGTGAAATATCATCTCTCCATTCATTTTCCCTTTCCCAGGGACTTTCAGCCAGAAGGCTGCTATTGCCATCATGCTCATCTCAGGAATTAGTTTGTTTGTTTTTTATTATGAGTTAGAGCTTTGCTGCATCTCCCACCTTTCTTTTTTTTTTTTGTGCAAGAAACATTACTCTTGCACAAGAAACATCATGGAGTTGTTTGAACATCAGATCACTGAAGGCAGATCAGCTTTCACACTGAACGACTGCATTCACAGGAGCTGCTGGACACATGCAGCTCTCAGCTCAGTTTTAGCTGCACTCCAGAGAGGATACTGTTCTTAAAACAATCGTTTCTTCCCTATGAAGCATAGTGGTAAGAAAAAGCAAGGCTCTAACATGCAAACAAACCTTTTCATCTTGGTGTTTCAGCAGCTCTAACTCCTCCTTACAGACTTGGATGCTTGTCCCCTTCACCAACCTGTTGGAACATGACTGAAGGAACATGCATTTTTCAGCTGGGTCAGTTCAGACCCATCAACCACCACAGACCACTGCTTTGCTGGAGAGTCTCCATCCACACTGTTGTTCAGAAAAGCCACAGAGCAGTGTAATGAGGTAAAAATCCCAAAGGTTGTGCCAACACCTTAGTTTTAGTATTACCAGGCCCCATGTTACGTGGTCATAGAGAAAACTTCATTAGTTCCTCCATATAAAGAACAGGTTAGATTTTTAAGATTTAAAAACCAAAGGTTACTATCCATTACCTGGGTTACTGGGATGTAAAATCCACATGAACACATAAAATCCACTGCTTCCTGCTTCTCTGGGCTCCCCAGCAGTTCCCACAGCTGATGAGGGAGACAGCTCACACCAGTGCACACACCTGAGGCAGCAGTGAGTGAGGCTCCCTGTGACAGGAGGGCCAAACTGCTTTCAGACTTTAGGGATCACTTCCAGTTTATGTTTTGGGTTTTATTCAAAACCCAAGGGAGCCAAAATCACCTGCATTTTTTTAGATAGCCTATCACTTTTTCTAACTAGATTTGTTCAACATAGAAAGTCCTTTTATATAGTGCCAGCCAAGCTATACAATTTACTATTCCAACACTGCAGGAGTTCAGAGTAGGCTTGCAGGGTAAGTAAAGTCAACAGCCAGAGGACCAAATGCTGGCAACCACTTCTGATGATCCCCGAAAGTACATATTACCCTGTAATATGTAATAACCACTGACACTTTTCAGATAAGTAAGCAGGATAAGATTTCAGAACACAGCAAGACCTAGTATTCTCATGCCTTTCATAGCAATGAGAACAACCAGAAACAGAAACATTGCCAATTTATTTTCCCTTCAGTTATTTTTCGCCTATTACAATTGATGGATCTAAGCTCACCAGCGGGGAAGAAACAATAAATGCTTTTACAGAAACAAAGTTTGTGTTCAGTAGTGTAGATAATTTCTTCTTCATGTTCTTTAACTCCCCTTATTACTTTGCCTCCTTGCACAATTTGATGTTTTTTAAATAAAAGGAAACTTGTGCTTTATATACAGCAAAATCTACCAAAGGCAGTGCTAAGTTTTGCTCTTTCTTGCGAGAAGGCTCACAGATCAAGAGTTAAGCATAAAATGTTAATATCTCTGGCATGGTGAAATAGATCTCAAGTTTCTTGATGCAGTTTTAGAGCAGTAAGTTGGTAAGTTTTGGCTTTAGGGACTGCAGTTTGGAGGCAAATGGTATGGAAGAAGCAGACAGTAGTAATGGAGATTGACTGGCATTAGGGAAAGACAATTCACTGATTCTAGGATGCTATCTGTGGGGACAATGTCTTTGGTACTGTCCTAAGTGTGCTGTAGGTTCTCCTGGTGCCAGGATCTCCCTGTTCCCATACATAAAAGGGTTTTGCCTACATGAATAGTCTGTGCTCTAACTCCAGGGTTTTGTCGAAACAGCCTTTTGAAATCTGAATACTCAGAAGTGCACTGATGGGTATGGCTGGGAAGCAAGAATCCCATTTGTAAAAAACGTTCTGTAGACTTCAGCACTTAGCCTGACGCTTACAACTTCTGTCTTTCACACCTTGATTTAATCATATCCTCCTTTGCTAAGGAACCTTCTCAGGAAAAAATAAAGTTTGATTGAAACGTTTCTTGGTGGAAAAATAAATGTACTAAGATAAGACACAGTAAAAATACTACCAATTAGACCTGACCTTTGGTTCTACTCTCAAGTTCGTATTCTATGAGCATATTAAATCTACCTAATTATATCAGGGCAGGTGATATAAAAATCCAAATATGTCCATGTGGCAGTTCTCAGTGGGAAGTTAAGTTTTCATTTCACAGGAAAAAAACAGAATCCCCAGAGATGCAACCAAAGGTACCTAGATAAAATAAACCACATTTAATATTTGTAAGTTTGTAAGATTGAAGTTGCCTAGATTTTGAGATAGGGGAGTTTCTATAAAGATAATAATCCATTTTTACTCTGTAAAAGTATAGTAAAACAAAAAAATTCAAATATTTTATTTACTTCACCTAAAAAACAAGCAACCCATGAGTAAGATATACATAGGTTTCCCCGATTTATCCCTAATAAATTTTTTTAAGATTTATACAATTTCTACAGAAACATACAGTGTATCAAAATCTGCATAAATCAAATTTATAAAATATGTAGAAATGCATAGTGATATTATCCTCAACTTACAAAGCAAGAATATGGGAATTATTTGTTTCCAAGCCGGCTCTAGTAGGAAAAAGTCATTACAGCAACAGCTTCTTATGATCTCATGTTTTGTAAGGTTTCAGTCTCACAGATTCATATTCACATACAGCATCAGCTTTCAATGAATTGCACGTAATACCCATTTAAAATGCACACCTGCACAATTTATGTGCCACCATTCTTTCTCTTATGCATAGTTGTATGATTAAATTAATCTACCCAACACACAAATGGAGTCAGTTTTCACACACACATGGAACAAGTACCGGCACAAAACCTTCTTTTCCTTTTTTTTTTTNCTTTATTTTCTATTTTTCGTAGCTCTGAAAGGATAGATGAGAAGTTTAAAGAAACTAGGAAAGATCCCAAACTAATAGCTCAGTGCAGACAGATCTATAAAGATCCAACTCTGTCACCAAACATGATACATAACCCTTGTTAACATCAATGGAAGCTGCATGCAATGCTATTCTAGACTTCAGGGAAGTATTTAGTCATACTTAATTGTGCGATGTGTTATAGGGATAACTGTTATGGAATCAGTACACTGATGTCAACATTTAAGTCACAAAATCTGGACAAAGGAAGTGAAGATAAGTCATTTCCCCTCCACCTCTCTATTTGTTCAGAGTAAATATTTGTACTCCCCTAAGGGAGTTTTCATCAACTCCTTTCCAGAACATTTTTTGAAACAACTTCTTCACATTCTACTCTGTACACTGTAGCACCAAGCAGTTGGTTCTTTGTGTTTGCAATCCCTCTGGAGAAGTTCCGAATGACAGAAATAACAAGAAAATTAGTATGAACAAGTGTGATTTCAGGATTTCCATTTCTCTTTTTGATCTAAATCTGGCATCCAAACTTGGCTGACAGATGTCCTTGTGCCAAATTATGCAGATGCATTGAGTAGCTGGATTTTTTTTCCTAATTGAAAGTTTTAGTCCACCTCTAAGTAATTTCCGTTCAAAATAGCAGTATAAATGAAGTATTTGATTCTTTCCAAGTTTTACATAATTGTGCAGCTTGTTAGTTGTTGTTGTTTATTTTAATTATTTTTATGTAAGGCATAGTTTAAACAAGCAAATTAGTGCTTATAAATTCTTAACTGGATTCGTGAGGGTGCTTACCTCCATGAAATTGTACCACATTAGGACTAAACTCGACAGTCTTCCTTCCACCGTACCAAGCATTCAGTCAAAGCAGAGCAGCCAAACTGGCAATAGAAATTTGTCTTCATTAGCACAGTAATTACGTAGGGTGGTACGGTTGGTCCCTACCCCTGGTGACAGCTCAGAACAACCCACTGTAAATTTCCAATAAATGCTTTCCTTGTGAAAGAGAGAAATGAAAGAGGCACTAAATATGTTGAAATTCATCTTCCAAAAAAGCAGCATGACTGTGAGAGAAGGCCACCCTGGCTAATAACCTGTGGCAGTGCTTAGTAAGATGTAAAATCAAATAAAAATATACAACAGGTTGATAATCACCAAGTTCTATGAAAATCTGATTACTCCAACCTTTTCAAGTGTGTGTAAAAAAACTGCCTTCAGACCCCTGAGTGTAATCCCAAAGAAGACAACGCTTTTAACTATGTTCCTATGAACCATAGCTAACAGCACATTACTTTACCAACATCTTGAAACAAAAAGATGTAAACATCTACAGAGTTTAAGGTAAAGCAGTTTTGTAAACATTAACTGCGGATGATAATGTTATTGTAATAATCACAGTTCCTCTATGTCCTTCATCCAAGCCAGGAGGCTCACAACTGTACAAAGTTAATAACTGCAGCAGTTTTCAGGCTATTTTCAGTCCTGTACAAATGAATGCGTCAGTAGGTAGGTTTTGTCTGTCTACACACTAAGGATGTTGTTCATTTCCCATTTTTGTGTTGCTTTACTGGAGTCACACTCTGAAATGAAAACTTGATGGAGGACTTCGGAGCGATCCAAGCACTTCCCTGATGGAATGTGAGTAAATCTGTGCAGATTCTGAAAGACAAAACCACCAGGAAAACGTGTTGGGTTTTTGTGTTGGGTTTATTTTTGCTGGTTTGGGGTTTAACATTTTCTTTACATCTGCAATATAGTTATTTACAAAACCAGGTTTCAGCATCCCAAACCAGATCAGTTCTATACTCATTTTACTATTTGTTAAACCTAGCGCTTTGCAGCCTTCATATTAAATCTTTGATCCCTGTAGGTCCACCTGACATGCCTCCCGTTTCTCTTAGGCAACAAACTGCTAACAAAATGAGCAAAATCTAAAATGCTTCTAGCCTTTTCATCCATCCTGTAACCAAACTAAAAGATTAACTCTTGAGCACAGCTCTATGAGGACTTCACTGGGCAGGTCCTCCTCCAGTAAACCCTCACAGAAAGCAACTGCACAACACCAACATTAACCAGAGAGGGGTAAAAAAAAATGTACTAACTTGCCTTGCCTTCTTGCAGAAGGAAGAGTAAAGAGCATGAGAGTTAAGTCTGGCTTCTGGAGCAACAGGGGGCTGCCTACGGAAGTGCAAACCTGTTGTGCCAGGCACATTCAGGCTGACTCTGGCACATCTGTCTCCTTCCAGACCTACCATGCTCCCATTGCTCGAGTCTCCTGCATTTGGTTTGTGGCTCCTCTCCCACTTGCTGATCTCGTGTTCCAGAGGCAGCCCTGACTTGCAGACTGGCTGGATGCAGTGTGGAGGGGAAGGGAGCAGAAGCAAGCCCATGGCACTGTGCCTGGGCTGGGGCTCTGCAGCCCTGCCCCGTGCACACAGATACCCCCAGCATGGGGACCCTTCTCCATCACTCCCACACACGTGCACAGCTAAATGTTGGTTCAGATCAATACTTGGCTCCTGCTGTGTGGCCAGATATGTAGGTCCTCCAGCTGGAGACAAAAAAGGATGTCTAAACAAAAGCAACAGGCAGACCATCACCAGTCCTGTTATCGATGTTTGCTCACAGACACTGAAGCCCTGCTACTGCTCAGTGCTCAAACAGCATGTTACACCCACCAAACTGGCACACTGTTTGTTTCAGAGACAGCCAACTGACCAACCAGATAAAATCTCCTTGCAGCCTTAATTTACACGAGGCCACAACATTTTTCAGCAGTCCATAAGTGTGTCATTCCTTACACCTTTGCCATTAGAAGAAACAGTTATACCCCCTGTACTGCACAGCATTGTGCCCAATTCCTAGTATTTGGTTACAACCCCTTCATGGTCCTTTCATTCTCACCCTCCCTCTTTTTTCCTTCTAGAAGCCAGTGTTTTGTTCTACAGCCCAGACTGTGCTTACTGGGCTTCCTTATAAACTTGTGGTAATAAGCAAACAATTACACAACTCGTGCTAGTGTAGAGGAAATGGATCTTACATAAATGAAATTCTTAGAGAGAAGCCAAGTAACATGCTGGGACACACTAGAATGGCTGGAGAGTTAAAAACTGCTACGTATTATTCTGCTGAATATTACAGCTGAAGTTGACACTTACCTGCAATTGCTTATTGATTTTTACACTTCAAGTTTAAAAAAATCTGTCTATCCAGCACAAGGAAGCTCAGCTGGATGGAAATGGCATTATGTTACCTGATATTTCCTAGCTCTATGCAAACACCAGAAAATGTGGAGTGGCTTAAAGGATAGATTTGTCTGTACTCAACTGTGCCTGCATCTTTCAGACAAACAATACAGAATCCAGATAACCAGCTAATGAATCAATAAATATTCAACATGCTAGCTATATAAGCTGAAGAAAAATTAACATGGAATAGTTCCTTAGATGTAGAATCAAGTTATGTGTCATTATATCCAAGGATAACATCACCCCTAGGCTATTCAGTCTCACTCTTTTAAGAGATAAACAGAAATAGAAACTTAGACTTTTTTAAAGTAACAGTATCAAAACTTACATGAATAGAGGACTTACAGATGTAATGACTAAATAGACTGTAGCAGCCCACCCATGTGTATCAGCCAACATTTCAAGTCCTTATTAAAAATATATAGATTTTGCAATGGCGTTATAACAGCACCACACCCAGGCTGTTATTGTTACTAGAGAATGGCTAACGAACAGAAGCTGAAATACTGAGAAAGACAAAGACAACACAAAAAAGCAGAGTAATCTTATATTTACCTGCTTCTGTGTAGGCTTAAAAGTATCTTCAGTCTTTAAACAGAGAAACAATTTAGACTGCCCAAAATGAGACCTAATACTGACTCTAGCTTCTAAATGCACTCCAGCATTTAAGCCATCTTCTCACAGCATATATGTGATAAAGAGACTTTCTTGATAGAGAGCATACAAGCAGAGAGGGTGATGACACTAAAACCTTTTACAGTCCGTCACTAGTAGTGGACATGCCGTGTCTTCGCTTCCTCTGAGAGGTCAACTCCTAATCTCTCTCTGGCAACAAATGTAGCCTCATGGAGGTTTCCTTAAAAGATTTTGCTACAGAAGACAGCAACTAGAATCACCAAATAAAAGGATCTTTCACTAGAGGAAGTTTTTCTAGAAGCATGTATTTCTGAAAATGTGCCATTAACAATTTACTCGATTCCATTAACCTTGTACTTGATCTTTAATTTCAGGTATACATAAAACAGATTTTTAAAGGTGCAAATAAATCAGTATGAAATCTAAAAATTTATTTTCTTCCATATATCTGCTGCATACCTTGAAGAATTGCCACTCCTTGTATTCGTTCTGATTACAGTGTGTAATCATAATTTTGGATCCATCTGGCCCTTTAGTTAAGCACTGATCGTACTGCATGAGTTGATTGGCTTCGTTGATTCGGAAAAGCTAACAGAAAAGAAAAAGACATTTTAACAACAGTTGATTTAAAGAGCATTTTAGAAACCCTAAAAAAACAATGGAATTGTAACATTCAAAACATCTTCTGGTTTTATTACACCTGTCTTTCAGAAGGGTTCTTTATTTTGCATAACACACTTTTACTATCACAATACTAAATTTCATGGTTAACTTTCCTGTAGGACTTAGAAGGCCAAGAAACTTAACCAGAAAGATAAAAATGGTAAAGGGACTCCTATTAGGGAGACTTCTGAAAGTGTTTGATTACAAACCTTCGTATGATTTAAGGGCCAAAACAACCCACTATCTTTATTAAAGCCTGGTAGCAAGTCCTTGATACTGGACAGTAATTTCATGTGAAGACACTAAAACTTTGGCATTCTACCCATGGAGGAAATCAATCCAATTCATCCAGATACAAAAAGATTATCCCAGCTAATTCTTACAGAATAATTACTACATGGCTTTTTGGGCAGCATATGCAGAACAAGTAGTTTAGGGAACCTTTTCATTAAATATCAGAATAAAAGAGACATTTCCAGGGGCTACTAAGAGCTAATCCATATAGGATTTCTAAAAGCATCATCCTAAATGCAATTTTACAATTGCCATGGCAAAACTGCCTGGTGGAAGTTTCCATAGGCTTAAATAATGACTTTAAATTCTGAAAAATTTTCCAGTCAGAAAAGAAGATATAAAGACAGAACAGCATGTTTGTGTGATAGTGTGGGTAGGTTTGTGAAGATACAGGTCAAACACAATAAAAGCTTTGATTACAACCATCTAACAGTAATTATGTTCTTTCTGTCAATTAAATTGTAAATGAAGCACAGACAAATTTCTGTTAATTTTCTTCCCTCATGTGGTGGAAGATGAGTTACTGCACAAAAGTGTTTCATACTTAGAACAAAACAACTTTGTTACAAATTGAGCCACAGTGAGTAAGGGTTTTTGTCCTGAAGGATTAATTATTAAGTAAAGGTTAAGTGGTGAATCAGGAGCAATGCTAAGATCTGAAGCAATGATACTGTTGCTTCTTTATGTATCTACTTCTCTGAAGAATGGATTATGAATTTACCTTAAAAATCATACCATTTATGTTTGAAATGGTATTTTCAGACTGCTGTATTTTAGTGATATCCGTATGCTTATGGAAAACCCTAATACCCACATTTGTAGCTGGCACCTAGGTGGCTTCATGTGCTGGCTTAACAGAAAACCTGCCTGTTATCAATCCACAGCAAGCAATTCTCCTTCAGACTTGCTCCAAGCTCCTTACCTGATTTCCTCCCATTCTGTGGCATGGCCCAAGCTCAACAAAGCCACCGTTGGTGTGCCCCATGCTGTCGATGCAGTAAGAGGTTTCGAAGCCTCTAATCTGGAAAAGAGGTTTTGCACTCTTAAGTTAATCTCAAGGGAAAAATAAGTGCTAAGGAGTTCAGAAAATTCTCACTTATCTCTCAAACCAGAAACAGGTATCTGACAGAGAGATTAGACAAACCTGTGTACAAAATTTAAATACTTATGTTAACTGTTCCAGGAGATGGAGCTTCAACCTGCCCATGCTAATTTGCAGGATCTTCCATGAGTCAGAGTATGCTGACAACACCAGAGCTGCAAAGCTCAATTCCAAATTAATAACACCAAAATATAGGACTTTCAAGTATTTTAATTTATTCAATCTCCTATCAGAGCATGTTCCATCTCCCAGGTCTTCATAAATAAGCTCAGGAGCTCATGTGAGTTTCTCTCATCTTGTGGATGAAGAGAAACAGGATGTAGAGAAGTTATGCACAGCAGCAATTACCCACAGCCAGACACAGCGCACTGATCCAGCTGCTCAAATGGACCTTCTACAGCAGCAATTACACAGAAAGAAAAAAAAAAAAAAATTGATGAGGGACAGGCACAGGGATAAAGAACCAAAGTCCTGTCATAAAGCACGTCTCAACTGCTGATTATCTCACTCCCTTCTCGGAAGGGCCAACAAGCAGCCTTACAAAGACTTTATGACACAAATAACATTTTTTCCAGACCTATTTTCTTTGCCAGAGCCTCTTTCCTCTTTGTAATGGTATAAAAAGTCTGGAGGACTAAGCTTAGACGCTTTCAGGGAGTGTTAGGGAAGATGAACCCCATATTTTCCTACCCAAGAGTTTGGAAATGCAATCAGTGTGGTGCTATAAATGGGGGGAGGGGGAACAGGATTTCTCAGATGTAGGTTAACTAGCAGCCTGTGAAGAAATTGAGTTGAAGAAACGAGTTGAAGAAAACTTCAGAGAAGTCTCTGAACTTAGAATTTTCCTGTTGCTCCACCAGACCCACTTGCTTTTATGGGGGATAATTTTCTGCAAGGTCGCAAGTATTATTTTAAGCTCTTCAGATGCTTTCACCTTGGTGAACAGTAATATTTAGTGTACCTTCCAAACACTTTATATAGATTCCAGAGGAGGTCTAAGGCCCATATAGTAGCTGATGCTTTGTGCTAGCTTTTAGGTAAGAAATCAAGGTGGCATTGTTCACCTGGTCCCTCAGATAAAAAATTATTTGTACCCCCTTTCACCATGCACATGCTCTGTATCACTAATTCTAACATTAAGAAATTAGAGATGACACTGGCGTGATGATAGGAGATAGCACAAATCTGTATTTTCTAATGTGCTTTTGAAGTTACAAAACCATGTATCATGTTCATCATATCTTGGGAAAGAAGAATTGCTAAATTTGGTGGGACACAGGAGTTCTCCTCAGCTAGCAAGAAGATCTTCTGATTTTCCCTCAACAATCTCCTATGAAATACATAGGAGAGACAGGAAAAATGATGTAATCAATTGCAGAGAGTGAAAAAAAATCTGAAAGCAGGCAGGAGACCTGCAGTAAGTGCTCACCAAGGTGTGGGCTAAATGCCAGAATGAGACGGGCAGAGTTCACTGAGGAGTCTTGCACTCACCTGCGAGATGCCAACTCTCTCTGTCAACCACTTGGAAATGCTGCATTTGTAACCACATTCTTAATTTAGTGAAGTCATAACTGTATATACTAATGCTGGAAATGATGGTTACAGAATCATATCAAGTTATTACATGCAGGTAAGGAACTTGCTGAGGCTGTAAATGTACGAGTACATCCCAGTCCAGAAAACACAGGCAGAAAGAACTCCACCTAGATTTCAAGGTCTCTTCTCTAGGCCTTCACACAAAAGATATTTTCACCTCCCAATACTCCTACACGCAAGATTCACATTTTTTTCTTTTCAAAAAACTTAAATTCCAATGACGAAAAAAGTGCTTTGGACAGGGCTAGACATCAATTATCCTTCAAGGACCTGTGGAACTAATTAAAAAAATCACACCTGCAAAGGTAGATATAATTCTTTTCCTGGGTTACATCTTTATAGCTTTCTGGTTAGTGTCATATAGCTTAGTATGAAAGTAACCAAATAGCCTGTTCACATGACAAGTAGCAATTGCTTCCTTTTGAATTTACAGTTTTTTTAAAAAAAGCTCCTAAAGTACATAGGCGTTATGTGCTGTACCTACCTCTCCCCAGTCCACATTTTTGGGTGGTAAGGGGTAATATGAAGTTATATCATAAGCTATTTCTTCCATAAACCACTTAAAACTTTTGCAGTTGTGATCTTCACGGAATTTTTTCAGCTCAGATATATCTCCATAGGGCAGTGCTTTTGTCTCTGGCCGGCTGGCATAGAAGTAATCCTTGTATTCGTCCCACCACACTTCTACAACTCTGACATAGTTCTGTGAAGAATAAAGACACTGCAGTGACCTCAAAGCACCCACAAACAGGCTAGAAGCATCTCCTTGTTAATAACAGAAATTTAAGGATTCATCCTCTTAAAAAGTGACAGCATAGTATTATTATGTAGCACTAATAATTTGTCACTATCAGTAGACTATATGAGATGTGAATATTATATTCAAGTGACAGTTTAGGACTGAAGCCAGCAAATTAAACTGCTTGCTTAATGAGAGGGCAAAGTCTTTTTCTAAGAATAGAGACTATTTATTTGAAAATAAATAGTCTCCAATCTTAGAGACTATTTATTTAATCTTAAAGTTACGGGTGCAATAAAATGTTGCATTCATTTGCTGTGGTCAGAACTGCAATTCATGGTTTCTATTCACCTTCTACAACTTTTTAATGAAGAGAAGGATATTGGTCCACAAACAGGAAAAAATTCAGTCTTAAATGGGTCAGCTACTTGGAGAAGGGGGAACATTGGATAACTCACTTGGTAACAGGCCTCTCCCTCACATCTTCCTTCCTTCTTGTTCTCTTCGATGGCTCCTATCCTATATTACCTGTACACATTCTAGATGTACACCTCACTTTGTCCAACCCTTCTAGTGTTAATGACCTCGTGTTAAAACAGTCTTAAAAGATCTGACTAGAGGCACAAATTATTGTGACTTTTACTTTAATCCACATCCAGCATAAATTGAACAAAGCTATAAAAAAAGGACATTTACTGCGAGGATAGGAGGGTGAATGAAGAGGGGAAAAATCTATTTCTACAACCCACTTTGTACAGAGAAGCAACTTCATATTGAAGAACACCCAGCAGGGCATTTTATATTTAGTAAGCAAGCCAGCAGACTCATGTAAGGTGTTAAGATATGCAGTAAATATTTTTGATCAGCTCTTAAGAAGACTGAAATGATTTTTATCACTTCAGACAAGGCCAACTAGCATCTTGCCTGCACTGAGCAATAGACTTACCATTTGCTATCCTGCTGCCCATTACTCTGTCTCTACCTGCAGATATGTTCCCCTGGGCTCCTTTGTATTGATCCTAGTCCTTGTTTCCTCAAAATATCAATAAATTCAAATTACTAATATGGAACCTTTTTTTGCAGGGGGTGGGTTGGGGGTGTGTATGCCAGGTTAGTTTTTTACCATTCAGCTAGGCTGGGACATTGCCTTTAGGACTAACTGTTAGGCTGGCTCAAGCCATACTCTCTAACCCTACAGGTGTGGTTTTGGGGTGTGAGCAGTGAAACAAGACTCACAGACTCTGTATCAGAAGGTTTAACAAGATTTATTAAAGTTGACTCTATTTTCTTCTGGGCTTGGTTATTTCTGCCCAGGTGAAGAGCAAGCTGCTGCTTCTTCTTTCCTCCCTGCTCAACCAATTCTTTCCCAATCTTTCTCATACCAGGGAGATAACAAAACTTCACCCATTGGTTAGGAAAGAGAAACAAATCCCCATCTCCTGGGAGACAGAGCTACAGGAGAGAATGTTTACAGACTTGTGCTGCAATTCTCTGCTTTCGCAGAGAATATTTCTCTGCAGAGAAAAATATATATTATGTTCATACAACATACAGGTACTCATTGTCTAGGAAGATTGCTCTTGGATTGGAATTTACAAAGAGCTGCGTCTTTGGGAATGGGATTTACTGATGCTAGACCAGTGTACAAGAGAAAGCTTAAACTGGACAATAGAAAAACTTAACAGGAGGGTTGTCTCTCTTCCTGTTGGTAGATGAAAACAGATATAAACAGTTTTTCTTGATTCAAATTCTCTCTTCAGATATAGAGCTGGCTCATTTGTTTTTTGGGATTGATGTCTAATTTTAATCTCAGGGCTTGAGTAACACTTCTAGAACCTGCAGTGTACCTGAGGAGTTGCCAACCCTTATGATGTAGGACAGAGCATGCCATCTTCCCAGGTGTCATTTACTGCTTCTTAACTAACAAATGCAGACACGAAAGTCTGAGAGATGCTAGATTCAGAATTCTCTAACTTGGCCTAGGATCATACTCATCTTTATCAAGAGAAAGGGGAATTTCAAGCCCATGATCTTCATCTCCAGGAGTGTGCTATAGTTACTAGAGTTGTTCACACATACTTGGGCACAGTGCAGCAAAGGCTGGAGGTGCTGACATTAAGTAATAGGAAGTGCATTTGTACCTCAAAGATAGTGGGGGAAGGCTTTAGAGCACAAAGATGGGTTCCAGGATTCTCTACGCTTAATAACAGTGGGATTAACACAAAAATTTCTCTCCTGTGGGGATGACCATACAAGCTATAGATACTAAATAGCTTTGGATGAACTACTCTTCTAAATTGTTACTGATAATTTAAACAAATTTGAACAAAATATCTAAAACTGTTCTTATTTGAAATCAAAAGCCACCTTCAAGGTTGCTTCAAAACTGTACCTTTAATGTAGGAGAAGAGCCAACATACACAGGGGGTGGATTTCCTTGCCAGCCCTGGAGACGATAGATGTGTCCAACACGAGAACAGGGAACAAACAGCAGCTTTCCCCCACACTGCCAGATCTGCAAGTTAAAACAAAGTATTATTAATATATATGCACAGGAATTTAAGACAGACAAATAGACAATAAATTCTGGAAGAAATGTCAGCTACATTTCTTACTATAGTATCACATATTTACATTTTTTTGCTTCAGATGTAAGCATAAAGAAAATAGGTCTTTGAAATAAAAGCGCTTTCACCTCAGTAAGGAAGTTATTCAACTAAAAAACATTTTAAAAAAACTTTTTAAAAAGTTGGACATCTCATTCCATCACTATTTTAGAACAACAGTAATGAACGAGTAAACAAAATCAGGAACTGGATAACTTTTATTATGACAGAATTAATAATACTTTGATTTTATTAAAGCAATTCACGTCATCACTAAGATGGGTTTTGGTTAGATGCCCAATCACATTTAAGTGTCTTTTAATAAAGATTAGTAGGAGATAAGGATGTGTAAGATAACCCATTGCTCCAAGTAGAAACAGATATTTGACTATACTAGCTGAAAATAAAAAAATGTGTAAAATATGTTGCCATTCTGAAATTCCCTCACTCCCACATATATTTGGAAAATCTCTTAACAGGGAAAACATACTTAAATCAGAATTTAGTTGCTCCTAGTTTGGAGAAGTTTAATTGTAGCACCAGATCCTAATTCAATCTAACTTTGTGAATGTTTTGAATTAGTCTAAATTCCAGATTAAAAATATGATTTACCAGTATTAGGAAAGATAGGCAGAGTATCTTACTTTCTTCATTGCATCATGACATTAATTTTCCTAAGTTTCAGGTATGCAAGGCCATTAATTTTATTTGCTATATAGAGATCAGCACTCAAGGCTGATAAATGTTTAGTTCTTCTGAAGATTGGTTGTGAAACCAGTTTGGAGGTCTCTACATAATGAGCATTTCAATTACAGAACTATTGTAAGTAATTCCAATCATGATTTTGATCTAAGCAAGATGGAGAATTATATGGATAAAGACCCCGTGTGCATAACATCCTCAATAAATATCCTTTGCATATCTATTTACAGCTGAGCAAGTGCATTCAGAGCTCTCCTCTAACTCATGAAGAGTAAGAGTAACTAGAGGAGCTCTGAATGTACCTTTTGTAAAATTCAGCTATGATTTCACAGATCGCTGCTGAAGATATAAGACATCTTCACTTTTGTCTGTTAATTGGAACTGATTCCTGCTGTCTGCACTTGTGTCATTACAAATATTGAAACTACAAGAAGCTAATGACAATCCTCTTATATTTCCTGCAAACTGAAGAGCATGCATATGCCTATGAGTGAAAATAAAATCCTCCTCAGTGATTATGAATTATGCAGTTAGTATTTCAATTATAAAGACTTCTCTTGTAAAGAAGTTCTTGAAATTCTGAAAAGTATATGAAATAATTTTTCACTTCACATAAATGGCAGGGAGGAAGCAGATTACTTTTTGTTGCACCATTATATACTTTCCAAAAGCACATGCATAAACTGAGGATTAGGAGGACTACTTGTTCTCGATCTTGCTTTCATTAGAAACAACATTTTTCTATACCCATTATGAGAACATTCAGTTTCCTCCCATCAAATTGGCCAGCCTGGTTTCATATTGGATATTAGGGCAGTTAGGGGTGCAATTCCAAACTGTTTACAAAATCTAGATTATGCATCATTTGGGTTTCAGCATGAAGCCACCTCTCTGAACACTTCTGTCCCAAAGCCTGCAAGGAAACACTGAGGAGACACATTTCTGTCACATCTCCTCACAACAAAACCTGGGCTTCATGAGGAAGAGGTAGGTCTGTCTAAACTCCAAACAGAAGTATTTACAGAAAAAAAAAATCTATTTAATTGATGTAGTTTTCAAATATTAGTGTTACCTTGTAAGAAATTTCAAAATTTTCACCACCCCAGATCTGAAGCCCTGGATCATAGAGACCCAGTTCAAAGAAGAAATCACGTTCAATGGCAAACAATCCACCAGCCATTGCAGGAGACCTGAAAGAGGAAGACAGTGTAACTCCTTCTGACAAAAGGATACAACAGCAGTCAGAAAAAGCTTTAGCGAAAAAGGCAATTCAGTTAACATATAGTAAAGATCAGGTAAATGGCAATACACTGAACAATCATAAAGCTTTGTCATCAGCTTGCAGCAATTTTCTGAAGTGGCATCTATATAATTTTTAGTGAGGTCACTTTTTTATTATATTGTGGGTTTTCTTCTACAATTAATTTATTTAAATAATGAATTTGATGATAGAAAATCTTGGTCTGAATTTTCCATTCAGCTAGCCAACATCCTTCTATTAAAATAAAAAGCAAAAGGAGAATCAGTGTGATGAGATGTTTCTCTCTTAAAATTTTTTCTAGTTTCTGAGAAAATATGAAACTGCAAACAGGTTTATGTTCTGAGGAGCTGTCACATTGAAACACATTGTCTATTAAACAAGTAGCAGAGTTTTTTAATCCTCTAATCTTCTAGCTCTTTTTGTCCTACTAGGAGACACTTTACGTTATACTCACTAAAATTTTAAAGAAGACCTAGATAAAGTAGTACAGAGTTTCCATTTCGGTTCAGTCCTTTTTTTGTTACCCTTTTTCTTTTAATGACTTTGTAAATCCCTTCCCATATGCCATGATTCAATTAGCAAGTTTTAATGCGTCAAAAAATGCTGTGGTCGGGATTACAGCTTGTGCTGATTTTGGCTGGGGTGGAGTTAATTTTCTTCCCAGTGGCTGGCATGGGGCTATGTTTTGGATTTGTGCTGAACACAGGGCTGATAATGGGGAGATGTTTTGTTATTGGTGAGCAGGGGTTGCACAGAGCCAAGGCCTTTTCTGCTTCTCGTACTGCCAGGCTGGGGAGGGGACACAGCCAGGACAAGTGACCCCAACTGACCAAAGGGATATTCCACACCATGTGACATCATGCTCAACATATGAAAATTGGAGGAAGAAGGGGGAACATTTGGAGTGATGGTGTCTGTCTTCCCAGATCACCGGTGCACGTGATGGGGCCCTGCTCTCCTGGAGATGGCTGAACACCTGCCTGCCCACGGGAAGCAGTAAATTCATTCCTTGTTTTGTTTTGCTTGTGTGTGTGCTGTAAGCAAAATTAATTTTCAGTTTAGTTGCTGTCCAAATTAGGTGGTCACATGCCAAGGTACTGCTACATGTCCCATTCTAGTTGCTGTGTACTGTATTTTCTTTTTGCATCCTGGGGGTTCACAGGTTAAGAAGCCAGAAGACACAGCAGGAGGAACCACTTTGCATAGCACAGCCCCATGGCTTTCCTGCACTTTTGGTTTTCCTCAGCACCATAAAAGACTTGGCAAGTGTAGAAGCCTCAAATACTGCAGTTTCAGTCTTGGCCTCCAAGATTCTGCCAAGTGTGTTAAACACAGTAAAACCCACATAAGCTCAGTAGTTTACTTCATAGGATACAAAGAGGTAAGCACTGTCACTGAAAGAAGGATTCAGTCCTGGGGCGATATTCGCACTGCAAAAACGTTGCCTCAGCACTTTAAACTGTTGAGGATCTTTTTGTTTTCTTTTTAAGCTAAGCAATCCTGGCTACCTTCAGCAAGATTTTTACTTGGTCTTGCTTGCCTTGGTACTGCTGCAAGAAAATGCACACAGCCTGGACACAAACAGATGCTGGGCATGTCTCTTTTTAAAGGAAGCATTGTAACTCTGAAGGTATTATTAAAAATAAAGTCATCTTTTAAAACATTCTGAGAACATGTGTTCTGTGTTTCTGGGAACAGTTTAAACGATTTTAAGACCTGTTTGGATGGTAAACACAGAACACTACAGCAATGTTTGAAATAGTTTATCCCCCTCTAAGTGAATATTAAAGTTCCAATGTGGACAGCCTCATCAGAAACTGGCAGTATTTAAACTGTATACAAAACAGATCAAAGCTTCACAACTTGCTTCCATGTGTTGCCATTTTAGCAAAGAACAATCATGGGTGGGGATAGGGAATTACCAACATCAGTTCTTACAATGTTTAAATCATATATACAAGCAATAGAAGACATTAGATTCTAAAGATGTGAAGATTGCTTTCAAATGTAGTAACACGATTAGTTAAGTGTGAAGGGGAAAGTAATAAAAAACCAGCAGAACCACAGTCTCCCAGTATTGAAAAGCCATCCAGAAACCATAGTTTCTAAGCTAGGGTTTCTAGGCAGTTTTTGTTTTCTGGGAAGAAAACATACCCCACTACAAAGCATAATAAAAAGGCAGAAATTCTGTGAAAATTAGTGGAGTTTTCCCACAATAAAAGGTGCTGTTTTTATCTTCCTTCCTTTTTTTTTAATGTTATGTGTATTACATTAAAATTCTTAGAAAATATCTAGCCAAGATTCTTAAACAGTATGCTTCTTTGTCAGATGTGATCCATTGTGAAGCAAGTGGGAGAAATATCACAAAAGGGATTTTTTTTTGATACACGTGCATAATTGTCCAGCTGCATGCATGCATCAGGCCATGACAGCAGGCTACAGATTTTATGCATTACCATCTATTAGAAATACTTCCAGCATGCTCGTTATTTCAAACCAAATGGTTAAACAAGCACTGTTGTTTCCAACAGTACTTTAAAAAATATCACGGCTAATTAAAGTTTTCCCTGGCAACAAAGTTATACAATATTTTATTTTGCCAAACAGAACCCAGAAATTCTAATGTGCACTCTATTAACCACACAAGAGCAGGAATGGAGAGGCAACACGAGGTAGCAAAGATATTTTGAGCAAATAGTCAGTTGTGGCAAACAGGTTTGACTAAACAAAGCAGCTAGTGTGGTTAGAAACGTGAGGGTGTTCAGGCTAGGAGTACATGCAAGTTTTAGTGGATCAATATTGACTTCAGAAAAAAAAAGAAACGGGTAAGTGATTTAGTGATTACCGATACGGTTCAGTTTTTGTCTTTCTGCTTTCCTTCTCTCTCTTGGTCAAGGGAACCCTCTTCCATAGCATACTCCAATCCCACGCTCCTCTAGCAAACCCATCTTCGTCACCACCCCCTTGGGGCACAATCTTAAAAGTGTTGCCATCTATGACATCTATAAGCGGCACAGTGCATGTGGTTCTGCGGCGCGGCGCGGGGCAGGTTATGGGCAGGGGCCCGCGTGGCACACGTGGTTTGTGGGGAGAGAGGGGAGGGGGAGAAACGAAAGGGTTGAGACAATTATTTGTTAGGATTCACAGTATGTAAACAGCTCTCTTTACCGATAAGGCTCAGTTTTATGTTTTCGTTTGGACTTTTCCTTGTGGCTTAACGGAATTCGTTTCCATAGCAAACTCCAGTCCCAGGCCCCTCTGGCAAAACCATCTTCATCCCCACCTTGTTGTGGCTCAATGGAATAATCATTCCCATCTATGTAATCTATTAGAGGTACAGTACATGTAGTTCTGAAACATTTGTAGAAGGGAAAGAAAGAGCAAAATACAATTTCAGAAGAGTAATCTGTCTAATCTGAAATTTACACCATTAATTAAGTTTATAGAGCAGCGTATATAAAAAGTCGCCTGTAAACATACTATCAAAAAATGAAGCCTCATTAGAAGAAAAGAGATGGTCTTTTCTTTACATTGTTTTACGATATTCTGAAAACAGAATTAGGTCTGAGATGCTAATGTATCAACTGGTTTATCAGTACATTTTCCTTTATGTGGACTGCTTGACATCGGTCTTCTAATAAAGCACAGCTGGAGGCAACATAGGAGCCCTCAGAGGGCCAGGGTTCTCAGAGTATTATTATTTCCTGTAATTTCTATTCATATCAGATTTTAGCTGTCAACAAGTATGATAAACACTTAGCTTTTACTGGTGTTAAGACAGATTTTCATTATATTGTCCTATTCAAATGCCCTGAAAACCTACCAAACTCTAAGGATAAAAAACCATTACTAATGCCCTCCTAGAAGCAGTTTTCAGTAGAATTCTTCCTTTGATTTGCAATACACTCTTCATTGTGATCTATCACACACAATATTTACCAAGGAAAAGACATTATCTTGTTTTGCTCCCCACATTTTTTAAATGAGTTTCCCAATTATCCAGGCTGGAGCACTTCCACCTTTTTAAATGAAGCTCCAAGAGATAGAAAAGGTGAGGGGGAAGAGACTTGTTAACACCATGCTGTTCTCGAGGCAGAAGCAGCCACAGGCTGCACCCCAGGTACCAGGGCATGGAAGGAGGCTACCAAGCACTGTCTGCTGGCACTGTGTGCCTCAGGTCCTCCTGCAGCCTTCACCTCTGTGGGGAGTGCTGGAGGATGCCTCTACAACCCTCTCTTATCACCAGTCTTTCTTGTATAAAACAGTAATACACAATCAATGGGAGCACACAGGCATTTCCTTCTTCTTTCTAGTAACCTGGCTCAAACAGAGCCTTGGTTGAGTTATGGCCTTTAAAACACAGAAAACCCAATTCTTCAAGAGAATTCTGGTAGCACAGCAGGTTAACAAATAGTTTTTAGGATTAAGCAGCTATTTTATGGGATTAAGGAGTTTAAACATGCACATGGTTTCCTAAACACATGTACCACTGACCACACGAGCTAGGAGTGTGGTAGCACACAGCAACAACAGCATTTGAACAGCTGGAAGAAATGAAAGCCCTGGGGATCTCTCTCCTCTGCCACCCCTCGCAGAGACCCCCTCACTGTGCAGGCACTTCCAGCACAGACTCCCAGCAAGTGCCTGGGGCAGAGACAGGCACAAGCCTGGCCTCACTTTGCTACACACAATGCTCCAAAGCACTTCAGAGGAAACAAATAAGACCATACATCAAGACCAAAGATGAGAAAGTTATAAACTCTTGAGATCATGGGGACTTTAAACTCTCATTAAATCAAAACTTTTATTGCTACTTTTTCTCTACTAAAAGCCACAGGTTTTTAGTTATTTTGTTCAATCATGTTCCTTATTCAGCTAGAATGGAACATTTCAATATCAGTGCCTCAGATCGTTGTAAAAGACAAGAGTTATATATAATCTACACTAGACAAAATATTCAGTATGTCTATTAAAATAAACTATCTGAAGATTAATTTGTCTGACTATATTCCTTCCTCATTCTGTATCTTTTATGCTGGGAGATAATATAATCATCATATGGAAAATATTGCTGTAGTTTGATATAGATATAAAACATATTGACTGTAGTTTGTAAAGTGAAGATTATTACTGTGACTTTTTCTTCCTAAAAGGTCAGACACTGGAAATAACAAGAGAACATTACCTGTCCTTAGATATAGGAGCTATAAGTGGTGCATACCAATTAATTCCCACCTCACAATGGGCATCAAGGTAAACCAAAACCTTTGGAAGAAAAAAAAAAGTAACTTTATTTCTGTATACAACATCATGATTAATTAAGCTCATTTACACTGAGATACATTCATATTATTAACAAGGAAATGAAGATTAAGTGAGTAAAATTAATCTCTTCTTAAAAAAATGTCAATAATTTCCTCATGTCTATTGAAACCACCACAGCCTTTCCTGCCCAAAAAGAAAAAAAAGACTTGTGTGTGAACTGACTCCCACCTGTCCAAGTTTAGCCTTCTGGGCTCCAATGCTTCTAGCCTGGATCAAACCTTCTCTCCTCTCATTTCGAAATACCTTTACAAGGCCATTCCACTGCTTTATATAGTCATCCAGCCTCTCTTGTAAGTGTGCTATCAGATAATAAAGAAAAAAAAAATTGGTGATGTGTAATAGTGAAGAGTTTTGTACTCTTAACATAACCCGCAAAATATCTACAAACATTTACAAGAACCTTTAATTCAACCACTCACAAACAGTTAAACTGAGGAGATGAAGACCACTGACCCCATAGCACAGGTTTGTGTCTGGCACATCTGAAGAAATGGCAGCTGAAGTGCTTGGTCACAGCACAGGGAATTAGGTGGACAACTCACAGTCACTTCAAGGTATCACTTTAAGTATTGTCTGTATTCCAAGCAGTCAGAGCAGTTTCTACATTTCAGCACAGAGTCTTTTCTCATCAGATGATGTCACATGTACAGCTCAAAGCACCACTTTTCAGTTAGACATTTCCCTTCACTCACTTTCTGCCTCACAGAATTTTCTGTCACTCTACATTAATAATCTGGAAACCTGAGGCAGAGTCTCACCATGCTTAAATTATTGCCCTCCTTCATCTAGACCTGCTCCATCTTATGGAGGGCTTACAATAATCTTCTAATGAAATTAATGAGAATAATTGGAGGGCCAGAAGTGCATCATACTGAGGAGACAACAAACCTTTAGCCAAAGGGACTTCTATCAGTAAAGGGACAAGTGACCACACAAGAATCAAGATGAGCTGGTATTTGTATTTGCAGATTTGTATTCGTGTGTGCCAAACTTCTCTCGAAACCACACTCCTGCCACAGTTTGGGAAAAGGATCTGAAGTGTTGCTTAACATTTTTGCCCAGATGATTCTGTTGAGAAAACTCACGAAGGCAGAAAGGCTGGTAATCGGGCACCTGCTGTGTGAGGCTGTGCTGATTTAGCTATTGGTGTTTGTTAAAAATCTATTTTTGTACTCAAAAGAATTGCCTACAGCTTCAGTTTCTCTCAGTCAGGAACCAAAATAAGCCACCTAATCTACAGCTGAGGCATCCATGCACTGGTTTGCTTTGCACCAGCACCAAGGGGCTGATAGATGCCATGCCTGTGCTGATCTAACAGGGGGGGGGACATGCAGAGGTGGAAGCAGAAGGATGTCCCTTTCAGCAGCAACATGCCATCAGTTACTTCAGCAGAAACATTTTCTGCAACCTGAAGGGAAATGATGAAGTCTGGAGATTTCTGCAACTTATTTTTCAGTATGTTGTATGTTCTTGTCAGCAGAATTAAAAAAACCAGTTTGAACAAAAGCTACATGTAATTGAAAAGGAAAGGGTGTTTCTTGGAAGTGAAGTTTCCAGTATTGAAAATTCAGCAATTCTACCAAAGAGCAATCTTTTGAAATCACTATCTTTTGATACTCCTATTATTCTTTCTCTCCATCTTTACAAAAGAAAAAGTTTTCTCAACCAAGTTTTATGTATTCTCCTTTCCCACACACATTTAAAATTGCTTTTGTAAATCCTTGTGCGTTTGGAAAACTTCAAGGATACACAAATGTCCAACTAGAGAAAGAACAATTTTACCATATATGCTGTATATGCAGAACATGCCATGCAATAAATAGAGAATATATGATTTGATAGCTGTGATATAAATTTTTATAGGATAAAATCAACAGAGTTTTGAGGTCATACTGAAGTGGTACTAAGAGAATCTTCATACCACACCATTATTTATGCTGCAAATTCCAAGTATGTGTTACAGAAGGACTGTCAGGAATGTTTTAAAGATTTAAAACCTGAAGTTATTTCCAGCTCTCCTGCCTATGAGGCCAAATGTTTTACTTATCAAATGTTCAACTATGTAAGGCTCAGAGGGAGCTGTAAAAACCTGTCATATTGATTGTGTCAAGCTTTTCTACAGTACAAGTCTCGGGACTTTGCAGCCCATTATCTGAAACCATGCCAGGGTTAGCAGCAAATGCTATTTCCCACAGGAAAGCTGAAATTTTCTTCCTTCCCATACTACAAAGCCTGCATGACAGTAGTGTAAAAAAATCCTGATACTTTTATGGTCAAAAATATTGTTTGGCCAGCATTAAATTTTGTTCACCTAGAATGTGTATTTATGACATCTGTCAACAGCCTTACAGCAATCTGGGTTTTGTTCAAAATTGTATATTTTGCCTTTCAAAATATTATAATCACCAATCTGGCCTTCCCCTCTTTGACTTCCTCTCTCATGTCTAAGTGCATGATTAAAACATGAATCACTGTCTTTTAAAAACACATAGTTTCCTCCAAAGGTTCTTAGACACTGCAGATTACAAAGGGGGAGGAGGAGGAAAGCAGGTTTTTTTCCCCTCAACTTATGGACAGCAGTTTGAGAACTAGAAGACTGGTAACAGAAGTGCTTCCTAGAGCAGCTGCCTCCTGCCTGCGAGTATCCTGTACTGTAATACTGTTAAGGTGGGGCTCTCACCTCTAACACAAGCCCTGATTACTGCTTCAGTTTCCCCAAGGCAAGCACCATCACACAGGTTAATAAAAACACTGCTGCCTGCCTATGCTCATGACTTCCCCTTCGGTTATCTCATGGGATGCTGCAGCAGTTGGAAATACAGGTAACAATAAAGAAGGTATAAGTAAACAGAAAAGGTAGACAAAGCCTTTAAATGCTACTAGGAACACGGGTATTTTTTACCTCACAGCCACCCTTTACAGGTACATGGGCTACAAAAGCAGTTCCAGCTGAGATATTGGCCTCTATGCTTCAGAAAAGAAGCAAGCTGGTGCCCAAACACATAACAAGTGTTGGAGACCTATATGAACAGCTGTAATTGTAGGAAGCTTTAGAAAATATAGTTTTATGAATTCTCATTGCCCTTCCAGAACAGCTGTTTCCTTCACACAGCTAGTATTCATTGAAGAAAAAATTGCTTCTACTGAGAATAGAAGAAAAACTGGGGAAAAAAACCCCCCATGTGTAACAGCCTGGCCTCATTGACACTATGGTAGAAATTGCTGCAACATTTCTTGGACTCTAACATGAATTAATACAGAGGTCTCTATAGAAAATGGAGATAGAATCATTCAATTAGCTTGGCAATCTTCTTGTTACTGTTCTCTTTGTGCTCTGACAAAGAAAAAAATGCCAGAGTAGAATTCAGCACATATCTCTGCACAGTTCTCCACAGTCCAAACCCTGCTGTTTGCAGGAGAGATTAAGGGAAAGAGTGCCATTCAGTAAAAGTACTGCTCCCAACTGACATTATACTAAGAGTTATAATGAAAAGGATATTTTCCAAGCATTGCAACTGTTCCTCCCTGTAAGACATAATGTATATAAGTTTCTATGCAGCTGTAACTCCCTTCTGATGAAAGAGGATTTCTCATAAGGAAGGACAGGCAGGGGTTTTTAGGTGCCAGCCTTTAGAACTGTTTGCAACTGCTGTGCTCCATTTTAATTTCATATCACTCGAGAGGGTGGCAGCTAAGAAATAAGGACAGTCAGACTGAGCATGAGCAAACATCTACCCAGTCCACCACGTGTCATTCTGCACAGGGCTCCAAGACCATAAAGTGGTCTGCTGGGTGGAAAGGCAGACATGAGGTCTTGCAGCCTGAAAGTAAGTGGGGAAGAAGAAAATCCTGTATCTGTGCTGTCAGCATGACTTTTCTTCTGGCTGAAAAAGCAAAAAGCTACCAGCAGCTTTGTTGTGATTAGGAGCGTTTGTATTCTGCAGCTCTCCTAACAACTGGAGAAGTCTTCAGGCAGCTTGGCACGCTTTGCAGTCCATATTAGCTCATTGTTCTCTCTAGGGAGAAAGTAGAGCAGGATTCTGCTCTCTTGGCCATTTTTCATCTAGAACATAATTTGAATTAATGAAATTAAGTTAATTATATTTACCAAGTAATGGCCTAAAGCAATTTGAATAATTATTATAGTGAACTAGTTACATTGCAGTAAGGTGTTTAGAGTAATTCCAGTCCATGCTTGTCTTACCAGTCACTCATACCTGAGAAAACTGCACCTCAAGCTTTCTTTATTGAATTTTCTGACTTAAGAAAGTTATCTGGGAAATCTAAGGGTGAGAAATATAGAGTCAAGGGTCTGCTGGATGTTAGGTCCAGGCTAGCTGTGTCTGCTAACCATTCATTTATGAACAGAAAGCAAAAAGAGTTCTGTTTTAAAAGTCTTTACCAATACTGCTTTCTTTTAACAAATGTCATATATTGGAAAAATAGTACAAGTGTTATGCCAAACAAACTCATTCTATGAACTACATTTACATGGCACAGAGTCAGCTAAAAGTCATGTGAAACCCAAGTATTGAGACCTATCATTAGTATGAAATCTGGTAAGTATTCTAGACACAATCTGTGTCACAGTTACTTTATACAGCTAAGTCAGTCCTTGAACAGCTCTGAAGGAAAGCTATGATCTTAGCTGAAAGGCAAAAACACAGCATGTCTGCTGACTGAACTATTAAAATTATATCCCTTAGGAGAGAAGATATTTTTGGTTTATAGCATGTGTGTATATCTAAGCCAAATTCTCAACAGCTGTTAAAGGATACAGAAGACTATAATTTAGCATTCAGTATCTTTATTAGACTAAGCCAAATGTAGCCAAGTTTATGATACAGGTAACTTGCACTCTCCTGTTAAAACAAACAGAAAATGATACCTACGTATCTATAGGTATGCAAAAAATAACACACAATAACTATTTTTAATAGTGGCTTATACTCAAAAAAGGCTATGTGATGAGTTCATTTTTAAAATTCGTAGTGAATGCACCCATAGAAAACATAGAAAACATAGAAAACAACTATAGAAAACCATAGAAAACTATAGAAACCCATAGAAAACATAGAAAACAACTACCATGAGACTGGAACTGGGAGAATCCCAGATCACTTAATAAAAAGGAGGGTTTAAGAACAGTCACCTGTTTTGTATGCCACTACACAATTCAGCTGAGGGTATCCTGTGCCACTGACCAAACCTGCCTTTGCTCAAAGCCATCATCAACATTGTCTAGAAGAGACTGTCATTCTACACAGTCTAAATCGTGTTTTTATTTATGTGTTTACTCTTTTTCTCTGTCAACACCTGTTCAAGAACCATGCTGCAAAAAAATCTTACAGAACGTGCAGCTTTGATGCACTATTTTGAAATTTGTTTAAAGTTTAAAAACAGTCTGTTTTCCTCTGTCTCAATCAACTTATATCTCTAGGAGACCGCTTTCAGTTCCTGTCTGTATTCAGCCTTGTATTGCATTAATGCTGATGATACCACCATGAAAGGAAAAAAATGTATGGTTACATTCATAAGAGAAGTACAAGTAGATGCATCCTGACTGTAAACCAAGATCAGAATGTAAAGGAAGAAGAAAATCTCCAGACTTATGGTGGTATGCAGGACTCAAGGAAAGGCAGAAATTAAAACATATTTAAATTCTCAAAAGCTTCCCCTCCTCAATAAGAGACAATAAGCAGCTTAATGTGATGTTTAATTAAAAAAGGATGTTAGAAATGAAAAAGATATTGAAAATTAATCAGAATAATTTGATAGCCTAGGTAGATTTTTATTATAATTAAAAAAAACAGACATCTGTATTCCTCCATGCAATAAAGGAAGCCTGTTACTTCTAACAGGCTGAACTCCTTTGATACTCTTCAAAGTACTTCTTTTCACAAGAGCTAAAAGAGATACTAGCTATCCCAGCTTTCTTCTACATACTATCCAAAAACTATGGTAGAGAACTCAGAGGACTGTGAAGAAGCAATCTTTTCTCCCATAGTCAACTCAAACCATGGCAGATAATAAATCCAAAGAACACTATTTCAGGAAAATAAAAAAACTCTTCCTTTTCCATAAGGAGGGTGTTTATATTCCAAACGTACCTTTGTTGCTAAAATCATCAATCAGGACAATTTCTGCCAAGTATTTTCTTGGTGTTCTCTTGATGACACTGTGAACTGTCCTCATAAGAGTGGACCACCCTTCATTATGGAAGACGATGACAATGCTGGAGGTGAGCAGGTTATCATCATAATGCCAATATTTGCATCTGTAAAAAGAGTTAATTTTATTAGTTTTCACACTGTGATTTACAGAACTGCTTAACAGCATCCTTGTGCAAATGAAATCTTTGCTGACAGCTACCCTTCAGATTTAAGAGAGACAGGATATAAAAGGTAATGCAGCTTCAGTATACAAATAAAAATGAAATATAAAGTAGACTCTCAGGTACAAGTTTCAGACCTGGTCCAGTTTCAGTGGGCTCCTTCCTTGAAAGATATAACACACAGAGAAAAAAAATACAAGTAAAGAGAGAGATTAAAAAAACCAAACAAAATAGTGCAAACACTCAGGTCTTTTTTCCTGAAGGGTTAGAGATGATTTAGAAACAAGCAATGTGAGTGCTTCCAATACCTTCCACACTTTCCAATACCTCTAAATCACATTTATCAACAAAGTATTTAATTTGCAATTATAATGTCCATTTCCTCAACTGCATCCCTAAGTGAGACTATTCAGTCTCCTTACAACCAGTCCAAGTATTTCCTTGATCCCTACCTGATCACTGGCCCCTTTTCCAACTATAATAATACAGTTCCTATCACCGAACATGGAGACATAGCACTTTTGATTTCACTGGGAAAAATCCTTCCTTTTTTCATCTTTAAGCAAATAAAGTCTCTACTAGGGAGATTCTGACTTTCCAAGGACAGCTATCATGTATTAAGAAACTGTTAGTGACAAAAACTTCTAAACTTACAGATGCACAAACTTCCCTAGTTATAGTTCTCTTTATACAATAAAAAGCTTAAGTGCACAGCAACATTGCTGCTTTAGAAAAGAATTACCTTTATCATCAGAGATCGCTGGAGTTTCTGAAACTCAGTTTACATTCAGTTAAACATGGAAAGAAGTCACATAACACAGCCATAGGTATTTAAAGTTTCTCTAGTGAAGGATGCATTTCACTTCTCAATGCATCAATACGCATTTTTCACCTTACAGAAAATAAAAGACATTGCTAGAAATATACTAACTTTGTTCCCATGGGAGAAGAAAATTACAGAATCAAAACAAACTATAACAACATTTTATCTAATAAGGCATTTAGTTTTTTAGGTATACTGTAAGCAACCTCTGAAATAGCACAATCTCTAAAAGTACAAATTACTGACTATAATCCCTCAGCTCGACAGTTTTTATACCTGAAGTAGCTGCTGCTAAGCATAGTTACCAACAAAAAAGTGTCAGACTGGCTGTTTAAAAGGTTCAGGTCACAGATGCCTTCCTTCCACAGATCTCTCTCAAAGATTCCAGCTGATTACAGATTGCAGTACTTCCATTTGTAGCACAAGCATTTAAGCTGTCAACAACTTACTTAGCCATCAGCAGAAATAAAATGGATACCTAGGTGTGTTATGTAGGCTGTGTAAAAGGAAGATTTAATATGTTTAATAACAGATTTATAACAGAACGGTGTTGCTTCATACATATATTCTCAATATTAATTTTGGTGATATGGTTATGTTAAAAGGTGGAAAACAGGGTGTTACACTTTCAAAGAAAGCAGCCTACCAGCTGAATGCCATTCTAGAGCTCCGTGTAAAAGGCAGCAGAACAGCATCTTTTGTCTCAAAGGAGAAGGCAGGAGCTGATGCAGCTTGCACTGTGCTCCTGACCTGCACCTGCAGCAGTTTAGCTGGGAAACTTTTTTGCTTATTTCTGAATAAAAAGAGAGGGACAGCTACAATGTTTCAGACTGCCTTCAAGGACAAAACCAAAGAAAACCTTGAAAAAGAACTCAAATCCTTTGGTTGCTTATTTCTCCCACTTCCTGCAGTACAGGAACAAAATGGTGAAGAGCATAAGAATGAAGGACAGTAAGTAACTTTGCATAATTTAAAAAAGTCGAACCTATTACAAAAGCCTGAATTGAACAATACATCTATGAACAATTTCTAAGCATTTTTTGATCTGTATTTAATACATTTTTGCAACATAAACCCAGAGGTCTAGACAGGCCTTTTGCTACATAGCCAACTTAAATCTCAAATCAGGTGTTGCTAAATGTGCCATTTGCAAGCAGTGAAGCACTACATTTATATCCCTAGTAAGATCATGCTTCCAGCTTTTTCCACTTTATTTCACTTTTAGACAGCCCACAGACCGACTCATCAAGCCCATAAACTCTGACAGACTGCACTAACTCCTGTGCACAGTCTTATTTCTCATCTTGAATTGAGAATTAGAGGTTTGAAATACAGTAGTTGTTTCAGATATGTGCAATTAATAAATGTTTTAATCCCTGTGGCAATTTTTTTTCAATAAATGGGAATGCTGCTCAGGTATTTGAGCAACAAAAGCCAGTAGCCTCAGCTTTCATTTCCTTCACATCTACAGGGAAGGAAGCAGGGACAGCTTTCCTCAGTGGAGCCTTTCCTCAGTGGAGCAGCACTGACATCCAGTGGTGGGCAAACCACATACCAAGAAACGATAAATGCACTTTCCTTGTGTTTGAAGCTGAATTTTACAGTACGGGTTTACCTGCAGATTTTAGGCACCAAAAAAGGAAAAAAACATGACTGAATTTCTAGGCATGCACTTAATTTTTAAAAGAGAGGGTAAAGCAGATATGCATGTTTAGGCAAAAGCTACAAGCTACTGAGAACTGGCACAAGCAGATTCAAAGTACAGAAGGACCGTGACAAAGAGGATTTAAATGTTTCAACCTCTACCTTCATCCCCTGGGTCCTCCAACCTCTTCCCAAATATTAGCACAGTGCCCTTTCAGGTTTAGCCTGCAGGCCAGCTGTGTCAATATACCATGCACCAAATTAGTAAACAAAACCACTTAAAAAAGGTATTTTGAACTCTTATTGAAAGAGCTGAGAGGATGGTACATTGCAACACATAAGCAGGAATGACAAGGTAGCATCCTTAAGCCAGGCTTGCTTGTAGACACTTGACATCACTTTTCCTGAGCCCTGTTAAGAGTTATTGCATGGGGAAAGAGGAACAAGCGCGCACAGATTTATGAAGGGCTGGCAACACCTTCACTGGGCAATGCTGCAGGGAAGAGCTGCTTGTTTGTGTCCCTTTCCTTGGGGAACTCATGGGTGAAAGAAAACACCTTCAGATCAGTCCATGAATAAAAACTTTCCATTCCGCAATCAGCACTGGTACTCCTGGGGAAAAACAGGACTGACTCATCACTGAAGCAAGTCGAAACCCTTCAGAAGGCACAGTTGTGATCTAATTGAGAAACAGGGTGAGTAATATTTTTTCTGTCTATTAGCCTACATACTTAGGATGTGAATTAGTTCTACTCCCTCTCCACCCCTGGAGGGAACAGCTCTGCTGGAGCCTGTGCCACACCAAGGTCCCTTATCCCTCAATCACAAATCTGTGCACCAGCCATAGCAGAGAGGAGTCCTTTTACAGGAGACCCTCTGCTCAAGAAGCTGAGCATCTGGACTGAAGTGTTCCTTGGCTTGGGGAAATTTCTGCTCTTACAGCTTTGTAATCTATTCATTGGCTGCTCTTAGGATGTCCTGGGGCCCCCCAGTCGTGATTGAGGCTAAATGGTCCAAGGCTGGGATGACCACACAGACTCCCTTGCCAGCTATCACTGAAGATGCAGATATAGACTCAAATTTCCCCAGGCTTAAAAAAAGCCAGAAGTGAAGTCTGCCTTTCCTGGAAGAGTAATCCAACCACCAGTAAAAATGCAACAGCTGAAAAAGGAGAACAGCTCAACAGCAATTTAAGGGTGAGCCCCATCAGATAGATACTTAGAGGGCAATTTCAGATCTTGAGCCAAAAGAAGAGTTTCTCCTGTCATGCTGAACCCCTGACTTCTGTCTGCAAAGCTTCAGAAGAGGTATCCTGACTGTGCCTCCTGACTCTCCATCCTGATACTATTGTCCTCATGTCAGCTCTCTAACTTGCACCTGCATGTACCAAGGACACATCAGTACCCTCTGGATTTTAAAGCACTGTACTTGTGTGCTAAGACCAAAATGTACCAGCACAGATTCCTCCAAGGGGGCAGGCAGCTGCCACCACAATCCTGTAATCACTCCAGTAGTTAAAGAAGTTCCCGAGAACCTAATCTGCTGTTGCAAGATGAGGGACCTCAATCAGTTCAAAGCTGAAGGTCTCTATCATTTATCCTGAAATTGTAACCGCCATTAAAAAATGGAATTTCTCTTCTCCATTAATATAGAACTGTTCACAATTTTAAACTGTATTTTAAATTTTATTTCATGTTTAAAGTGGTATGAAATTCATAGAGGTATTATCACCTATTATAATTGCTTTATAGTGCATGCATTTTTCTCAGCTCTTTGAAAGAGTCCAGCACAAGCAAATCCCAAAAACAACTTAGGAGATCCGTTTTCATTTTCAGTTTCCTTTTCTAATAAGTCTTAAGGAGATAAGTATCCAGCTGATAGCATGCTGTTTACATACTTTTAATACTAAATTCAGGGCTCCTTGTTATTTTAAATAATCAGTTTATTAAGACTACTGCAGTGAACTGAATCTAACCCCTAGGAAAATGGATGGGAATTTTTTTTTTCACAAAACACCTTCAACTGTTTGCTCATCTGTATGGTTGACATCACCAAGGTCATAGCTGAGACTGGCTGCTTAACACCTGCAAGTCAGAGGGATCACAGCCTAAGTCTAGAGTAGATAGAAACAGATCACAGAACTGGACATTTCTTTTGTTAGGATACAAGTAAATAAATCTAATGCTAGTACTGGATTTGTTACCTATGAAGCCTTGCAGGGCATTTTTGTGCACCAGCAACATCAAAACAGGATTATAGTAGTGGATTTACAAAACAGGGGTTTTGGAAGAGAAGTAAACAGACAACCCAAGAAGGACAGATTGCTCAGTGGAATAATTTTTTTTTCCCTTCAGCAGACAGCAGCAAAACCTCTATTACACACTATCAAACAGCTTAAACCTATGCTGAAACAGCATTTGCTATTTTAAAAATAGC
The DNA here is from genome assembly GCA_013397195.1 of Hylia prasina. NCBI lineage: Eukaryota > Metazoa > Chordata > Aves > Passeriformes > Sylviidae > Hylia > Hylia prasina. Next base: position 468,612 of record VYXD01003405.1, read on the forward strand.
TACAAGTTTTGCCCATTTCCATTCCTGAAGTAAACTTACACGGCTATGTGACTACATTTTATTATTAGTGCCCTTGGAAACAAAAGCTGTATCTACTGTACCTCAGAAAGCATCACAATCCAAATCCAGGGCAACGTTTGCACAGAAACCCAACATTAGGAATAACAAGAGAATGAAAGGAATAACTTTTGCAATTTTTCTAATCACAAGATTCTTGCCCATACTATCACTTATCCAACAGTGAAAAAACTGAAGCAGTAAACACCACAGGGCAGGTAAGATGGGGTACCTAGGTGGCTAAAATAATTTCCTTAGGGAAGAGGAAACTCCCATACAGGGAGACAGAACAAAAGCCCTCTGCTTTCCTGTTTTGGTTTAAAGGGAAGAAGACCCCACAGCTCTCGAGGCCTTCTGCAGTCTGCTGACACACTGTGGGTATTCCAGAGAGGCTGTGCCTTATTTTGGATTTATCAGACTTTTACAGGGTTTACCTAATGTAATAAACAACTAAAAAGAAACTTGAGGCAGTGAGCTCAGTCCCACAGAAATACTGTATTTCCACCATGCCTTATTGAACCTTGAAGCTCCTAGCCATGCTCATCTGGACTGCATTATAACTTGTATCATGCACATTTATTTGAATGCTCTAGCACAGTACACTCTGGTTAACAGGAACAAGACAGAGCATAAGTAGGGCATTTAATTTTTTTAGTTTCACATTCAGATTACAACTCATTTGACAAAATGACTCCTCCATGTGCCCCAGAATTTCTGTGTTGCAAGTTGGCACCTGGAGGGTTACACAAACAGCTGCAGGAAATCGCTCACACTCTTCTCTGCCCTTCCACTGAAGTCAAGGTTTAAGTCAGCATTTAAATATACTCCAGGTGCTGTGCTATATATATGTTTTTGTAAGAGTAAGAGGTCATGTTCAGAGCTTGGTCATCTCATTTCAGATGCACACACACAGAGGTAAGTAAATCCAACTACAGATAACATACCTGGTGTTTCCTGTCAATCTCTTTGTACTCTTTGGGTGAATTATTTCTCCCTCAAAACTTAACATTTGAAACGCTAGCAGCCAACACTAGAGAGACAAAGGATCCATTTTCTCTGTAGTTTTCATTACTGGGACCTGAAATGTTAACAGAAAATGCTGGGTTTTGCTTTAAGGTGAGTGCCTGGAATTTAAATCTTTCCTGACCACATGAGATGTTCTCACAATACATGCCTAATTACAATTTAAACACCATTTTTTTCCCCCTCCAGGAGTCTTGCCAGCAGTAAGGCAGCTGATAATCTGCAGTGGAAAGCTAGCCTTCCTGATTTAGTGTGACCACTATAATTCACCTGATTATCAACTCCAGCTCTCACTGAGGTGCACAAAAATTTATGAGCACATTACAGAACTAGTTTTCTTTGTTACAGAACAGTTCCAGTGTATTACGAGGCATTGGAATAAAAGATTTTTCCAAGGTACCATGTGATATGAAACCAAGTCCCTAATGTTTCATTTCCAATGATATAGATACCAAAAGTAATTACTGAAATCCTTTTTCTTGTAACAGTATCAAATATGTAATTTGCAAAGTGCTATAATTAAGGAACTAATCACATTCCTGAAGAAAGCAGGCCCCACTCCAGAGCCTTTGTATTCAGTCTTCTTAGCCACAACAAAATTGATTGGACAACTAACTACTTACTGTAAGAGAATATATTAAATTCAGGTTATTTGCCCAGAGTAATAACACTGTCAATTTCTAATGAGGAACAAAGATTCATCTGCCGTATTTCATACCCTGAGTAATTAAGTAAAGCTAAAGATTTTGGTATTTTTTTTACTCCATTCTAGCACTAACAATTGTCCATACAATTCAACATTCTTAATAACATTTGGACCATAAAAAGGGTCCAAGCTGGCACCATCAAACTGTGATAGGAAAAATATCTTTACTACCAGCTCTGCCTTGCTTTTGCACAGTCCTGCATGTATGTATTCTTAGTGAAGTCAGAAGTCTGTTTTTGGCAAGAATTCCCTCCATTTTTTGTACTAAAAATAATTGAAAAATAAAACAAACACCCTCCAAAACTACGTGTGCAATTTTTAAAAACAAGCCAATTCTCATTCCCTTTTGTTTTATAAATGAACTGCAAAAAACAGTTGTCCAAAAATACATTTCTGTATGCACACAACATTGTACTCAAGCAAGGAAGAGTTACCTTTTCAGGTTTTTCAACAAGAGCTCATTGCCTTTTGTTCTGCTTGAAGTCAAAGGTGACCCGTGGCAACAAATCCAATTATTCAAGTACAAATTTGTATGGCTCAGGGGCTATGCCCTGTAACAGCAATAATGTCCTTATAAAGGAAAACTCAAACTGGATAATCCACAGAAGGAAAAAACACTTAAAAATATTTATTCTGCCGCAATCATACTGACAGATGTGTGTGGGTGATGCAGCTGAAATTCTGTCTCACTCTGATGAATAGACAGCAGCTATTTATTGTCATACTGAAAAAAAATCTAGCAAGAGATTAATTTGTCTCATGCCATAAACATTAATGATGTTTCCTCTCCCAGTCAAACGATTCTGGATAAAATTCCTTCAACGTTTGTCAAAAGAAGCTGTCAAAAAAATCTAGCTTAAATAAAGTCATAAGACTACAACCTTCCGGGTCAGTAAGAATAATTTGTAAGCAAGTCTTCCATGGGTTGGATAACAACAGCATATCACGCCTGAGCAAAGCATGTTGAGTTCTAATCCTTTCTTTCAGCCAACACAGTTAATTACCCTGGCATGAAATCTGATCAGCACTACGAACATCCTTGGCTTAAGGGCTCTTCAGTAGTGCAAGTTTGTTAGTAGGAGAAACGGAGTTTCACAGTGCATCACTTAAAATATACTGTAAGAAAATGCTTCTTGACTTCAAAAGTGCAATAAGCATGTCTCAAGCCCAGCAAAATACAGGAATGAAAATGGCAGGTGTGGAATGAAGTGGTGAAAGTGAACTTCAAAAAGGAAAACCCACATTGATTCTTAGTGTTTTGAGCTAGAAGTATAAAAAGAGGCTACAGCAACTAATGCATCATAGATAAGCATTTCAGAAATCCTGAATACAGATTCCTTGGAACACCTTGCACTGCTTTGGTCTTGTGTAACCAGGTGTAGTTTCTGTGAGCCACATACTAAACAGACTCTTCTCAGAGCTCTACATCTGGGGTCACCAATGACCACATCAATTTGTCCGTCAGACAGATTTCTCTCCCTTTTTGACTCTTCCATGCATTATTTACAGGTCTCCTTTTATCTGTCATAAGAAGTTAATGATTTTGGGTGCTACAACTCTGTCAAAAAGGGCCCAGGAATGGCATATTTGAGGACAACCTCCCCAAAACACAGGAGCCATCCATTCCCACATGCAGTAAGTCAAACGGGCATGGCAAAAAAACACCTGGCTGCACCAAGAACTCCAGAAGATAGAGTAGGGAAGGCAGAGGCATTAACTGGCTACCTAGAAGGAGTACAGAAATATTGCCTGAGCCAATAAAGAGAACATTAAAGAAAAAGCTCTGTAGAGTTAAAATCCATAAGACGGAAAGAGCAACGAGAAGAGCTTGTAGGTTAAAGAAAGACTAAAGAAACTGATAAAAGAGATGAAATTTTGTGTCAAAAGACACATGAAAGACCGAGACACTCAACATCTGACTTCCTTGACTGTTTACTTGCAAGGCTGGCCATCACACCTCCCAAGTCCCTGACTCTAGGGGCAGCCTGCAGAAGAGAAAGAATATCCACCACAGAGGTGAGTCAGAGACCACAACCCTGGATGTATCATAGCAAATGGGATACACACAGCACAAGTCCATGGGACTGGATGGATGGCACCAGAGGGCACTGCAGAAGTTTGTGATGTCACTGTGAGGTCATGCTCTACCATATTTACAAGGTCCTGGAGCTTGACAGTGGTTCCTGAGTACTGACTAAAACAAATCCTTGCCCACCTTCAAGAAGCAGGATCCAGGAAAAAATGACCTTGAATTCATTAGCACCGAGTGAAATATTTGGAACTGATTAACTTTTGTTAACTTTACGAAGGACCGCCTTCTGTTTGAATAAATCAGAGCCAGTTCACTAGAGTTTAAATGTGCCAGGGATTGTTTAGCATAAGGACAAGGGGAAGCCATCAGTAGAACCACAGAGAAGTACTGGATGTCCAAGGAAGACTCATACAGCACCTGTGTATGGAAGATCATGACGTGTATGAAAGAATCAGAGCACCTGACAGGACAGAAGACACAGGCAGGAGACACCTCCTGTTGAAAAGGGGAACTGTTAAGAAGGGAAAGACAGCATGATTAAAAACCAGATGCTGTTAGCAGTAAGACATACATTCTTGAAATGCACAGAGTGGTGTCCAAATAAAGCAAACAGAAATGAGCATTAATTCAAGCTAAGTGCATGTAAATAATAAGATAGAGTAAAAAGAAAAATCCCCAAACCCAAGTTTGAGAAATAGCTTACTGAAGTCTGAAAGCTGCTATTGAAATATTTTTTTCAAACACCAGAAGTAGGAAGCCTGCCAGAAAGTCTGTTGGGCTGATACATGAGCAAAATGAAAAGAGAGCACTTCAGAAGCAGGAAAGCTAAATTAAGTACTTCCGTTGAACTCTTAGCAGTGCCCAACACCAGATACCCTGAGAAGAGAATAAAAAGAAAAGGTCAAGTACACAGTGATACTTCTTACTAAACAGTCCTAACTTCAGATAATCTGCATCTAGCTTCTACTGGAATTATCTGCCATGGATAGCCTAGTTGCCTTTTTTTTTCCAATAAACCCAGTATTTCCTAAACAATGCAATATGAATTGACAAACTATTGTAGGGTACTGTTGACTCCAGTCTTGTTATCAAACAGAGAAACACACAACACCGATTTTTATCAAAGACCTCTGGGGTTCTAAAGAATTGCAGACCACTGACTTCTGTGTTGAATAGAAGATAGTAATAAATAACAAAATTAGTAAACCATAGACATAGCTTTGGTGGAAAAAAAGCCATGACACAGAAAAATACTTATTATCTTTTGAAGAAATCAAAAAATTATGTGGGCAAGAGTGAGGCTATTAACACAGTAACTGAATTTCCAAAGCATTTGATGAGGTTCTCTGCTTTCTTTACAGGCATAGTTCTTCATCAAAGTATGGCAAATCTCTTAGGCTAATAACTGCTAAAGTCTATTCATACCAAATTGCAAGCAAGTTTGTGACTTTAGCAGCATAAATGACTCTGCTGGGAGCTAAGCAATCCACCTCCTCTTCTAGGTCATTCCTGAGCAATAGGAAAGTTCTTGGTAGTTGCAATTAAATTACTATAAACAGCTGCAGAATAATTCAAGAACACTATCAAGGAAAGGAGCCAGCAGGAGAGCTCAGTGCAAGTGCAAATGATTGTATATGGAGTGTTAAACCACTCAGTGCATATTCTCAGTGATTGTTCCTAAACTCTGCATTACCACTGGGGAAAAAAAAAGTTAAAAAATCTTGGAGTCCAATGTGGATAGGTCTTTCGGAATTTTAGCTCAAAGTTAATGAAAAGGGAAATAAAATAGCAGGAACAATAAGGATGGATATGAAACATTTATATAGCAACTTCATGAAGCTGCCTCTGATATTCCCATATCACGGGGCAGCAGAGTCACAGAGGCACATAACAGTATCTCTATCTGGGAAAAGAGGTTAAAACAAGCACCACATTCTGCAGTCACTGACTCAGGATGTCATTAATTTCAAGACTATAAATGCATTCAAAAGACAAGTCTGAGCACAGAAAGAGTTCTCTGAAGCATGACAACCCTGTTGCAATTTTTGGCTCCAGTGTCCCAGTGCACTGGTTGCCAGGAATGATGCTTATCCGTTCTTGTATGTTTTCTCACCAGCATATGTTTTTGGCCAGAGCTAAAGTTGTCAAGAGAAACAATCACTGGTCAGACCCAGTATAGATGCATTCTTTAAAATTAATTTTTATTCTAAAGTATTCGGGGCAAGTGGATCATTATAGCGGTTAAACAACTCGATTCTTGTTATTCCTATCAGCAATTCTCCACAGTTATCTCTTGGGGTTTTTTTTTGAGAGGACACACCTTGTTTCCTGACAGCATTCATCCTCAAACCTAAGTCCCTTTTTTATTTCCTTAGCGTGGTGTATTTATCTTGGACCCAAAATAATCCAGAAAATGTATCACTCTACTTTTACTTCAGCTCTACCTCTGTGCAGACTCCTGAATACAAAAGAAAAAATAGAATTCAGGGAGCAATTAAATTAATATCCTTCTTCCCAAAAGCTAACATTAATTTTGCTGCAGGTCTGCTAGGAAGCAGGGATGATGTGTAAAATCCAATATAGATGACTGCTCTTAAGGGGCTGCCACCTATCAGAATGATAAAAATAGATACAAAGAAAGGGTAAAAATCACCAAGTTTAAAGAAAAAAAATTCTTCCAGCTACTGTACAGAGGTTTAGGCAGGGCTTGCTAAGCCTGCTGTACTTCTTTGCTGCTAGAAAGGAGATGGAAAACAGGTATTTCTCTACCATAATCCAGTTTATGTTCCCCCTGGCCCCCTTGCAGAATGCTGAAAGACTGTAGTGAGATGAACCATCTTCTAAATTTTGCACACGGACTTTTACATATTCCCATACATTCTTGATTTTTTTAAACCAAACTTATGACTTCTTGTATGTCGACACAAGTGCTGGGCATTAACACTGAAATATATCGGTTAAAATCCATAAACCAAGAGTATGTGGTACAGGAAAAACAGAAATATTCTGATGTACCTGACAAAAAACTTCAACACACCATCCAGCGTCATTCCTCTCCACAGGATACAGCAAGAATTAAGGCTTTTTTACAGCAGCTGAGACTGCCCAGAATCACCAGCAAAGTTCCTACTGAATCAATAAAGGCAGCTGGCAAATCATCCTGGCAACATGTCAGACTACAAAGTCAAATCCAAACATAGCAGAATTGAATCTCCCTTTATTGGCATTTCTTTCCTCTTCTCCCTCCAGCAGGGACAAGCCCTGAGGCTACATGGCTTTTAAGCTGAGAGAGACAGTTCTTGCAGCACTATTTCACTCTTGCTAGCACAGCCTGGGAAAGCATTTGGCAGACTTCACTGAACAAACCTGACTGCACAGGGTAACGCTTCAAAATTCTGATGCTTGAAGAAAGAGAGGGCTGAAGGGAGGTCTACCTTTCTATGAATGAATAATTCAGACTTCACCAGAAAGATCTTCCTCAATTAGTAATGCCAAGACACTACTAACAACAACAAAAAAATTACTATATTGCTCTTTGTGACTGTTGAGTGGCCTTACCAGCCATAAATGTCTTTTTAAAGAGATCAGTGGGAGGAAAATAAATGGTGCATCTAATAGATCATCTGCTACCTTTTGCTGCATTTCTCTCTGGTACTGGGGAGTGAGCAGGAAAATGAGATGTGGGAGCCTGAAAGCATATAGCAATATCAGCCAATCTCACACTGCTTCTCCTCTCTTCTGTTCCCAGGAGACACTCGGAAGCTATAAACCTTTAACCTTCTTAGGCAATTGCAAGCATCCCAAGCATTCAACACATAAAGTAAGGGATATAATGTTGTCTGAAAGATACCTTTTGCTCAGATTGTTTTTTCATGCTGTTTTGTTTGCTAGCCTAGAACATTAAATACTAAAACTTTGATTTGAGATGCTGGTTTTGATCTCCACTAAGGCTTATCTGCAGCTGTGCTTGAAGGAAACAGTTTCTAAATTTCATCTTTTCATGGCTGTCCCTCCTCTTCCTCAAAGTATTTAATAATTTTTGGGAATATCTATTTATTAATGTCCTTGAGAACAGAAGACAAATTCCGAGATTACGCCAAAAATACTTCTGGAAGCTAAGAGGTGTGGAACTATCTGAGAGATACCATATGCTCTCTGACGCCCTTCACCTTGAGTGAAAATGAAGAGGAGGGAGTACTGGAATTCTGCTGCCAAAGACACAGCAATTCACCTGGGCAGAGGCAGCCCAGTCCCACCTGCACGTGACATGTGGCCACCTCTGCTTTGCTGTCCTTACAGAGTGACGAAATGCTTCAGCAGAAGCAGCAGTGTCTAGGGAACAATCCCTATAAAGAAAATGCTGACCTACAGAGGTTCTCTTCAGTACAAAGGACCAACTTTGGAGCACAGCAAAGAAAGAAAAAGAAAGTGAACGCCCAGGACAGCTGGCACTTCTTTGCCACCAAGAGCAGACAGGCACGGTCCTCTCCTCTGACTGCCAGCAAGTGGGAACCTTTAGTAAGTCACCTGGGGAATGCAGTACAAAGGAAGTGAAATGCAGCATTCCATGTGCATTTCAATGGGTGCACACCACATAGCAAATTGAAACAGCTGCACACGCATGGGTACGAGTCAGACCCACAGCTGGCCAGCTCTCCTCTACCTTGCAAAATGAAAAACACACGCCTTAAAAGGCCAGAGCAGAGCCCTAGTAACCAGTCAATGAACCACCAACAGATCATTTACCACAGCTGGAAACATACAGTCCAGACACTGGCACCCAGTCCAGCACAGCTCCATTGCTGGGGATAATGGGGAAGTGAAAACTGCAAAGTACTTAACATCATATCTAACCTCATACACTGCCCACAAAACCCCAGCCAAAAAACAGACTAAAAAATACCCCACCATTAAATCAGTTTGCTCAGAAACCTGTCCCTAGCTGATATTTAACAAGGGAAATTATACCAAATGCAGATTAACCTGAGAGCAAAATTGGTTTCAACATACACCAGAAGTTAGAATAGACTGTATAAGCCTGTTAGTAATTCTTGAGCAAATGTTAGTAACTTTCCAGAATTTTCCCACAACAAACGAGACACCCTTTCAGCAAGTAAATAAACGTTTTTTCTAAGATTGCTTTCCTCTTTAGGGCAAATGCTGTGAGAAACTGTTGGAAGACTATTCCAACCATCACTATGGCAGATCCATACTTCCATTACTGCAGGTAATTAGGCAGTGTTATTTAAAGAGAACTGTATTTCTTTGTTTCTCTTCTCTATTTATGCTCCATTTTAAAGGCATCAGGGTAAATCAAAACTAAATAAACTAACTAGTATAGGGATGTCTAATAAAGATAATCCTCCCTTCTTGAAGACAAATCTTAAGAAGTTATGGATTAAGAAAAGATATGACAATTAAGACTATGGTTAGACACAGAACATGCATATACATGCAATTAGACACTAAAACTGATGACTTCAGAGATTAATCACTACAGCTTAAGTATTCATGGAAGGAATCATTGCAACAGCATTAAGAAGAATATATGGAAATGTGGTATAGTACAGCAGTCATGCCTTCAGTACAAGAAGCCTTAAGTGGCTGAATAAATAATATTTTAAGCATCAGTTCAGATATATGGAAAGCAAATAACTGAATCCCATAAAAAGAGAACTAAAAGAAAACAAAAGGTTTGCTTACTCTTCTTGACGCAAGTCATTAACACTCCGATCTAGTGAGATCATATCACTTGCCACCATATTGAACCCAAACTCTTTAATGCTGGCTTGAACAGATTCTTTGTAATCTGGTCCTAAAACATATGGCTTCGCTTCCTCTCCAGGGCCACCAACAACTCCATGAGGCTCAGGCTCTTTGGGTTCAAAATTACCAAGGACTCCAGGTCGTAACACGGGATCTGGGTATACAAATGTCTGAGGTTTAAATGTGAGATACTGCCTCTGGATGTTTTGCTGCTTGTTATCAACACCATGATGATTTGGTTCATTTTTGGCCTTATTTTTCCTTCGAATGGATTCCAAGTCCACTTCCACACCTTCAACATGAGGCCAAGGTACCACAGGTTTGAACTTCTCATTTCCTAGTCCATGGTCTCCTTTGTTTGGCAGGGGTCTGTTGGCGTCTTTGTCATCCTGCATACACACACAGAGAAACAGCAGACCATATCAATCGATGATTCTTTATTTATTTACATCCAGTAGCTTAATGCACTGGGAGTTGGTGCTAAATATATGCTGAGTTAGTACAGAGAAGTCTCTGTTGAGGGGCTCAATGAACACTTTTTACTAAAGCTACTGACTGCTGTGGAACATCACCTGCTGTTGTCCACACTTACCTTGGTGAGCTGGTCCTGGAAATGACCGAATGCCCAAAGCATCCCCAAAGACCAAGTACCCACGTAGGATGTGTTCACCTGAATGTAGTTTGAGCTGTAGTTCATACTGATGTGCAAGGGGAACTGACAGAGTGTTTTATGAAGGAAAAAGTGACATGGAGGCAAACAGTGCCACAGTTCTCAGCATGGCATTCTCAGTCCCACTGTCAGACAGGGAGTGTTGTTTCTGAGGTTTCTATAGCTCAGACCTCTGCAGGGTCTCAGAGGTTGCTAGAAACAGCCTCAGCTGGGAAAGAGTGCTGTAACTGTGAGTAATGTGGCACAATCATCCGTGGCAGCTGCGAGCCATGTATCATCTCTGCCCTCCACACACACCCCTGTCCCCCCAGCTCACTCCCACCAAGCTCCTCCCTCTGCTGCAACAGCTGGGAGGTGAGGCTGATGGCATTGGGTACAGCAGAAATGAGATCAGCTGCATGGACACAGGCAGACCCGCCTGGGGAGGCAGTGCTGGGGCTGAAGAGAACTGCCTGGCCACTGGCATCTCCTGCATCCTTGTTTAAAACAATTTTACTGCACTCCTCCCTCTCTCCACACCAAGAGAATTGAAGTTCTCACTGGAAGAAAGGCTGGCATTTTGAAAACTGCTCAGCATTTTCAGTAATCAGGGAAGCTGGTGAGGTTAGAACAAGGGTGGGTGATTTTGGAAGACACTAGACAGAAAGGCTTTGAAGTGTCTAAGTGCAAAGTCTCCAGAATACAACAGCACCACCCATGAAAGCACTCCAAAACACACAGTCACAACTTTTTCCAATACTACTGTCCAAGAGCATGACAAGGAAATGTTGCTGAAGGTTCAGATTTCCTGCTAAAATTGTTTATTTGTAAGCAGGACAAACATTAGATCATTCAGAAATCCACAGAAAACAACACACATTTTAGCAATGTCTCAGAATCAAACAAAATTTTGAGATCAGAATGATGTCATCCATCCAAACCTGCTGAAGGCAGGTTCACAGTGAGATGGAGTTACTCAAGCTTGCCCAGTCACAGCCTTTTGTCCGTTTTCTCAGGACAACTTGTTCCAGTTGCTTGACCCAGTGAAGGCTTTTTCCCCTCATATCTCAGTAGAAGTTTCTCATATTGCATCTTGTCCTTTCAGTCTGCACCCCTCAGAAGATTTTATTTCCATTTGCTCTGCAACTTCACTTTTTAGGGTGAAAAGATGCAATTAGATTCCCCATTAGACTTTTTTCCAGCCAAACCCAGCCTCCCTGGCAGGTCTTTGCTAGGTCATCTGCATCTGTGAACATCTCTTCTGTGTTGGGGCAGTGTGGGAGGAGACATCACACAGCGTTCCACACAGCTAATCTCTTTCTAGGGCATCCACCCATTATGCACTCTGCCTTTACTGCAACAAGGGTACAATGCTGACTCATGTCCACATTCAATTAAACCACATAATACTTCCTACTACATGACACTATTTTCCTCGCATCATTCTGTGTAAAAACCTTCAGAAATTAAGAAAAATACAGTATATAATATTTCTAGGTTAACATGGTAACAATGGAAGTCAGAGTGGCTCCAATTCAAAATAAGGAATTTATTCAAGAAACTTTCTAAGTTCTCTGTTATAGTTTAAACAGGGAGGACATACACCATGCAGAAGTGTTATATTATTCTGTTCTTCCATCACCATTTTTTCAGGAACTCAAAAGTCAGTGTTAGAAAAGGGAAGTTTAAGGGCATGTGAAAAGGCATATTTTGCAAGAAAGTCAAAGGCTGTCATGGATCTAAATAAAGCCCTGAGAGGACTTTTGAAGAGAGCATCATCTCACACTTACCCTAGAAATCAAAAGGAAGGCTTTGCCACTAGACTGTCAGAACACTGCTGAGCTCTCAGCTCACATCTAATTCCTGCTCTGAGTGCGGAGGCAGCTATAAAAGCCAACCAAACAGTCAGCATCATCAGGAAGGATGCTTAAAGAGAGCACAATTTTGACTACATAAAATTTGATGCATTCATGTATTCAGTAATTTTTAGTTCTGGTCTCCACATCTCAAAAGGAGTCAGAGAAAGTGCAGAGTGGGGTAACCAAAATCAAGGAGAAGGCAGAAAGGTATCTGGATTTGACAGACCAGAAAGGCCACTCACTTTTCATCTCCAAGACCCTGCCGTTTGGAGATGTGATGGCTGAGGGGTATACAACTGAAGTATAAAAAATCATGAAAGTCATGGCTAAACCCAATGACTGTGATGGACTACAGGACCACAGGGGGACTGTAAAAGGCCTGTGAGAAACCTTCTGAAAGTTTGAATTAAACAGCTGTAGATGCTGGAAGAGTCCAAAGGGAAGGCAGCATAGCAAGTAGCCAGGTTTACACACTATCACGCTCAGTCACCACCCTGGATCATCAGTCTCAATCAGACAGGAATTTCTTATTCCCCTGGTTTGTGTGGAATTAAATAACCTTTCATTCCACTTCCATTACCTATAAAACAGTTAAGAGTTTCCACTTCACCAATTATTTGACTGAAGCATCACACTTCTGAAAGAAATTTCCTTATTTTGCTGCTGTCAGAACTATGACTTATCCTCATTATAACTGCTATGCACAATTTGCATTATAATGCATTTATCAGTAGTTTCCTTCTATGCACTAAATATATTCCATATTTGCTGGCCTGGAAAAATATTTCATAAAACAAGGAAATCATACACAAACACACAGACACACTCATTGACCCCATTCCTCCAATACCTATGCACAGAGGACAAATAAGATAGAAAGCATTTGTTGTGGGTTGACCCCTGCAAGCAGCTCAGCATGACAGCTGCTCACTCCTTCCTCCCTATCCCTGGACACAAATCTAAAACACAGCAATCAAATGGGATGCTACGAAGAAAATTAACTTAATCTCAGCATTTTATGGACGTTAAAAAAAAATAGAAGAGGAACTAGCAATGTTTAAGTGCATGGTCATTTCTCCACAGATAAATGAGACAAGAATTTTCCAAATACTGCCTGGAACAAAAGCAAAGTCAAACCACAATCGAAGAACTACTTCAGTCATCATATAAACCACAATGCCTTAGTTAGGAACTTCTAGGGCTTCCTCTCTCTTTTATGAATTATGATCCACACCCCCTTTTAAAAGAAAAAAAATTACATATCAAAAATCTGAAAGAATTTTTAATCAGTGTTCCTCACTGATTACAAGTTTGGCTCAGATGAAAGTAGTTATACAACAACAGTTAAACTGGAAGGCATGCGTATAAACAAAGATAAACCACAACAACCTTTCTCGAGTGGCAAAAGAAGATGGTCTGAAAATTATTTTAAAAGCTTTGAAAGAGATAGTAACAGCAAAGTGAAGGGAGGACTCAGAACAAGTGAGCACAACATAGCACTTCCAGGTTGACCAAAAATGAGGGGAGAGTAACAAAAACTGAATTTTCTCACATCTGAAGACAAATAACAAAACCAACAAAATCTCATTACATCTTTATAAAAACGACACAGAGAAAAGTTTTTCCCACAGATCATTATTTTTTCCCATAGAGTTGGACCTAGGATTTCCTGCCAGCTTTCTAGATCCAGTTTGGTGCGTGCTTCTTTATTTTTTGAATGTTTTTTTCACTCCTTAGGGAAATATGTATGAGTAACTGCAATGGGTGTTTCTGAAACAGTGACGTGATATAAATACAGTCACCACTTGACTCGTAAATAAAAAAGGGGGTTATTCATTGTCATTTTACTTCAAAATTAGGTGCCTTATTGCAGAAGACAGGAATGCAGTTGAAGGTATAGAAAACATAACCGTTTCCCTTTGAAAACATGCCTATAAATTACACAAAGTAAAAGGGAAGACTCTGAGAGGTCTTAATAAGGCTGCAAGATCAGTCATCTGGTAGGATGGCTGGAGCTGGAGTTGGAGCTGGCAATAAAACTGCCAATGTGAAAGTTGCATAATCTGCTTTTCTTCAGTAACTAGTTCAAGACTGGCAACTCCCTAAAACTCTCTATGAAATAATGTCTGAAAAAAAAAAAATTTTAGAAAAGTGGATCCGCTTCAGAATTTTCATTTGGGAACTTCAGAATAAATAAAATAAGCAATGCTTCCCTCAGCACAGTTGTCTGACTCTCAAAGGATTTGATCCCATAAAACTTCATACCTCCTCCCTGCCATAGTAGTCTCCATTCAAGCAATTAGAAATTATACCTACTGCAGGACCAGCTGCACACACAAATGGCAAAACACCCAGCTTCTCAAACAAGGATAAAGATCTATGGTACTTCTGCTATCACTTAAAGAAAAAAAATACAATTCCAAATAACCTAAAAGAATTCTGATGATATAAACAAGCAAGTATTACACTATATGCATATTACATATATGTATATATATATGTATCTATAAATGCTCTACTCACTAAAAAAATACGTAACACTGAAGTGTAAATGAGGTACAAGGGCCATAAGCAGCTTTGGAGAAATGAGTTTTGAGCAGTACTTTTATATTGATGTGTTTTGTACTCCCGCCTATATCTGAGGAATGGCAAATAAAATGTTGTGGGTTGGTTTTTATTTCTTCTTTTTTTTGAAACTTAATTAAAAAAAAAAAAAAAAAGCAGGGCAACTTCCCTCTTCACCTGTTTCCTAGATTTCACAGCATCTATCAAGCTGATTGACATGTGATACACTACTCATTGCCCTGCACCATCCTTTATCCAACTTGTTATTTTTCTTTCAGATCCCAAGAGGAAACATGAGGAAACATTTTTTCTAGGAATAGATACCTGTACTAAAACTGCTAGTCATCAGCATTCAGTGAAATCCCTTTCCCACTCCCTCTTTATGTCCTATGTGATAAGGCAGAACTGGACAATCACTAGTACATATACTTCTACAGCACAGAAGTTACTGAGCTTTTGGTAGGTATCAGCAGACCACTGCCATTAATACTGACTCAGCCCACTCAGAGAATAATAAAGTAGCAGTACTTTTGAGACCCCAAATTACCTGTGCTTGCCAAGGTGAAACAATTTAGTGGGGAGTAAGATCAACAATTTTATCCTATTTTATAGTTGACATTTCTGAGACAGGAGAGCACTGCTCGTGGAAAAGTGGTACGTCCAAAAGTAAGAAGGGCACACAGTAGAGGAGAGGAACTGTTTGTAGAGATGTGAATTTGGTAACAGCTCAATGTTCTGCTACAATGAAGGAGTTTGACAGAATTTAGCATTCAAGTTCTGAGTGACTTGCATTAATCTACATGAGCCCCTGTATCACTGATTCCAATTAATGGATAAAAACAACCTCTTGTTATCTAGTATTGAGTCTAAAAACTAACAATATTCACTAACATCTGAGGTCATCTCTGCTGGTGTTTGAACCTGTGAGTTTAAGAAAGACACTGAGGAAGATAAGGTTTAGTTCATCAACTTTATTCAATTTTTTGAATGGTTGCTCCAAGAGTTCCCTGGGCAAAAAAGACCAACTAGCTCTTCCTGTCTTCCTGGATACCATCTACTTTGTCATGGCAGAAGCATTCATCTAGGACAGTTTCTTCAGGCTAATGCTGCATAGTGCCATGGTCTGCAGCCAGCATTTCACAAGGCACAGAAACTGGTATCAAGCTATGGAAGCCCTCAGATAACAAATCCTATGGAAGAAGGAAGAATACCTATTTTCAGTTGAAATAACCTGATTCCCTGGTTATTTACTTAACAGAAGGGAACATAATCAACCCTGAGTTTCACCTGTTTACTTGCGGAATACCTTATTTAAAGACGTATCCAAATTTGGATGTCAGTATCATGCCCATCTAAGCATTCCATTTAAATGAAATTGTTCTGTTGTGAGATTATCTTTCACTTGCAAGGGGAGCTAAAAATACTTCTGTCATCCTCTTTGGCCTTGCTGTGTATGTATCATTTAAAACTCATGCAAAGTAGTGCAATCCTGCCACAATTGCTCTTTCATCTTGCACTGCTTTACCCCCTGTCCTTGCTCCTCACTCCCTCTTCCAATGACACTGCTCTCGCAGAACTCACTGCTGGATATGGCTCTCCTGGAGTCTGGATTTTCTACAAATGCAAGTGTCACATTCAGATGCTTCTGCTCCAGACTGAACAAGTTCCTTTACTTTGGGAAGTTCAGATACCGTCACTGAAAGCAGAGACTACTCAGAGAGCTGGCCAGAGTGCTTTGTGCCAGATTCAGTCTCTTACAAGGGATGCCACTGGTTACCCAAAACTTGCAAACTTCACTCTCTCGCCTTCAGAGAGATTTAAGAGTACAAAAAATGACAGAGAGAACATGGCCTGTACCTTACCTATTTTACATGATGCCTCCTTAGGAGAGGTGCAGTACTCCTCCAATTCCTGTGCGACAAGCAGTTTCACAATTAGACTCTCCCTGACTGAAAGCAAGTAAAAATAAAGACACTGAGTGCTTCAGAACAAATTACTTCAAAAAACAGCAGTCTAAATGTCCTCATTTTCACTAGCACTCAGTGCTTGGGGAATACTGAACCAGCTCTTAAACCTCCTTCCTCATTGCTTCAGATCCAACTCTTACTCAGCTTTTACACTTTCCATCCTGCCATTCCTGGTCCTGTCACACTACCTCTGGTCCCATCTTGTAGTTCAACAGTCACAGTAGGTTAAAGAAGCCTTGACAGAGATCCATTTCACTCAAAGCCCCCACTTATGAACTTTGCAGAGTTAACCACAAGCAATCACAGACTTATAGAATGGTTTGGGTTGAAAGAGGACCTTGAAGACCACCTAGTTCCAACCTCCTGCCATGGGTAGGGGCACCTTCCACTAGACTAGGTTGCCTGGAACTACATCCAACCTGGCCTTGAACACCTCCAGGGATGGGGCGTCCACAACCTCCCTGGACAACCTGTTCCAGTGCCTCACCATCTTCATAGGAAAGGCTTTTTTCAGAATATCTGATTTAAACCTACTCTCTTTGTACCTCTCAATGTACCTGTCCTTGTGGCTATGGAGAGTACCATGTAATCTGGATAGTAATTAATGAGATCTAAAATAGAAAGTCTCAGATAAATACCTGAATAAACTGATATCAAAAAAATCTCTCCTTGATTTTGTAACTTAGGGCTAGTTTTGAAGCAAAATAGTCTCTTATCATTAAGATTACAATCACTTTCAAGTAACAGAAATATTATTAAACTGAATTGTAAATGAAGCTGCTGCATTACCTAAGGGGATATACTTTAGTCTCCCCCATGTTCTAGAAATGAAAACACGTTGGCACTAGTAACCTGTGCAATAAAAAGAACACAAAGCTGTATCTGCAGCTGCTTGCTGCAGAATAAGAGAAAAGTTATTAGCAGACCCTTGATAACACAGGAGTATGATCCAAAGCCTCTTAAATCCTCTCCCTACAAGACAGCACACTAAAGATGACAGAAAAACTTCAAACTCAGAATAGCAAGATTTTATTACAAGTTCATTACAACTAGACCAATCAATATTTTCAGTAGAAGAAAGCTGAATTAATCATCGAAACACAGAATGGCATGGGTTGGAAGGAACCTTAAAGATCTCTCAGTTCCAACCCCCTGACACAGGCACCTTCTACTAGACCAGGTTGCTCAAAACCCTATCCAACCTAGCCTTGATCAAGTAGGACAGAACATAAAGAAGAATAAAAGCAAGGATCTCCCTACACACTGCATCTTTTCAGGTATGTTTTTGCTCCTTGCTAATTAAATGGCTTTCTTTGTTGCATCCAAGTGCAATTTGTCTGGTCCCCAAGGAACCAGAGATCGCAAGAGACCTGCTTGCACTGATCCTGGCTCTATCCCTGACACAAACTGAGGAAAGACAAATGCTGTACATCACACAAGGCAAGTCAGTTGATGTTAAGTACTTAAGACTGATCTAATAAACCACCAGCTGACCCAGTGACTGTAGAACAGTCTGCCACCAACAGCTTTTCAAACATCCATAACCTTCTGTCTTTCTCTGCCCAACAGATAAATACATTTCTACATACTGCAGCCTACATTATCATTAGCATGTATTTACATGGTATTTCAACTATGAACTTCTGTAGAGTATCATCCACATTAACTCATTCTTAAACAGAGACTGCAGTCAGAGCTCCAAGCCAACAAAAAGCACCTGCTGCTATATTTACCCTCAAATACACCACATAGGTTACTACACCACAGATAAGACTGACACAAATTAAGAAAAACCAAACTAATATGTATGCCAGTTGACTAATTTCATGCTAAATCCAGCCATTTGACATCTTACTGTATTTTAGTTGCTCAGAATGCTGTTATGATAACAGCCAAGCCCCGTGAGGAGGCCAAAGAGGAGTGCACCAAGCCCTGGGGTACAGATCTTCTACTGCAGCACCAGGGAGAAAATTTGTTCCAAGTAAGCAAAGCCCATCAGACTCTGACCCATCTTTCCAAGGTAAAGTCTAGTGTAGTTTCTTGTCTAGTCTTGGGAGCAGAGACACTAAGGACCCAATCAATTCCAGTTTTTCTTCTCTTCCTGAAGCCACTCTCCACATCAAGTCTTAGGAGATGTCAAGTTGCATTTACCCACAGAAAGGCCAACACTTATTGCCTAGAAAGTTAAACCTTTTTTGACTTGAAACATGTAATGAAAATAATTATGTTTCAACTTCTCAACCTGGAGGGTGCCTTGCTGCACAAGGTGACTCGCTCCTGAAGCTGATGTGCCAGCGGCTGTAGGCGTCACAGGAGAAGTAAAACAGCAGATAACAATGCATTTCTAAAAACAAGTGCATGAAACTGGCTTCTAGGGATACAGCCAACTCCAGAACAATGTTTAAGCAGATAAAGGCTATGGGAAATCTCCAAATACTCACAATTCTGGAGGCTCTAATCAATAGCATCATGGCTCATTTCTGTAAACATTTACTGCTATGTAATTAGCTCAAATGTCAACTTCTGTTCTCCTTTTAATTTCTCTCAAATTCCCAGTTTTGTTTACAATGTTCTGATGATGATGATGCCATTACTTACCCTATTTGAGAAGGGCAGAAGGTGAAGGCAAGAAATTTTTCCAACTCTTTCTTCCAGGCAAAAGCTAAATATCAGGAAATCTCTTCTGAAAAATGGACTGCAGAAATGATGGCACAAAATGCAGGATGTTTTTATCCTGTCTCCCTCCTCCAAGTGATTAGGAGTACCACATTTGCACAGGGCTACGTGGCTTGAAGCAATACAATCAGATTTTGAAAACAATGTTTAATCAGAAGCACACTTCAGCTATAGCAAATTGCTTCACAATACTTTGAATAACTAACACCTTTCTGGCCTATGATGCAAGAATAAAAAAGGAAACATACCACAATTAGACAACTGTCCACAACTTTCTTTTTTTGGAGGGATTTTATGAATGTTTAACTGGAAAAATTATGAGTATTAAGAACAAAATGGACAATTGCATGAGACATCATCTCTATGCTGAGCTGACTGTAAGATGTAAAAGGGCTTCTGAATTTCATGTCTTCATGACTTGTGGAGTATTTCTGACCCTCTTCCTTAAAAAAATGCACTGATTTTTTTTATTGCCTTTGCACTGTAAGGAGAGGCTAGCAGAAGAAGACTTTTTTAGTAATGTAGATATGCAACTTCAATGATTAATAAAAATTAAGAGGAAAAATAGCCTGAATACCTGAAAATAGTGTTGTATTGATGTCTTAGCAATGTGGTTTATGTTGATCCATGTAGTCTAACTCTTTCTATGGTATTATTCTACTGCTGCCACATGTATACACTGTCAAGTGCTTGACAAACAATTCCTGTAGTTTTTGCAATCCAATGGAAGAAAAAGAGAGAAAGTAGACATGAGAATGAAATAGTTTGCTGCAATATTGCCACAATCCAGAACACTAACACCTCTATCACTGGAATATTTTCTCTGGTAATTTCTCATTTCACTCTTGCACTCTGTGATCTTCAGCTGCATCACCTTTGTCTTCTGTGCCCAGCAGCTATTCTCAGCCAGTACTACCCTTACACTCAGTGCTTTGCTACAAGTGCTAAGAACTTTATTCCACAGCCCTTAATAGTTCAGCAATAACAAACATCTCCTTCCCACGCCAAAAACCTCTTTCATCCTTTTTTTTCCTGGGAAGCTGTGCCCTCCAAGGTGAAAAGGCTTAAAATACAGCATCACTCAAGAGCTTCAATACAAGATTTGTTCCCATCACTACATTTCAGCATTAAATTAAGCTTGTGACCTTTCTAGTTGAGTCATTGTTCCTTCCACGTTCTGTTTCACTCTAGGAGTATCCTTCATTTTATGCTTATGTTTCAATGAGATCTTAAAAATAGAACTCATGCTTATTCATATGGATGTTAGGAATTTCTAGGAACTTCTAAGATGTCCTCTGTCCAGCCCCATTTCTTTCCAGAAAGGAAAAAAATATTCTCCTTTTCCTGTGTAGCACTATTACACAGTGGACTAGGACGGAGCAAGGCTTTTAATCTTACCAAGACCAAGCCCATTTTAGGAATGTGTTCTATAAATTGAAGAAAGAAATAGATAAAACTATTTCTTTTGGACTGAAACTATCAAAATTTAAGTAATTCAGTTTTAAGCCATAGAGATAAGCAGATAAGCAAGCTGTGCTGGTTTTGGCTGGAGTAGAATTAATTTTCTTCCCAGTGGCTGGCATGGGGCTGTGTTTTGGATTTGTGCTGAGGACAGGACTGATAATGGGGAGATGTTTTTGTTATTGCTGAGCAGGGGTTGCAAAGAGCCAAGGCCTTTTCTACTTTTCATTCTGTCATGCTGGGGAGGAAGCAGGGGATAAATGGGAGGTTGGGAGGGGACACAGCCAGGACAGGTGACCAAACTGACCAAAGGGATATTCCACACCATGTGACATCATGCTCAGTATGTAAAGTGGAGGGAAGAAGGAGGAAGGGGAGGAACATTTGGAGTGATGGTGTTTGTCTTCCCAGATCACTGTTACACGTGATGGGGCCCTGCTCTCCCAGAGATGGCTGAACACCTGCCTGCCTATGGGAAGCAGTGAATTCATTCCTTTTTGCTTTGCTTGTGTGCACAGCTTTTGCTTTCTGTATTAAACTGTCTTTATCTCAGCCCATGAGTTTTCTCACTTTTACTGATCCAATTCTCTCCCTGATCCCACTGGTGGTGGACTGGGCAAGCAGCTGCATGGGACTTGGCTGCTGGCTGGGCTTAAACCACAACACAAGCATTCACTTTGAATTAAAGGAGTTACAATATATAATCCATAACTTTACTACAAATAAAATCCAACTTCTATTATTTTTCATAAAAAGCCTCAGAAAGAGACAAAAGCTATCATCAATCGTCATGTTCTAAGTGGCTGAGGCCAACTTTTCTGGCTCTCCAGGCATCAGCTGTGAACACTGCACTGTTTCAAGCCTGCAGAGGAACTCCATTCTTGTCTCTCAGTCATCTGGGACAGATGGGTATTTAAAAATCATGCATTTCTTTTATATAATTCAGCAAGCAAATGACATTTACAATACAATAAATCCATCACTAATGGACATGCTTGATCAAGGGATGCAGTTTTCTGTGCTGTATCTTGTCTGCCTCAATTTTTAAAGATAGATACGTCAATCTCATTTCATATTTCTTGCTACTAAGGAGCAAACTGCATGATTAGATTTTCATTTATCTTGAAATATTGTCACCATTCTCAAGCTTTACCACAGTCTATATCTGCCTTTTTTTTTAAATTGCTTTTTAGAATTTCATCAACCCTACCATTCTGAAAGCTTCTTCAATGAAACAGCCAGCTAAAGCCAAAAACTGCACTGTATGCAAACTATACCTACAGTCTAAAACCTGCTTCTGCAAGTTTCATCTGAACTCCCAAAAGATTTCAAAAATTTAGAGTATTTTTGTAATTACCTTGTGTACTGCTTGACTAGACAAGAGAAGGGAAATAACTAGTGATCAATTGTGTTCTTTCTGATTTGATCTTATCTTTCCTTGGCCCTTCATTCCTGGTCTTTCCTACATAGGAGAATGTGTGTGGTATTTGCCAATAAATTAGCTATAGTCTACTGAACCACTGAGGTAAGTTCTTATCTGCACCAAATACTTAAAAAAACCAAAAAAATCAACACAGCACACATATTTGAAGCACAAAAAGGAAAAAAAATCTGCAGCAACACTAAACTAAAAAAACCCAATTTATTGAACAGATAAATCAATCCTGGTAAATAGACTACTCTTTCTGTGACACATACAGCTAGTGATATTGTTTGTTTTGCTGTGAGGTAAACATGATGAATATAAAAATCTATCTTATAGCTTTGCTTTAGAAGCCACATAATGTGTTAGCACAGCTGGGGTATCTGCATCTTCTAGACAGCCAGCACGAATGCTATGATATAATCCACAAACTTCCTTAAAGGGGCTCCACTAAACCAGCCTGTTCTCCACTGTGCCTCCAGCTTTGCACATTTCTCTGCACTTGCCATGCAGGATCTTTTATTTGGAGCATGGAAGCCAGTGTGGGCACCTTGAGACCACGGGACCAGAGAGGCAGACACACTGCACCTGAACTTCAAGTGATGGACTGCCCTGACATTTACTTTGTTAGTGCAGATGATCCAGGGTGGTGCCACAATATAAACTTGAAACCGTATGAGACTAATGATCAAAACATTGCTCTCCAAGTCAGTTCCAAGATGGAACTGACATCCCACTGCCATCCCTTAACATGGCACCAAGGATTAACTTCTACTCCTGCACATCTTTTGAGGGACCTCCGTACATCTGGCAGATCCTGAAGAGACTTTTAACATGACCTTTGCATTTCCAGCTCAGGTACACTATGGCTGGCATTTCTGACCACATATCTGGGGAAGGTGCAACTGAACAGCATTCTCCCATCTGCACTGACTCCTGAGCAACGGGACTGTAACATTCCACTGTTCAAATTAATGGGTGTACAACACACACAAAGAAAGACGCACGAGGCTCCTTCTTGCTCGGAAAAAATGGAAGTCAGTTTTCTCAGCATGGTGCCTCTGTCTGCAGGATACTCTCACCATCCAACCAGCATAGCAACAGGCATTTCTCTGAAGCAATGCAATCTTTTCAACAAATGTTCACTTCTTGTTAGCACTTTTGTAATGAAATCTGAAGTTCTGGCAATTCAGACTCTCCATGTAAATACAGAGAATGGAACATTGGCTAAAAATTGATTTCAAAATGACAGCGAGCCTTTCCTCAGGGTATAATCACCCCAGTAATGTTGTTTCCATCTGGAGTGACTTCCACAAGCCCTAGGCATGTGCACTAGGTGGGTTTCAAATGGGGCTGCCAATAACTGCATTTATGAAAACTGTGCCCTTCACATACTGCATCTAACATAGAAGAGACATTATAAAGTCTACTTATGATCTATCCAGTTCATTAAATGGGTGTTTAAATTGGAACACAGTTCACTGAATCATGACCTTTACGTGCTAGTCTTGCACTTTAACTTCTAACAAAGACAATTTTGTTAAAGCCTGTCAAAAAACTCAATACAAAAGCCCTTTGCAGTCCTTGGGAAAGAGAGCTTGTTGTCTCTAATACAGCAAAATCTGGCCTGGAGCTGGAAAACAAGGAGTCAGTAAGGCAGCTCATACTTTAGTCTGACTGGGGAGTGAGACAGTGCCTCCCAGGAGGAAGAACTGCAAAAGAAGAAAATTGTCAGTATTTCAATCTCCAGTATAAGAAAGAGGCTACACACATCAGGCATCAAATACCACAGAAGGATGAACTGGCAAATGTACCAGGGCAGGACAAGTAAACAGTACAGAATTGTTTAGTGTACATCAAAACAGAATCAGCAAAAGAAACCAAACTCCACAAGGATGATACTCCAATCAAAACACACACACATACACAAATCCACTGTGTTTTGCTACTGTTCAATAACCTGCAAAACTCTTATATTGCAAATGATAAGGAAAAGCAATATAAAAGAGCCTTTTCCGTAAGAGACCCTACATTCCCACCACTGTCAGCCAATATTATTGCTGCCAATAATCAGTCACCTTTTAGGATGACATGCATTCTTTTGAGAAGTTCTTGCACACAAATGACAACAGCACAACATAAGAGGCATATGCTCTGTTTAAAACTGTCATATGCAAGTCATTCAAATCAACATTTTCTCAATAGATTACTTTATCATCCAATAATAGACTGATAAATATTTTACGTTAAGATAGAAAAAAACAGATTGATTCACTATAGCACTAAAAATTTCCAGTAAATTATATCAATAAAGCAAAACAAACAATGCAAAAAAATCCCATCAAAACCTGAAATTTTTTTTGCTTTTCAATTCACTCCAACTAAAAACTAACAGCTTAAAAATAAGCTACTAGGCAGCTTCCCATTTTTAATAATTTTAACAGAACAAGAACAGCATAACTCTATGCATTAGCTGTTGCTTCAAACATAGGGTTTTACCTGGAAATAGCATATTTTCCTTTTGTTTAGTATAGCACTTCCAGTTCTATAATTCCTGACAGTATGGCAACTGCAGATTTGTAAAGGATGTCAAATTTATATAAGATGTGGCAAAGGAAGAAAAAAATCCCTTGCTCATTCTTCCTACAGAGTGAAGAGGCTTAGAGCTAACTTTCCCATTCAATTCAAAAAGCAAAGTTTGGAAGGCTTCTGAATGTCAACACTGATACATTACAGAGATGTTTATCTTCCCATCACTGCAGATATACAGCAAAACCTGAAGGGGATTTTTTTCCATCTCTGCTGCAATGAGAACTGCGGAACAGCAGAAATATGAATTACAAGATGCACCTAGTTCTTGCATAAGATTTATGAAAACTGTATTTTTCAGCTGCTGCAGATGAGCTGCCTTTGAATTTTTGTTTTTGCTGATTTGTTTTGGATTTAAACCGCTGTCTGATAGGTGCTGGATAGTTCAGGCTGATGCTATGGAGTGGGATGGTTACATTTTTGCAGTCAGTTTACTTCTACACTGTGCATTTTTGTCCTGTCTGCGTGCCAACACCAGCACCTTTACACCCACACGCTGAGCTGGATCAAGGACTCCCCAGAGACAGCTGCATGAGCAAGCCAAATGAATTTGGCATCCATAAGCAGGGTAAACACCAGTGCTGAGCTAGTTCAAAACAGGAGTGGGGCAGGGGGGAAGCTGCTGGAAGCGAGGAGTCGCTGAAAACCAGAGTGCCTGGAGAACACTGATGCCTCTCCAGCTGTCTACAACCATTACCTGTGCACAGGCACACAGAGGGCTCGAGGGCTGCCCATCCTCAGAGCCCTCGCAGCTCCTCTGAGGGACACCAGGGAGAACAAGCACGTGCAGAATGGCAGGAGAGCAGCTGCCTGACTTGAGAGGGTTGGCTTCTCTTTTACCTTTCAAACGAGACTACACAACTCAACTGCAACACTACACGGAGTCCAGAGGAGGGCCAGAGGTCTGGAGCATCTCTCCTATGAAGGCAAACTGAGACACTTGGGCTTGTTCAGCCTGGAGAACAGAAGGTCTTGGGATGGCCTTAGAGCAGCCTTCCAGTACTTACAGGGTACTGGAGACAGGGAGAGGGACTTCTTATAAGGACAAGTGGGAATGACCTCAAACTGAGGGAGAGTCAGTTTAAATTACATATAGGGAATTAATTCTTTCCTGCAAGGCTGGTGAGATGCTGGAACAGGTTGCCCAGAGAAGCTGTGGATGCCCCATCCCTGGAAGAGTTGAAGGCCGGGTTGGATGGGCCTTTGAGCAAACTGGTCCTGTGGAAGGTGTCCCCTCCCACGGCAGGGAGGTTGGTACCAGATGATTTTTAAAGTCACTTCCAATCCAAACCATTCTATACCTTCCTCACCAAGTTCTCCTTAAGCATTTATTCTCTTTTGGAGAAGACCCACCTGCTGTGCTAAGAAAGCAGAGGCACAAAAGACAGCACAATTACGTCCCTAATGCATTTAGGATCAGATACTCATGGCGAAATAAGAGCATCAGGAAAAAAATAAAACAGACTTGCCCAGTTGTGTGGTTTACTCAGCCACCACACCCAGATCCTGTATCAGAAATTATCCAAGTGGAAATATTCCAACAAGGAGAAGCCCACAAGAGCAAAACAGATTATTTTGAGTAGTCTGGGTGAGGGGTGCTGTTCATCTTCCCCATGTGCCCATGACTGCTCTCCCAGGGATTCCTGTGGTATTAATGGTAATGCAGAAACACCATTATGCTTTACACAACAAAGTGTGTTCCTGTTAAATATTCTTAGTCATATGAATCCTTCTTTCTTCTTTCAAACCAAATCTAAAAAGAAAGGATTTTCTTTCTCACTACAGAACAAAGGAGAGAGCTGCATGTTCTTATATTCGTAGAGGACAGGGAAGACCTGCATAACCAGTGGTTGGCCTCCACTAGGAGAGGGCACTTCTTGCATTTTGGGAAAGCTCTGAGTCTCAATAGTGTTTTCACTAAAATATATATAGAACTGCTGATTTTCCACAACATGATCTTTTGAACATATATTTCTAGGTGTCCAAAGCTAAAAAAGGTATCCTTTCCTCAGAAAGTGCACCCAAATGTTAGGCAGAACTCCCTTCCATGTACTTTCTCACTCTGTATCCAATCTTTTATGCCACTGCAGCTAGATAAGAAAGAGTATTAGGGAATGTGCCAGCCTGGTGCTGGCATGTCTTCAGTCTGCAGACAAAATAAGTTAAGAAACCAAAACTTTAAAAGCAAACATATTAAGGTAAAGGAACATCATGGAGGTTAACACACACTGGGATAAAATCAGCACCAGTTATAAAACATTTGAGTTGCCAAAGTTGGTCATTTTATGTAGTTTAAAATTTCTTTGAGTGCTATAGAATGTACAGCATAAAATCAGTTAAGGAACATTAAGAATTAATAAATGCATGTAAGGCAAAAAATGGACTTCCTACAGGACAGTTGTTGGGGTTGGGTGTTAGGCTATGAATAGATGTACTAAATACACACTGCTGAAACGTTTCCACATGTAAAGCCAAAGTGACTTGCAGAATATCAGAAATCTTAACTTCCTCATCAGTAATACTTGACTTTAAAATAAATGCCCACGCATTTTAGTAAATATATTAAAAAAATATGATGCTCTGCAATAAAGAAATCTCAGCTTGGAGAGTAAAACAAGGAAAAAACCAAAACAATTATTTCTGACAGGCAAAAGCGTTCTCATCAATGAACATTTTAAGACATCAGAGTCAAGATTATTTTGTTAAGCTAATAAAATATATTTTTAAAGCATCAACCTAAAAATTATAATGAATTCTGCTTGCAACATTATGCCTTTGGTAACATTAAGTAGTACATTATGGTTGCTCGATAAACCAAATTATAGATAAAAGTTCTGTCTGTTTCTTAAAAATTAACAGCTGTGAAGCCATTCCTGAAAAATTAGATTAGATTGCAAACAGTATTTTGACAAGTCATCGGTACAGAATAAATTCTTGTAAATATCATACAAGATAAAACCTGTTCAAAAACCTGTTCAATCTGCCACTCCTTTGCAGCAATGCTAATTGGCCAAGTCTATCAGTAAAAACTTTGGTGTTTAATGTTTAAGGCAGTGAAGTCTTCTTTAATCACAGACATGAACTGTAGAGTTTAAAAAGAGGACTTATTTTTAGCATAAAATATTTAGCATGTTATATCCTGTGACAAAACCATTGGAAGATATATTGCCCAAACTATTATAAAGTCAAGAAGGGATGTCTGACCATTTATCTTTCTTCCTTACTTCCAGATATCCATGTCACTTAATACCTTACTGTAATGCAAGAAAATTCTTAAGCTGTTGAACAGGGGGTCGTGAGAATAAGCCTAATTAACTCCCCAAATTCCCCCAAAGAATGAATGATGAAAAAAACCCAAAATGAGCAGGAAGAAAAGAAGTAGAATAAATGAGGAATTCATCCGTCAGCTGAAGATGAGATTGGAATAAGAACATGAAATAACCAAGCAAGATCAATGCATCTCACTATGCTAACATGGACTTGTGCTGGCTGCAGTCAATCACTGATCATCATCAAGGCTCCTTGTAAGGATCCCATCATACCTTTGTCACCTGATGCAAACATGCAGAATTATATTGAATTTTATTTTAAAGAAGAAAACCACATCATGTTTCCAGTAAATATAAACATTAAGAACTGAGAGTCAGTGTCTCACACAACTCACTGTAAGTCAAGCAGCCTCTCTGTTCTCAGCTTAAGAGCACAATCCTAAGTGTGTACCTCTGATTACCTGCTGCCCCTGTGTGCATTTCACCACACACATACGTGCAAGTCAGCTTTGATTTAGAAATTATGCAGCCCTGGGAAATATTATCAAAACAAATGCCTCCCAAAGAGGCACAAGGCATCTCTCAACCACAAGATCTAGGCATATGAGAATCAGAGAAAAGAGGACATAGGACAGATGAAGTGTGCTCAAGGACAACAGATTTCAAAGAATTCTAATTATTTTTAAAGTAGGCCAGCCCCCAGGACATATACATTTCATCCAGAAAAATTAATCCAGCCTGCTCCCTGCCATCCTCTTTTCCCAAGGCCCCTCAGGCATACACAAAGATTAAAAGCTACATGAACTATCCTGGCAGTCTGCTCCCTTTTATCACAACAGCTTGACAACTCCCCTGTCATCACCAGTCTTGGTAGAAGATAATAACGGGAGCAAAACTTGTTAACTCCCTGAGAGGTGACTGATGTGCCTACTCATGCAAAAGGTAAGGCTGCTCTCTAAGACAGGAACTCTGCATCTTGCAGAGATTTCTCCCCCACTGTTTCTCTGCACAAAATAATGCCGATGACTTTGACTGGACACCTACTCACTGCTCTGTCAATGAGCACTCAAGAGTCTCATCATCCACTGCCAAAGCTGGGCTAGAGTAACCATTCGCCCCAAGTTTGGCATCCAAGTCTTCTCCCAGACTTGATTCCAGCATCATGGATAGCTGCTCTCCTTGAGGATGGTTTTCAGATGACCCCGAAGGATGACATTATACCTGGACATGCTCAAACAGCTTCACAGCCTCACTGTCAGGTTAACATTTTTTTGCCTTTCTTAGCCCAAACTTACCTGTAGTGTTGTCAGGAACAGCTTCTTTCTTGCAGTAGCAACTGCCAGTGGCTTAGGCTCACTGTTTGGTTTAACTACTGGCTTAGGCTCACTGTTTACACAAATAAAAAAACAAGCAAGTATTTAAGTAAACACAATGAGGGACAGAAGACTCACCAAAACCACACATATGCATCCAAGGAACTAATTCACAGTCTTACTTCAGACACCCAGGGCTGGAATACCTCTACAGAGAGTACTCGACACCACTTTACTAACTTGGTAAATCTCATGCTGTTAGGAGTACCTTACTTACATCGACTGAAGTATCAGAATTTGGAGCTGAAGATCTCCAAAAAGCTATCCAAAAGGCAGCAGGAGATTCTTACCACTCACCAACAAGACTGAGGCACAGGAAACCCATGCAGCATCCTTCTGTATTTGTGGGCTCTTGGCTAAGAACTCTGCAATTAAAACTGGGTGATACACTTACTATGGCTAGAATCTCATATTCCACCAAAAGAAGCAAACAACAAAACCCCACCTACTGCTCCTTTCTATCTCTGTTGCTTACTGAGATACTGTTTTCATGCTATCACTTCTGAAGCGCTTGGCTCTGTACAGGCAGAACATACTTCATAGAGGGGAGGGAAATAAGGGTGGAAAACATGGAAAAGGTGAGAAAAAACCAACATATTTCATAGCTGTGGTTTAAAGCTTCTCATAGACTTTGAAATATTAGAATAACACTGCAGGAGATGAAATAGCAGAGCCAGAGCAGGTGAAGCAGTCCAATAAAAGAAATGTATTACAAGCCTTGAAGAGCTGACTTCAAGGCCTCATTTAACTGAGAGTGTAGCAAAACTTGTTTCAAGACTAAAGCGCACAGAGAATGATTAATTTTCTCTGAAGAACCCATTATCTTAATACTGTCTTTCTTGTTCCTCCTTCCTCAATAGGAAAAAAAGGGAACTGTTTTTAAGAGGTACCTTGGTTACTTTTTTAAGGTTTTGCTTCAAAAGGTTATTACAGATGAGACATTTTCTACAGCAAATTTAAAATGGTAAATACTTTCTTTGCCATAGCTAGAATTCTTTAAATAACTCAAAAGAAAGACAATGCCTCAAGATCTCAAAACCATAAAGGCAGGGACTGAGAAATAAAATGGGATGCTATGCTTTGTCCCTTTGTTCATTTATTAATGCCTAAAAAGAAAATGTTTTACTGTAGGTTAAAATCAAAGCAAATTTTAATTCCCAAACTGTGGCAAAAATGCTTGAATACGAAAAAGACTATATTTGCTTTCATTAAAAATACTGTATTTATTTTTTCTAAAACACAGTATTTAAAATAATACTTTTCAGCCTTATTAAAAAGATCAACTCAAGACAGAACAGTTCTTGCTGAGCCATTTTCATTGCCAATTTCTTAAAAGACAACAAAAATAAGTACGAAAGTTTGTGGGCTGTGCACCATCTGCTCATGCTGTAATTCCATTAACAATTATATTTTGAGACTGTCACCTGTAAAGCAAGTTTTCCACATGTAAACAGCATGTAAACCGATATACTGTTTTAACCTTTTACCTCCCTTCAATTCTCTCCTGCTGCTGAGGTTCACATATCAGCGCTGACTGCTGCTATTTGCAACCGAACGCTCCACAAGGAAATCAAAAGAAAATACATTGTAGCCTAGAAAAGCAAGAGCAATACTAAAAAATTTTACGGCATTCAAGGATTAGAATGAAGGATTCAAGAAGACAACGTAAGAGAAACTTAAAAGAAGTACAGGCCACCATAGAGCAGCAAGCAATTAGTTTATTATAATAGAGAAAAGAAATAAAAGAGCAATTTCTTCTCTTGCAAAGAGGCATGCTTATGCAGGGAGAAGCATGCTTAATTCCTGATTAATACAATTCTTTTTAAAACATCATCTCTTAATTACAAAAGTAGCCCTTTTTGTTTCTGTAATACTGTCTGTATGCAGCCTAGTAACAAAAGATTTTATTCCCACATGGGAAATCCATGGGTTTTCAGAAAACATGAATTTTATGCTATAAAATGCACCTGGAAGGAAAGCACCAACCTATTTCAAAAACAGATCACACTGTTTTGGGTTTTTCCAAATTTCAGACCTACCAATTCAAATGATATTCCAATGACTAAGCAAACATTTCAAAATTATTGGATCCCAAGCAAGAGGAACACAATAAGGATGCTTATTTGAAAAACCAAGGTAGACTACAACTATCAGCTTTTTCCTCCATATCCTTTTTTTTTTATCTCCACAGCTATTAACAACAAAATACTCTTTTCCCACAAAAGCACATATCTTCCCCACAAGCTCCTTCACAGGGGAGGAGGCTACAATTAAACTGATAAATCCTAATCTGCCATAAAGCACAATCTTAAACTGTTTAAGTTTATAGAAACCCTCTGAGTTTTTTTCTTCTACAACCTGTATTAAATGAAAAGCCAGAAAACACCCAAATCCAAGCCTAAACAGTAGCACAGGTTGTGAGAACATGCATGCTGCTGGCTGCTAACTACTGCCCTTTGTTGGGGACATCTAGTAAGGAGGGTGGAACCTCACTCATTTAAACTGTCTAACCTAATGCTCTGTGAGGTAGAGGTGGACTGCTAAGGACAGATTCAAGCAAGATAAATTCCCTTTGATTCACAAAAATATTAAAGAAAACTGATGGAAGAGGTGGCCTTTTGACCAGCATGAGCTCAGTTGGAATTGAAACTGACCAGAAGTGTGGGGGACAATAAAATTACTTCTTTAAAATATATTGTCAAAAGGCAGTGCAGAAATGACATCAGCCTGCTACAGGATGAGGACGGTCACCTCAGAGTCAGGGATAATGACGGGGTGGAGATGTTTAATGCTTTCTTTGTTTCTGTCTTCAACAGCAATGATGGACAACCCTGGCTGTGAGAATGCTAAATTCCCAGTTGACCCTGAGGTTCTAATCAATCTGCTGCTCCAGCTGGAGCCATATAAATTTATGGGGCCTGATGGGATTCATCCAAGAATAACTTAAAGACCTGGCCATGTCATCACAAGGCCTCTGGGTGATTTTTGAAAGGTCTTGGGAATCTGCAGATATCCCAGCTGACTGAAAGTTGGTTAACAATGTTCCACTTTTCAAAAAGGGCAAGAAGGAGGATCGTAGAAACTATGGGCCTGTCAGTCTCATTTCAGTGACTGGTAAAGCTGTGGAGATTATTCAGGGAGGTATTGAAAAATGCCTGAAAGACAACACAGCCACTGGTCACAGCCAGCATGACTTCATGAGGGGAAACCCTGCTTGCCAAATCTGATTTCCTTTCATGACAAGGTAACCCAAGTATATGATAAAGGGAAACCAGTCAATGTAGGCTTTTAGGATTTCACTAAACCTTTTGATACCACCTCTCAGTATCCATCTGGACAAAACATCCATCACACAGCTGGAAAAGCACCTGGGTGGAGCAAACTTGGATGTATGTACAGCCTCCTGCTGTGCCTCCCAGCGTCTGGTCACCTGGTCCCTGGGCTCTTTGTTATACACAGGATTGAAGTTCACTGCCTCTTGCATGGGGTTCCTCTGCACCCAGAGCTCAACCTGCAGTTCCAACTGCAGCAGCACAGAGCTCCCTGCACCATATGTATTCCATAACGCTGTCCTGGGGAGCATCAGGCACACCAAGGGCAAGGGAGGGACTGTCTCGCTCTAATCTGCACTGAGGTGGCCTCACCTTGAATATTGTGTCCAGTTTTGGGCACCAAAGCACAAGAAAGACATTAAACTATTAGAGAAGATCCAAAGGACAGCTATAAAATGGTGAAGGGTCTAGAGGAGAAGCCGTGTGAGGAGCATCTGAGGTCACTTGGTGTGTTCAGCCTGGAGGAGACCAAGGGGAGACCCCACTGCAGTTACAACTTCCTCATTGAAGCGAAGAGGAGGGGCAGGCACTGATCTCTCCTGTCTGATGCTGTGTCAGGGCAGGTTTAGGTTACCTAACATAAAGGTTAAAGGTTTAGGAAAAGGTTCTTCACCCAGAGGGTGGTTGGGAACTGGAACAGGCGCCCCAGAGTGGTCACACCACCAAGCCTGACAATTCAAGAAGAGTTTGTACAACACTCTAGGGCACATGCTGTGATTCTCAGGGACAGTGCTGTGCAGGACTGGGACTTGGACTCAATCATCCTTGTGTGTCCCTTCCAACTCAGAATACTCTGTGATTCTATGTTGCTAATTTTAAACTAATCATCCAGAACAGACATTTGTTTTCCATACTTACAGAGTAAATCTAGTAATTAAATGTAACTGTTGCCAGATTTAAAGTCTTCTCAGATTATATGGCCTAGTTACTGTAAAAAGCATTCTCCCCACCCCCCCACAAGGTAGAAGTCAAACCTATTAATGTAACAGCTTATCCTGCCCTATTTCCACTTGGCAGTCTTCTGTAATGCTGATTTAATATCTGACAAAAATAGGACAAAGACACTGTCATTTTTGATTAGAGAACATCAGCTCAATACAAGCAGTTTTAACTCTGCTGAGCTTGGGTTAGGGAAGGTGAATGCTGCTTGGCCCTATGGAGAAAAATCTACGTATCTACTTCTGGATAATGCTGTCCTCCTGATGACCCAGTGAGTCTTCTGCAATAACGAAATTTAGTAGCATCAGAATTTCTACTACTTCAGCTTAGCCACCCATATTTACCAGCTTTAAAACTGAGAGTTAACTATTACCAAGAATTTTATTTGAAAGAGGAATTTATTACATGCTATTTTCAATGCCCCACTATTTGGCCCCTAAGCAGCACAAATTACCACTTGTTTGTTTTTTTCCCCAAAAAACACAAATTACAGCCTACTCAGTCCATGGTGTTGATCCCAATTTCTGTGGTGTTACTCACAGTTTATTAATTAGATACTACAACAGATTAATAGTTTTACCTCTGTGATCCCCAAACTAGACACAACTGCTACATTTTTGCTGCATTATCTTACCTAAATGCGCAGAGTCACCTTTCATCCTATGCTGAGGATCCTGCCAAATGCTCCCTGGATACTCTAGATCCCTCTTCTCCTGCACTGGGATTCTTGAAAAGCAAATGCCAGTCTTAGCTTAAGATCTTTGATTTTTCAGCTGTTGTATTCTTTTACATTAGTCACAAATGCTAACACTTGGGGCTAAAATAGGACAAAAGGAATCTTGTCACATACATAAAAATGGTGCAGAACTGCCCTTTAAAGAGGAGTAGACATATACATAATTAACCATCTTGAGATAACAAGTTCTTTACCTAATTAAATGCAAGGGTTTTTGAATGATAACAGAGTTAAAGAAAATTTTAATATAATTTATAGGTATCATATAATTTGTAGGTATCATATAGGTTTTTTTCCCCCCATTTCTTCACATTATCTGCTCTGTGGTCATTGATTCTACAACATAACTGGAAGCACTTGTCAAATGATTTCCCTTTTAATGTGATAGGGATTGGGGTTTTTCTACTCTCCCAATGGTGATAGATTTTTACAAGCTTTTGCAAAGCAAATTTAGATAAAAACACGTATTTAAAAATTATCATTTAATATCTCAAAACATTTTGCCTATTATTATTGCAAGCAACACAAAATATTACTGTAAGAAGTGATGGTTACTTTCTACAACAGCAGTACTTTGGCTATAGCAAGCTCATTATCTCACTGCTCACAGTCTTCAAACCAAACTTGTTGAGCATGAAAAGTCTGCCAAGGTGCTAATTTCTGGTGAATGTCACACAAGAAGCAGTGACTTATTGCAGCTCTGACTGTAGAAGGCAGTGGGCTTATGTCTAGCCCTGCACCTGTGTAGAGCTTTTCAAACCCAAGTGATGAATGATTGTATTCAGCTTTCAGATAATGTCAGAGTTGCAGAACTGATGCAGTGCCCTTTGTGTTGGTGTCACTGAATTACAGAAAAGCAAACCAGTTTAAAAAGTGACCAATGTATTGATAACTATACAAAACAATTGGAGAGAGATTATTTTTTCATTTAATCACTTATGTACCATGGTGCATCACATCTTTACCAAGTTCAGAAAACTCGAATCCTTTCACTGCTGAACACCACTGTCCCTTTTACATCAGTTTTTTTTAATCTTATTTCAATTCCTGCCTTTCCTCCAGTAATGATATCAACTGCAAATTCCTGCGTCTCAGTTTCTGTTCCAAGCACACTTGCTCCTTAAGGGAAAGTGAACAATTTCCTCTGGGATTTCCACACAAAGAATCTAATTTAAACCACAATAACACTTCAAGTTCAGTCTGTAACTTGTCATTAAGATCTCAGTGACAATCAAGCCAATGTATACAGGATATTAGCAGTTCTTAAAGTGGGGGAGAAGGGGTGTTACCAGAAAGCTCAGAAAATATCCATTCAGATTTTATTTCTTCTTTTATTTCTAAAGCTTCTGCCACCACATCATAAATTCTCCACCTTCTATTGGCCATGTGGGAATTGTAATGTTTAAACCTGGCAGTTGGTGAAGGCCCACAGCCCCAGCTGCAATATCATCACCTGGTTTCCTGAACCAGATGGATGTACTAGAATTGCCACCTGACCAGGGCACTCAGCATAGCTTCCTGTCCCTATCCAAGGGCAACCACTCTTCCCTCACTCTGGCATGGCTGTTGTGACACCTGGCAGCAAGGACAGTTAGCTATCCTGGGAGACGGGAGTATAAATGTCTAAGGGTGTGAGACTGACCTCACAAGCTCCTGTTAAGCACATGTGGTACCCGAGATGTGCACACTTTCAGAGGTGGTAGGAGGAAGGGGACAGTTGCTGTGCAACTACTCATGCACACTTTGGAAAAAACCCTTTGAAAAAAACCCATGCAACACAATGCAGAAAGTCTGAGAACTGTTGATAAACAAATAAGACCTAAACAAAATCCCAGTAAAATCATGTCACTTACAGACACGGAAAATTAAATGCCTTCAATATATGACAATCCATTGGTGGCTCAGGTGTAGTGGCTATGGAAATGCTGAATTTACTGTAATGCTTCAAATCTGAAGCACCAGGTTCCCAGATACAAGGCCAAGTAGGCTGTGCCAAATTTTCAGGAAGTTCTCCTCATTACACCTGTGAACAGGACAGACTACAGAACTTATTTTGTGGGTTTAGCAATCTCATCGCTACATTTCTGCCTTGTGCAAGGTCGGGCACACACTTCTAGCAAATCTTTTACTACCTTACTAATCTCCCTCTGGACCCTAGGAACACACTGGACACACTTCCTTACTGTCCTTCATATAGACAAATGAATAGGGTCACTTGCAATTGGTCAGATTTGGAGAGTTAAAGTTGACCTACAGTACATTTTCTCCTTTAAATAAGCTTTCAACTTTTCAGTAACGAATCTTTCTTTACTGTTTCAGCCCATTGGTTCTGCCTGCTGTATTACCTACTCCATGACAACAGCAGCTTTAAGGCTGTACCTCTGGGGCTGATTATTAGCAACGCATCTCACTGGAGAACAACAAATACTGCAGCTGAGATCCCCACAGCAATGTTGTTACCATGAATGGCCTCAGTGGTGTGATTGACACATGGTGTGACTCCTGAGGTGTCCTGCGCAGGGCCAGGAGCTGGAATTGATGATCCTGATGGGTCCCTTCCAACTCAGCATATTCTGTGATTCTATGATTCTCAGGCATTTCCTGCTAGCTCCAGAACTGTGACCCCTTGATCCAGAAGACCAGGAGGTATCAGGAAGCATCCAAAAGACACAACATGGTAATCAAATCAATGATTCTACCTAACTTTTTCTCACAGCCATAAACAGAGTCCCTGCCTAAATATTTGGTAGCCTTGCAATCCTTACTATCAGATAGTACGTATCCTTACTTACACAAAAGCAGACATGCACTTAAGACTCTGAGAACAGACCTTAATATAGTCTCATTGTTTCAATTTGATTTAGATTGGAAACTGAAAGTTCTTACAGATCAGAGTTAGTTTATTGTCTTTAGATATTGCCGATAATGCGAATGGATACTCAATCTCTCACTCCAAATCCCACAAGCACTTTTTCCTCAAATGGATTTTTGGAGGAAGTTCCAAGTGAGATTACCCAGAGAACAGTTCTGTCCTCCCAACTTCTGCATATGTGTCAGTGAGAATCTTCTACTGGAAAGAAAGGCATTATCTCCAGCTATCTGTATTACTGTTGCTGCCACTTTGTTCTCATTTCCTTCCTAAACAGCCACTTCTCCACTTTCATTTTTGTTTTGAAAACTCTCTGTACATTAATCAGTTTTACTTTCCAAAAGACCTCTGAAATATTTTAAATCAGTAAAAAAAAAAGGTAACACAATATTTGAAAGGATACTTTTTTAATGGTGCATATTTGTAACACTAAAAGATCTTCTGGATTACCTATTGTCTGCTGCTGTGAGCAGGAAAACACTGAAGGTTATAAACATAAAAAAGAACAACACAGCAAATCTTTTCATCTTTGCATCTTTAATGCTTTGGTGTTATTAAAAAGTGCCCAGGGTTACAATGCAGAGAGGAAAAGGGTACTGCCTGAAGTTAGTTTAAAAAGCTGAATTCTATTTTAAGCTGGTACTGTCTGACAAGGAATTTCATATTTGTTGGTTAGAGCTTTTAGCACAAGAAAAGGGAGGAGAGTGTTGTACAGGAAGATTTATCTGTCATCTTTAGCTTAACAAACTTTTAGGTAACTGACAAGAGAGCAAACACACACATTTCCATGACTGAACAAAGAGCACACCACTGCATTTCTGAGAAGCAGTTAAGATTAAACTCCTACTTCCCTTATGCTGAAGCTGTACCAAGGCACATACTGTTCCCAGGTGTTGCAGGGAGCACACTCCAAGATAAAAGCTCAGCTCAGGGGTCAACTCTGCCTCTCCTAACACAAAGAAGGGCATGCAGGTCCTAACCTCTGAACATATTCATGGGCTCTGATAGCTTCCCAGTAATATGCCAGAGCACAGCCAGTAGGAAACACAGTCATTATTGTTTAACCCATATCCCTTACCTGAGCAGCTTCTGAAGCGGAAAGCATTCCAACCCAAAATATGAATTTATTAATAACAATAATGTTTCTCAGAAAATGATGAAGCAGCATGTGTTACTCTCATATATATCACAATGGCAAGTAAACAGCTGATGTAGCTAATGAATCAGATATTTTGTTTAGATTTCATCTTTGACAGTGTTTACTTAATATAAATGTATTTGTTCTCAACAAAGACTGAATTATTTCCTGAGATGGCTGTCATGGATATTTCCTCCTCAGGTCAAGACCAGGTAATCAAGACAGAATGCTGCTTTGTCTGAGAAAGAACAGTAAAAACTCTTGCAATTCCTTTACTGGTACACAAACCAGCTAAAAAAGACTTCTGAATTAGACCTTACATATGAATGGAAATCAATACAAGGGTTCATCTCAAAAGTCTCTGAGCAAAAGCCATTAGGCTCATGACAAAGGACAGCATGATGCATTACAGCACCTGAGGAAGTTGATACAGCACACGCACAACAGGGCTACAATACTTCAGTGGTCACCCCAGAATAAGCACCTGAAGATGATCACTGCCCTACACAGCAATGCAACCACAATTTCTTTTCCCCGAGATTGTCACTTTGAACAGCTGCTCACAGTCCTTTCCTGAGCAGGAAAAGTACTTTGACTGGTTTTGATGCAAAATGTCTACTGCCTGACATTTTCTTCAGAGGTATACAAATAAATTCCTGAAGATTTTTTCACACACAGAAAATCCCATGTTGTGTCTAGGAGAACAGATTACAAAAACTTCATCACTTAATAAACTGCCTATCTTCAAAAAACCCGCTATGGCCTATTATCTCAGCAGTAACTGCCAAGATACAGCAAACTGTAACAGCTTCAGAAGACAGAGCATCTGCTGAAGGAGTCCAAAGTCATTTCCAGTTTTCAAAAACAGGAGTTCTGTCAATTCATTTGCCTTACGCAATTATCCAAATCAGCCCACTAGAGGTCCAAGATCATTAGTGAACACATAATAAAAGATCCCTTTTTAAGATAACGACTGGAAAATTTTATGACTTTACCAAGATTATTTTAATCTTGGCTAATCTTAGTTCAAGCAAATCTGCTTAAATCCAGTTATGTTCCTGAGCTCTAAAACATCTGGTGAAAACAGAAGAATTACTTTGACTCCTTCTAAGACCTGGTGTCAAAGGGTCAGATTATTTTCACCTGACTAATACAAAGCCAAGACAAGACTGCTGACTTGTTCGCCTGACCTCCTGAAGCATTTCCGAAGTTAGATGAAGTGCTGCCTACCTCACATACCACCTGCGCTCCCACCCTTTCGGCATGGGAGACCTGCACCACCAGATGGGCAAATCCAGCGCCTTTTGGCTTTCCGTGCGCTGCTCTTAGATTACCCGATCTGCTGCTTCTCCTTGGCCAAACCTGCCCTTTGATTATTAAGCTTCGGGAAGCCGATCCGCGGCAGCTAGGTGAGCTGCACCCTTTGTTGGAGCTCTGGGGGACCTTTGCAGGACACTTACACAGGGGACACCGGCGCGGTTATTTAGTGATGGAAAACCCCCAAAGGGAAGACGATCCCACGCGTTTCGGGTGCCCACGGCACCGGCGGGGGGGCGGTCCCGGGGAGGGAAGGGCCCCGGCGGGACGCTGCCCGCACCACCGCGCCGGTGGCGGACACCGGCGGTGCTCCCTGC